>JADWQK010001823.1:600000-1183700 GCA_017933935.1 Sesamia nonagrioides
TCTGCGGTCACGAGCGTCAATCTAGGTGAGAAATGCCGTGTGCTTACGCTGTTCAGCTTAAATACAGTCGGCGTTGAGCCATGGGCGAGCCGAGCTACCGTCGGGCACGTCACTGAAGGGGATAAAATACTCCATAGTTTGACGCACCACTTCGGATATAGCGTCCGTAGAGCTCAACGGATTGTCAGAAGAGAAGCAGACCTGCTACCAAGGATAAGACGCAAAGAAGTGACACATCAAATTTTGCAATTTTGTACATGAATTCTTCATATATGACAACGTCGGCGACGGCGTAGCGATAGGGTCGTCAGCATTTTCGTGTGGTGGTAAGGGCTCCACTTCGTAGGTGAAGTATTGAATTAAAACCAATCTTGACAATAATAATTTAAATAAGCAAACACCGACAGTTTCGCCCCGGAGAAGTGAAGTGACCGTTCTTTAATCCCTATTTTCCAAAACGACTCTGTCCACGAACCGCCATTACAAAATAACGCCACAGCATTTGCCCCACTACTACATCAATCAAATGAGCAACTTTCATTAAAATGAAAATTCACGACAACTTTATAAATACTTCCCGATTTTGTGTAGGAAGTGTGTTTTTGTGTTCCAGTCGGTCTTTTTTTTTGTTTTTGACATGCAAAAACTTCCTGGGTAGACCGGCTTGGAGCTTAATACCTAACCCTGTAAGATAAGGTACGTACCTGAAGGGGTGGCGCGGAGGCAGGGGGGGCGGCCGGCGCCTGCGCATGGTGGCGTACACGCAGTCACCCACACACTCGTACGTCGGCTCCTCGCGCCGCGCCTGCGCACGGGGGTGTTATCACTACATACTATCAACCAGTCGCCCACACACTCGTACGTCGGCTCCTCGCGCCGCGCCTGCGCACGGGGGTGTTATCACTACATACTATCAACCAGTCGCCCACACACTCGTACGTCGGCTCCTCGCGCCGCGCCTGCGCACGGGGGTGTTATCACTACATACTATCAACCAGTCGCCCACACACTCGTACGTCGGCTCCTCGCGCCGCGCCTGCGCACGGGGGGTGTTATCACTACATACTATCAACCAGTCGCCCACACACTCGTACGTCGGCTCCTCGCGCCGCGCCTGCGCACGGGGGTGTTATCACTACATACTATCAACCAGTCGCCCACACACTCGTACGTCGGCTCCTCGCGCCGCGCCTGCGCACGGGGGTGTTATCACTACATACTATCAACCAGTCGCCCACACACTCGTACGTCGGCTCCTCGCGCCGCACGCGGGTGTTATCACTACATACTATCAACCACTCGCCCACGCACTCGTACATCCGCTCCTTGCGCCATACATACTATGAACCAATCGTACATGTAGTCGCCCAAGCACGCCAACTCTTACTGTTGGAAACGTGCCGCTCGTATCGTGTGTCAAATTTCACCCGAAGCTGTCTTTCACCACTTCATAACATACATTAGATCAAACATGAAACAAATCTTAGAACTACATTTTCGGTATCAGGTAAGCCCAAACCTTGAAGCAATTACATGTTTTACAAAAATATTGTATGTATAGATAATGAAAGGGAATATTTTACCTTTACAACCCCGTCGGGCACATCACAAGACGGGTAGCCGCACAGAGCGTCGTTGGTCGCGGCCGTCGCGGGCAAGTCGGGGATCTCCTCGTAGATGCCCGACGCAACCGATAGCAGCGACCGACGGTCGGACATGCTGCACAAACCAAAATGCTCAAGTTGCAGTCATTTGGGTCCTTTATTTTTTGCATAAGCCGTTTAGGACAAATGCTGATTCGAGGTGGCTCAGAAAAGAAATGTACAGAAGTGGGATAACTTACTCAACACAATTTAGAGGAGTTATGAAGGAAATGTCTACCTCTATGGTTTTCTTTTTCTTAACTGCATGTGTATTGGTAATCAAAATATCAACAAAGAGACACAAATAAACGACAAACACCCAACAAATTTTCAAATTAATATTTTAGATTAGATCATCAGTTTTCACCAAAACATTTACCATGATTGAGTGTCAATTTAAAACAGACTTAACTAATATCAGTCCTGTATTAGTTACAATCTGTTGTAATAACTTGAAACAAGAAAAACTTAGATTGAAGAAACGGGTTTTCAGGCCCAACTCCAGGTACAGATGAAGTCTGCAGCTCGATCTTCAAAAGGAAATGTTACCTATAATACAGTATGTTAAATAACAGAGGGCGTTCCCTTAAACTCGTTAATATATATCATTAATAGATTAAAATAAAAATATCAGCATAGAAAAATAAGCATAAAAAATTCGAATAAAAAAAAATTCTAATTGGAAATAAATTTGAAACCTCCTGTTTTAAATCAAAATAGTAGTCGTCATGTATAAATAAATTGCGACGTTGCCGTCTTTCATGTTCGCGTGTACAGTGTGTTTCTTTTACATGTCAATTTAAAATTTTTATTGAATATTTTCTTATTGGAAAAAATTTTAAAACATTTTGTTTTCGAATGGAAATATTTTTTTTAGCATGTATGTATGCTATACTATTTCGGGTTAACGGGAACGCCCTCTGTTAGTTAACATACTGTATAAGTAGGCGTTAGTGCGCATTTTACCCACACAGATGAATACAGACATGTCGGTACCGGGAACCTACTTCTTTATGTTTAGCACCCTAAGGGTCCAGAGTGTAGTGCATACCTGTCATCGAAGGAGGTGGCAGATTGCGTTTTGAAGGGCTGTGCAAGAGCAGCCGTGGACAAGAGCTGGCCCGCGCCGCTGTAGCGAGACAGTTGACCCGCCGGGATGTGCTTAGACTCCTGATGATAAATAGGAAACAGTAAATGTAAATAATGTGTGTGTAATGTGTTTTTCTCGGTGGTAGGGCAAGACATCGGCTGCCGGTGGAAGTTACCACCCACCAGACAAAGTCTTGCCGCCAAGCGATTCGTCGTATTCCGGCATGATGTCTGGTGAAGCGGTACGGAGGACGGGTCTGAGCAGTTTTGATGTGAGCCGGGTACGATGCGTCAAATGTTGTGTCGGGAGTTTGGTCGTGGAGGGTCTCCGCATCAATCTCCCTTCGGCGCAGCATCGTTGGTCGTGTTGTTGGGTTTAATATTGCACCACCTCGCTCAACTGCCGTCTTCCATCCTATTCACTAAGTTTCTTTTAAGTGGATTGGCTTAATAAACTAGCGCGCTTTACCATCAACGATTGCATCACTGCTTACCATCAGGCCGGATTGCAGTCAAGCGCTAGTTTATATTTATAAAAAAAAAACTACAATAATATTGCATTTCCTAGACCATATCTGGCTTAGTCAGTAGAATTAATTTGACGCCAATGTGTGGAAAAACAGTTGTAAGACATTTACTACTCACTCATTTCAAACCAAATGGGAAACAGTAATTGCGTTAATAATTATTATTAACACACAGAAAAACCGGCCTAATGCGAGGATCATTAACTATAAAAAAACACGTCTGTTATATGGGAAACCCCCTTAACTATTTGAAGGGGGTTTTCCATGACTGATAACAGATGTGTTAGTATTTTATTTTTAGTGTTTTAGTTATAGCGGCAACAGACATTATATCATCTGTGATAATTTCAACTGTCTAGCATGGGCGTAGCCCCCCAAGCTCCCCAGCTTGCCTCACCCTGGCTCTGACCTATATCATCATCAACCTTTTTATCGTCCCACTGCTGGGCACAGGTCTCCTCTCAAACAGAGAAGGTTTGAGCGTAATCACCACGCTTGCTCAATGCGGGTTGGCGATTTCAGACTTAAAAGTCCAGGCTTCCTCAAGATGTATTCCTTCACATTGTAATCAGTCATTGGTGTCCAAGATATACTTAGAAAGATGCCTAACTCTACTCTGATCTATAAGGTGCCTAATTACCAAAAAAAGAATAAAATACCGGGAGAGGGGGGGGGGATAGGCTGACTGCTGTTCTGTTCTGCTGCTGCGATCAAGGTTCATGTGGTTGACGACAGACACTGGAGTCTTAGGTAGGGTACAGCTTCAAGCCTGTGTTTTTTTTCCAAAAACCCTTTGCATAGACTTGCTTTGGGTCCATGATACAATGATTAAAACATGAGAATTGTCCGAAATTCAAATTCAACTCAAATTACTCAATTTTTTTTTCTATAGAAGCAAAAATCCTTTTCTCGTCTATACAGGGGTGAGCTTTTAGTCTAACCAGGTGCACCGGGGCAGCACTAGCTTAATTATTATAGTATCTTAAGACATTCAAATCACAAGTCTCACCTTAGACATAACGAGATCGATATCATCCAGAGATACTTCTGAGGGGCCACTGTACCAGCTACTACGGCGAACATCTCCTGTAACAAACATCAATTTTAATATCACCTTGTCCCCAGAATTCTTCATTTTCTTTCACTTTTAAATACCTTCTCAATCTCTTATTTCTGCTTACATCACAATTGTATATACACCCGTGTAGGATGACCACCATAGGACAAGGCTTTTGTTGGCGGATGGATAGACAAAATAACAGATTGACCATTCTATGTCTTTTTGTCCATACATCCATAACATCTTTTATGTTGATGGTGAAATGAAAAGAGAAGCTATACTCCTTTCATAGCTGTTTTACATTTGACTTTACATCACTGTCAAAATCATTGTAATCTTTTATGCCGTTGCAATAAGGTCACAATTAGTTTGCCCTTGGTTGAATCTTTAAGGCAAGACCACTTGTTTGTAAAGTTACTAAAAATACATACCCATATCAGTGTCGCTACACTTAGAAGAGCGCAGGTCTCCCTCACTCTTGCTGAGCTTGTGTCCCGCTCGCACATCGCCGCCGCTCAACGCTGCACGAAGCGCGCGCGCCAGCGAGCTGGCTAGCGGGGACGAGAACTTCAGCTCGCCGGAGCCGTTGCTGAACTCACTGGGGAAGGAAGTAATTGTAAATACTGTGACAATAAAGTACTCTCTTTGAGATGTTACAACTCCATGGCTGTGAGCTACACTCTCAAGCGAAATGGGTCTTTCGATAGCGACTGTGAAAAAAGCAAATGAAAGAAGAGAGTGGGACTTGACTAGAGAAGGAAGGAGACAGACGACGCACCCGCTTATTCTCTTTGTCGCAATTCGAATCACTCGAGGCCGAAAACGGGGGTTAAAAACGTTTGTCCACTGCCCATTTCAACTGCACTAACGGAAACGAAGTGACAGCTCCGAAGTAGTGTACATACATTTACTATAGTTCACGTACTGATGCCTTCAGAACTTTTTACATACATAGGTAAATATGGTAGCAGTCCGGTGTTAGAATTTTTATGTAAAATAGCAAAAAATCCTAAGCGAAAATTGTTAAGCGATTGAATTATAAAATAGTAATGAAATAAATAAATTTATTTTTCTTTCAGAAGTTACACAAGGATACACTCGACTTGATACTAATACCCCACTGAACTTGTTTACTAGCAAGTAATGTAAAAACTTGTAAACAACAATAATATTGCATTTCCTAGCCCATATCTAACTTGCTCAGGAGAATGAATTGGCGTCAATGTTTACTGCTCACTCATTTCAAACCCAAAATGGCCCAAAATTGTAGTATAATGAATAATGAAACTACCTACACATGTAATCTGCCGTCATAAGGAAAAAAGACGCATCCAACATTTTTTTTTTTTCAAATTGAGTTACATGCATATTCTAAATCAGTAAAAAAAATGGCATACAACAATATTTATATATTTCGCATAAAAAAAAATGTTAGATGCGTCTTTTTTCCTTATGACGGCAGTGTTGTAGTCGAAAGTAAAATCATTACCAATGCAGGCTTTGCAACCATTGTTGAAGCCAGGGCCGTCTTTAATCTATTGGAGGCCCAGGACGATTTTGAAAAACGAGTCTCCTATGGAAATTGTAGAATGGAAAAGCGAGCGAAGCGTGGTCGAAATTTTTAACACCCCTTTATGGTAGAGCTTCGCAAACCCCGCGAGCTTACACAGAGTATCCGATGGAAAAGATAGCTCTGACTACATATATGCAGAACACTTCCAACTGGTTTTTCACTTACAATTATTAAGCTCTCAAAATTATTAGAGTCCTAATAAGTGAATTATATTCTAACACGCAAATCAAATAAATGGGTGAATTAATAAAATGGCTAGTACATGAAATACATGGCAATTATATGAATGAATTCACTTTGAAAGTGCCTCCTAAATCTCAGGCTTTCTAAATTACAACATCACTGCTCTGGGAACGAGTTCATTATGCATTGTATGAGCTTTAACGACTGTAATGAGTTATGCGATTTTAGTTATTACTACTAGCTGACCCGAACATTGTCCTGTCCATACAATTAATACTAAAATCCTGCACCCTAATTAAATAACGCACTATCAATTAGCACCATTTTGAAGCACATTGCTAATCCTTTGCTTGATATATTCAAAAAATGTGTCCGCAATGACGCAATGAAAATTGTTAAATTGTAAAAATTAAACCCATTGCCAATGATAGTGTGTTGCGTAATGACAATGCTGTAGAAAAGAGGTCGTTCAGTTTTCCAGATCACTTTTCTAATTTTCCTTTTTCAAAAACCCGCAGAATTTTGTTCCCTGTACTTTGGCATAGTATACAAAGTGGTGCTGACAATACGACAATAAATGAAAACACAGACCATGCTGATTCATAGGAATAATCCTGAACAATAAAAAAAACCTGGCATCAAAAATAAAAAAAATGAAAATTTCAAACAAACTAAATAGCATAAAATTGCAAACGGAATAGAACATCCTTTAAAATAATGGTTCAATGACCTCCAATCAGCGGGCGACAGCGCGTTCCTGTATCGGCTTGCTTTTTCGCGCCATTATTATTAAGTTTAGTGCCGCTGGATGCGGCGGTCATCAACCTCTAAGCGCTTCCTTATCAACATGTACATCATGTTGAAAATGTGAAAAATGTAAAAATAATTTCCTGTGACTAAACTAATGGATATATTTATATAATTTTTTTATGGGTAGACTGAGAATGTGTTGAGGTACACGATGTTTTATTTATTGTCGTATTGTCAGCACCACTCTGTATAAACATAACTGGGGAATTGTGATCCATACTAATATTATAAATGCGAAAGTAACTCTGTCTGTCTGTCTGTTACGCTTTCCCGCTTAAACCTCTCAACCGATTTTGATGAAATTTGGCACAGACAATCTTTAGATCCCGAGAAAGAACATAGGCTACTTTTTATCCCGGAAAAATTTGATGTTCCCGAGGGAAACCTAAAAAGCGCGATATAACCGAACTCCACGCGGGCGAAGCCGCGGGCGGAAAGCTAGTACTACATAACCAAGCCATGTCATGCAATGGTCATGTGTTTTTTTTTTTTAAAGAACAGACGTCTGTGCTGCTGGGGAGTTAGTTCCGCCTCTTCTTCTTCTCAGCGAAAGCGCTAGGAAGTGGCGAAGGGCGGCCGTTTAAGGGGGACTGTCTTATATAATATTGACATTCAAAAGGTGCTGATTGTCAGCCTAATTTGAATCAATGACTTGATTTCATTTGAGCTTTGCCTCTCAATTCGATCGTATTGTTACGAATCTTTCAAAGGGTAAACAAACCAGCTTGTCATGATAATTTTGTAACATTTTCTAATTCGCTAGTCTTGAGCAAGCAGATTAAAAATAAAAACCGGCCAAGTGCGAGTCGTTTTGTTTCTTGTGAACTAGTGTGACTGTACCTTCTATAAAATTATGTTTGTTACGTAACGTATCATGAGAAAATGAAGTTTTATAACACGATGTCTAAACTGCACCGTTTGGATTTTGTATCATATTCAGTATTTTTTGTAGCCATTCTAATCTTTCCGGTCGTTGTTTTTTGACAATATAGGATCAGCGGTACCCAAAAGTCAATCATACAATGGCAATCATACAGCGTGGCAATTCTGCCAGCCTTTTGGGCGCTTTTCCTATTGACGACGATGCGGACGAATTTTTTAATGCGATTACATTATTTTTCCTCATATTTAAGGTTTTTCTCATTCTATAACAGTTATTTAGATTCCCGTGATCTCAACAGATCTTTTAATATTAAATCTAACTAAAAAAATATATACAATATGTAAAGAAAACCCTGTCCGATCCGTGAAGGTATTGTTAGGTATCGATAACTCATTCTACTAATGCCCACAAAGACAGGCTAAACTTAAAAAAAAAATGCCCCTAAAAAAAATAAATATTATTTCGCAAAAAGAGGTAACTTAATACATGTGCGGTTAGCAACCCCTTCCGCGAGCGGCGGGGGGCAGGGCATGCGGCACCTGTGACGTAGTCGCGTCGCTATTCGCTTATAATAATACCGGTATTGTCACTTTTTTTAAAATTACCAAATTTCGGGGAAAAGGGAATTAATTCCCGGGAAAAAAGGATTATTTCAAAATTCATTAGTATTGTTACTATGATGATTATGTAAAATTTTATATTATATTTGGTCAAGTGTTTACCTAACCTTTATTATCCTTATGGGTCGGACAGGGTTTTCTTTACATATTGTATACAGCGTGGCGCCATAATGGTGACATTAAATTAACACACGAGTAGTGCTAGTGCCCATTAATCATATGACATTTGCTATTTTAAAATAACTCGAAAAAAAAAATTTTTTTTTCAAACAAAATAAATAATATATTATTTATTTTGTTTGAAAAAAAAATTTTTTTTTTACTGCTCGTTTTGTCACTACTCGTGTGTTAATTTAATGTCACCATTATGGCGCCACGCTGTATACAAAATACGAAAAGCTAATATTAGGCCTGTAAAGCGTGCGTCACATTCCTACAGCAGTATGAGTACATGAATAGAATATGCAAGAGGTCAAAATTCATACAATCCTGTGTGATAATCTATTCTAATGAGCCCGATTCACTAGTTCACTAACTAAATCTTATTTAAGTGCAACTTTTACTTCCTATTTCATTAGGAAAGTGAGAGGATATACAGTATGTTAACTAACAGAGGGCGTTCCCGTTAACCCGAAATAGTATAGCATACATACATGCTAAAAAAAATATTTCCATTCGAAAACAAAATGTTTTAAAATTTTTTCCAATAAGAAAATATTCAATAAAAATATTAAATTGACATGTAAAAGAAACACACTGTACACGCGAACATGAAAGACGGCAACGTCGCAATTTATTTATACATGACGACTACTATTTTGATTTAAAACAGGAGGTTTCAAATTTATTTCCAATTAGAATTTTTTTTTTATTCGGATTTTTTTATGCTTATTTTTCTAAGCTGATATTTTTATTTTAATCTATTAATGATATATATTAACGAGTTTAAGGGAACGCCCTCTGTTATTTAACATACTGTATTATACAGTTTTTAGGTCGAAAATCTTCAAAAATTATGTAGGTGAAATCAAAGGCTGATTGTTTAGTAGAACTGTTAAGTTTCGCCTTTGCTAAATATCCAATCACAATAAACAAGCCCCGGGTGCACCAGAAAAAAAGGTGCGCAACTTTGTTTTAACATTTTATATCGCGCCGCGTCATACATTACGTTGCTACATTGTTTCCGGTGTAAACGGAGTTTTAGTAAAACACCAACCTATCCACACTAAGAACACAAGTTTGGTTCTTATCATCGTCGGCGAGGCGCACATCCTTGATATGTTTCCACTGTAGGAAGGTCGCGAGCTGCGCACGCGCCACTATCACGCCGCTCGAAGACAGCGTGACCACGGTGTCGGTGCTTAGCCCGCACTTGCGTGACAACTCGGTCGACACCACGCTCACAGAGTATGAGTCTTTGAGCAATGGTTCCGTGTCTGAAATATGAGTAAGCATGAAGGTGAGGGGCGATTTGCATTCAAAATTGATTAAAGATAACAATAAAACACGTGCGGCGTGTTTAGCGAAACATAACACGCGCTTTTGAAACGATAATAAGTGACACACAAACAATTAATAGAAAAAGACAAAAAGCAGTTTTAGTTGTTATCAAGTACGTTTGATTTTTGTCTTGTAAATATTTAGAAGAGATACTAGCGAAAATTATCATCATTTTATATTTTAATGCAAAACTACCCTCAGAAACATTAAACAAACAGCCAAATGAAATGTAATTAGTACACATGGCAATGCTGTGATGTAAGTTATTCCAATGAGATAACGACATTGAAGCATAGTAGAATAATTTAACTTATCTAACATGTCAATCATACAATACCTACATTATACAACAATGGCACATTGCCCAGACAATACCAGCAGTGTAATGTAATAGTCAAAAGTCAATAATACACCATGAATGTTGACATTGAACATGCTGTCAGTTAAGTAATGACTCATTTAAGCAACAATGAGTAAAATATGTTTTTTTTTTAATAGTTATAAACTAGACTTGACTGCAATCCCGCCTGATGGTAAACAGTGATGCAATCCTTGATGGTAAAGCGCACTATCTTATTAGGCCTATTCACTCAAAAAAACTGAGTGAATAGGAAGGAAGACGGCAGTTGAGCGAGGTGATGCAATGTTTAACCCAACAACACGACCAACGATGCTGCGCCAGAGGGAGATAGATGTGCAGACCCTCCACGACCAAACTCCCGACACAACAACATTTGACGCATCGTACCCGGCACACATCGCAACACAACTGCTCAGACCCGTCCTCCGTATGGCTTCACTACACATCATGTCGGAAGACGACGAATCGCTTGGCGGCAAGGCTTTGTCTGGTGGGTGGTAACTTCTGCCGGCAGCCGATGTTATGGCCTACCACCGAAATGAAATGCACATTAAGAATGCATGCTTTAATAGGAATAATATTTAAAAAAGGGGTTGTTCGAAAGAAAAACCAGGGCCAAGCTGCGGGAAACATCTGGATGTGGAACTCACGAGACGGGGAAGTATAGCAGAAAAGAAAGCTAGCACCCAGCAGTGGGCTGGTGGCATTCCGAAATGACGATGAACATGCCAAAACATGATGTATCAAAAATGTATGCTTACTCGTAAGTACAACTAAAGTTAGATCGTTTTAGTCAAGGCGAGTCTATCGTTTAAAGTTGATTGCACAGTATTTAGAAGCGTACAAGCTGTGGGTTAGCCAAGTCCTTGGCCCGTTTCAATTGTACTGAAATGTAACAAATGGCGTCTTCTTCACATACACTTCAAATGGTGTGTTCGTTTGTACACAATAGAAACCAAACTAAAGCTGGGCTCACACTGAGGCGTATTGAGAGCGAATATTTTGTCAATCATACACAAACATGTGACATCTACCAACCCCACGTTGGGCCCGCGTTGTGAATTACGGCCTACTCACTCTCACTGAGAGGCAGGTGTCTCAGCGGTGGGAACATAAAAAGCTCGATTATGAAGCCAGATAATAGATCAGTGGTTCCTAACCTGGGGCAATTACCCCCGCAGGGGTAAAACAGAGATTCTAGGGGGGTAACACGGGATGGCACGAAATAGTGTTAAAATAGCAATAAACAAAATAGTGGATTAATTATGAGATGTGCGTTGAGTGAACCAAATATTGTTAAACTTGCGAATGCAAAGCAATTTCAACCTTCACATTAGTTAAGTAACTCCGAGATTTATATATTACTTTACTAGTTACCTAAACGTGCAATTTCTTACATAATAAACATATTTTAGTTCGAATTTGTGTGGGTTTTAATTATTTTAAATTAGCTAGGGGTAAAATCAATTTCCATATATGTTCACAGGGTTAGTGACATTAAAAAGGTTAGGAACCACTGGAATAGATGCTGGCGAATTCGGCGCTGAATTCACTTCAGTCGGTTTAAACCTTAATAGATCATTGTGTGTAGGTATTACAATTTTAAATGGGTTTTGTGCGTATTTGCATTGAATGTTGTGACGTCAATGGTGTAGATGCAAATTTCAGGCCATGCATGGGGGCGTACAGCTTGTGCATGTGATGTATGGAAGTGTCCTTATTTTATTGTTATGACGTAAATATCCAGAACTTGTTTATGTTGTTAAGTTTTATCAATTTCAAAATTCATCAGATCATTAAAATGGCTGTTTCTGACTATCTACTCCATATTTATCTTTCTATTGGCTCTGAGTTATAGGTAGTTTAAATATAAACATATGATTATCAGCCAATAGTAAAGGAATATTATTGCTGGGTTGCAAGCCTGCTGAGACACAGGTCTCCTCTCTGTGAGGGAGAGAGAGCAATAATCCATCATGCGAGCCAGTGCAAGCTGGTGGATGTCACTTGTTTTCAAATTGTTGGTCAAGGGCATGCCAGTTTTCAGACAAAATTATCTTTCACCGTTTAAAGAACAGTACTTACTGATGAAATTAAATACACTGAGCAAAGTGCCTGCATAGGTCTGGCCCCACAATTTACAAGTCATAATTGGACGTAGTTATGCAAAAAGGATCCAGCCAGCAAACTTGCTTTTGAGAAAATGGAGTTTGAAGCAAAATTTATACAGTAGAATAACATGACAGTAGATTTAAATTTATACAGTAGAATAACATGACAGTAGATTTAAATTTATACAGTAGAATAACATGACAGTAGATTTAAATTTATACAGTAGAATAACATGACAGTAGATTTAAATTTATACAGTAGAATAACATGACAGTAGATTTAAATTTATACAGTAGAATAACATGACAGTAGATTTAAATTTATACAGTAGAATAACATGACAGTAGATTTAAATTTATACAGTAGAATAACATGACAGTAGATTTAAATTTCCTTTTAAATAATGGGTATTTTCCTGTTCATTTTGTGGCTTTGATATTTTTTGCATATACTAAAGTTGATGTGTAGATTTTAGGTCCGTATTACAGAATGTCACTCAAAACTCAAGCTCTACTTAAGTCTCGTTTGAAGCCTTTTGATTGGTTGAAACTAGTTTTAAGTAATGTTTTAACAGAGATCAATGCTTGAGTTTCCTTCTGAAATACGGACCTAAGACTTATCGTAACTCAAAAAACGGTTTTTGTGGGTTGGATCCATTTTGCATAACTACGTCCAATTCAGGGTCAATACTATTGGACCACCACAGTCAGTAGACAAACTCCATACTCACTCATATATTTTGGAAGATTGATTCTTTTTTATCTGATCCTAACACAAATCAACAAACCTGTATTGTCAGAATTAAATTAACTTTGCTCCTAATTTAAATCCACTAAGGTGTTTGGCCTTGCCTTCATCTACATACAATACAGATTCATATAGCTATATGTATTACGCAATTCAAAAGTTCCATTGTGTGTGTTTGCATATGACTAAAGGTTTGTTGACTTATGTTACAGATGATTAATTATATGTAAACTGATATTTCATACTCTAAAATGCACTTTTAGTACTCTCTGCAGGATACTAAATACCTCCAGATGTATAAACAACAGTAAAACTCTGACTGCATTTAGAATCAGTGTCCTAAAACCAATTTATCATATATTTACTAGCCCCGCACGATGATATTGCGATGGAACCTTGTCACAATAACAGCGTTGTGACGTCATCTGTCACACAAAAGGACAGCTAGCAAAAGAATGTTAAATGCAAAATTAATATTAGGGTTAAGGGTTTATTTGTATTATATAATTTTATTACACTCTTTATAAAGAGTGTATGTATAAATTAATATTAGGGTTAAGGGTTTATTTGTATTTTATAATTTTATTACACTCTTTAAAGAGTGTATGTATAATAAAATTAATATTAATTTTGCATTTAACATTCTTTCGTAGGTATACCTACTCACCCATATTCTGACAAATAAAACTTTCATTATTAAAAATTTCAAGGAAATAATTTTTGTAGACGTAAGAAAAATATACTTATTCGTATAACTTTCTTACATGTATACTATTTTTTTCTAACTACATTTCTGTTAATTTGCGAGCGGGAATTGAACCAGAGTCCACTGTGTAGCAGTCATGTTTTAATTACTACCCACATCTATCAGCTTATAAATAAAACCAGGATAATATGTAAAAAAATGTATATAGTCTTCCGAATCAGAACTGCTTTCTGTGTCTGTCGTTTCCGATTCACTGTCGTCGCTGTATTTATGACAAATAACTCGTCAGTTATTCGATCTTTATTCCAATATTCCTCTTCAAGCCGTTTAACATGATTGACTTCCTTTCGCCAGTCATCTGGAGTTATTGACGCCAACGCCTCCAACGTCAGAGCTTCAATGCGACTTTCCAACTGCTCCACATTCTTTTCTGACACCCTCATCTTTACCAGGTTCCAGATGTACTCAATGGGGTTGAGGTCGCAGTTGTAAGGTGGTAATCTAACGACTTCATGGCCATTGCCAGCTAATAAATTGTCAATTTAAAACTCAACAATCAACCTTTTTTTTATTGTTCATACTTGGTGGCCTATTCTCATCCCTACTGTGATAAGGGGCGTTGTCCATCACAATTTTGGAGTTGTGTGGTATGTTGGATACTAATTTTTCTGTAAAGCCACTTGGTGAAATTCTCAGCATTCATTTGATCATAGTAATCCCCCGTTTTGGTGTCTGCTTTAAACATTAAAAGGGCATTGTCGACAAAACCGCTTTAACTTCCCGCGTGATCCATCGGCGGCCGGGGCTGTCGTTCCGTCTCACTCCATCGGTTGCTGTTTGTAAACATTTTTCTACCGTGTAGTGTGCGTGTATCCACGTTTCGTCGATATAAATAACGGGTCTTTTGTTATTACCAAGCGAGTCATTTTCTTTCATAGGTCGTAAATATTTAGCCCTCCACGCTTGAATTTGGGGTCTTTGAATTAGGGCCAGTCTTTTTTGGTAGCATCGTTTAAGTTGGTAGCCTAAATCACATTTAATTATTTATCTTAATGTAGTTTCACTACCAGTATAATTAAGGTCTACTTTTGAAGTCGCCAAGATTTTGCGCATTGTGGGTATTTCTCTCCTCACCGTATACATTGAATCTATAATATTTCTTAAAGCTGTTAAGGAAAACCCGTCGAAATATTTCTTCTTTTGTCTTTTTCCTTTAGTAGGAGTTCTCATTTTGTTGCCACTGGCTGTTGCTGACTCATGCTCTTGTCTCAATTTCGTTACAGTATTTTTTGCAACGCCTGTGGCACATGCCACACACTCCGTGACTTTGATAGAATTTTGCAAAATATTTTTAATAACTGTAAGCAGTTGCTTCGGTACTAAAATGTCCAAAGCACTTTTTAAAGCACGGTTTATACTTTCAAGAACTAACTTACAGTCCTCTTTCTCTTTAACAAAATAATTGTCCACTTTAATTATAATTTCACGAGCACGACTATTAATTAATTTCTTACTCATTTTAACGAGTAACAGCTAACAAAACTAAACAACAAAACTCAAGAACAACAATAAAACAGGATAACAAAAACAAAAAGCTAACAAAAATATTCGATGTGCGTAAGTGGGTAAGCGCGGACTGAACTTGCGAACGGTACCGACGGTGCGAGTTCGACTACGTCACCAAGATGGCCGCCAATCGCAATATCATCGTGCGGGGCTTATACAAGAAGTTTTATTATCATCCATTGATATAATATTAAACTAAGGTAGATAAGTCACTAGCGCATTGAACTTGAAGCGTACTAAAGATTATAATTCTAATCTCTTGCCTTAGTCACTCTCGATACCAGCCCCCTAATCGGCGAACACATTTTTGTCAAATGATTGCGACTAGTTGGGATCGTTTGCACCGAACGGGCCAATGGGCGGTTAAAACGATTCCAACTGATCCCAACTAGTCGCAATCATTTCACAAAAATGTGTTCGCCGATTGGGGGCGGGGTTCGAAAATATCCGATATTAAATAATAAATATCAAAATATATATATTATTATTTATTTTTGGATATATATCTGAAATCGGATATATCCGATATTTATATCCATTTCTTAAGACTGTCATTTTATTATCTTATTACTACCTATACGATTTCCACAGGTACATGACAGTTTATTATTATGAATTGATTACAATACAAAAACAACTTCTTTTTACTTTTTATTTTACAAAATAAACATAAAATCTTATAGTTCACAAAAATCAACTAAAAATAACCATATTTTTCTGAGAAAACAAAGTCTATAAATATTAGGGAAACAAAATTAAAATATCTTAAAAATCCTAATATTTGTACTTAGTCGAGTTATAATCAAATAACAAATTGGTCTTTTTCTAGTCAGCTAGAACTATCAAATCGCCTGTTGATATTCCTAAAGGATTAACACTACACTTTTAAGGAGTAGGTATGTTTGCAGATGATAGAATTAAAAATTATTTTGGCTCTTTTACGTTGCACTATTATTATTGCTTGGTAAATTCGAAGTATTACTGTTTGAAGACAGAAAAAACGACGGATATGCCAGCAGCGCGTCAGTAAAAGTACTTAAATGCAACATACCATAAATTTTGATATATATCACAAAAAATGGTTTGATATATATCTTTCGAACCCTGCTTGATACACTCTTAAAAACAAACGACAAACACTAACAGCGCAAATGACAAACACTAGCCATCTTTTTCTTCTCTATGCTTTAGATTGCGCCCCATCTCACTCACACTGTACCAACGTGTGAAATGTACGCAGAATAAAAAATTTTCATGTGTGTGCTGCTGCTCCGATTGGCATATTTGTTTCAATTAATTTGTTAGAGCATGTCAATATCTGTTTAATATTATATCAATGTTATCATCCAAACTTTTTATTTCCTAATTAGTCTAAAAGGTACATATAAATATCATATTAAATAACTAAATGTATGATTCATACACACACATGTTTGAGAATTCACTCTAAGTCTGTATTCCGTATATCCAACAAGGCTTAGGGTGGATTCCAGGACCACACATGTGTCCTGTGTTTTTGTGATAGATAAACAGAATGGCCTATCTTATCACATTTGTGTAGCGCAAATTAATTAGTTGTATCTCTCGGCAAACATGTCAAGTTTGTTAGTTCTTATTCAACATTAAAGATGTTTGAATGAGTATATGAAACTTGACCATTAATAGACCAAAATAAATTACTATAAATGTCTTGAAACTTGTATTACAATAATAAAAACACCTTAATTCTGTGTGCTGGAATGTGTATTGGAATGTGACATGATGGGTTTATAATTGATTCTGTAATTATGGTACCAACTAGTTAAATTTATCTTTTCAAGTGGCTATCAAACAATAGTATACTATAAATTTCTATACTATCATTAATGTATTTTTTTGTGTAGAAAACTTTATGCTTTGTGTTAAACTAATGTCAATTATTCTTTCATATTCATTGTAATAATGAAATTAGACCAGTTAGTTAACATAAGGAACAGGTTGGTTACATTATTAAAATTTGCAGGTTTCTTAATTACAGTGTATCTAGGACACAGACATACCAAGAATTGAGACCTAGATGTTCCCATAACTATTTTAAATGTTTTTTATTTTTGTTTAAATTGTGGATAATGTAACAAAATTACTATTAATATTTTTTATATGAACTTCTTTGTTTTTACAAAATATCGCATTGAATAATTTTATTACTAAGTAAAAATATTTTTTAAATGAAAACATATAACTTAAATTGTTTAGTGGAACATGAAAGTGTATATGTCACTGTATTGATTAAAGACATTGCGCTATGAGTCAGAACTTTACAAAAAGACATTTTCACAGTAAATTTTATTAAAATTATACTGCAGATTTAGGGCAATAGGGTACAGTAATTTAATACAGTATCTTAAATGTAATACAATAAATTTATCTAATCATATACAAATACAATAATAAAAAAATTGTATAGAAAATGAAAATATTAAATTATTGAATATAAATAAATAAAAATAAATTCAACAAACAATCAATGTGTTTGGACTTTGACCACATGATTAAAATGAACGATATGAAGGTAGAAACTCACCTAATAATTTGTTCCCATTTAACAAAGCTAGGATTTTTTCCATCCAAACTTGTGTTTCATGAAGTGATTGAGCTGCAAGCAACACCCGGGCCTTTCGCGGCTCGTCTATAGAGAACACGGCGAAGGCATGCGGCCGCGTGCGGGACTTCGCTCTCTTCACCACGCAGCCCAACGGCAGCTCCACTGAACCCGCTGCAGCGCCCGCCTCGCTGCAGTACACCGCCAGAGAAGCCCCGGAACACGTCGGACTCGGTCTCAAAATACACCATTGTCTTTTCCACGACTGACAATAACAAAAATAATCAATGCCACAATGATATGTTTCACAACATTGACATGAATAAGTTACACTATATGAAACTTACCTTGAAAGGGTTTAAGCCCAAATTAGATTTGAACGGATACTTTATTTCCAAGTATCCGGACATCGTAAGATTTTCGTTTTTACAGTGTAAAAAACATGTCTAAATTAAATAAAGTTGAATAATAAACACAAGATGCACATGTCCAATCAAACAATATTGTTTACACAAAATCATAGACAAATAACAAATATAGTGATTGGTCGTTTATTTGAAATCGATAACTTAAAACCGGTTTTTCCCGACGACAATATGTGTCTATGGTTACGATGAACTTAAAAAAAATATAGGTTCGTGCAAAACGGGAACAAAAAACCTTAATGAATATTTTAATAGGTAGCTAGGTGTAATTTTTATGGGATGCACTGTTTTCTATAGAAGCCTTTTTTTAGTAAATTAGCCGACTTCAAAAAGGAGGAGGTTCTCAATGAATTGTAGGTTTTTTGTTCTGTAACTGTATTGGTACGCACGTACCAAAGCATATGGCCCGTTTTTTTGGAAATTGGTTGTGGAAAAGGGACAAGAAAAAGAGATAGACACATAAATTCATAAGATTTTACTTGGAAGGACATGAGATAGCAAGCATTTCTTATCCACTCGCTCGTAATTTTTTTTTTTGGAGCTTTCGCTAAATTCTTTTTTAACTATAGGTTCCACTCGATTCGTACGCATACCAAGCATACTAAAATAAAAATACTATGTCCATTTATCTATACTGTGGAAATATCAATGATACCGTGCATTCAGTGAATAATTCATAAAGAATAGTGAAATATTGTAGCATGTCTTTACGCTAAACCCCTCCTAATCGGCCACACGCGGGAAAGGAAAAGAGTTAGATTAGTAAAGGATAGGATAGTTGAAAATTAATTACTGAAGACATGGCAGTATGGTCTCTGACCTTAGCCTGTTAAAAATGGAACAAACAAACCAAAAAATATCAATGTTAACACAACTTTTATCCAAAGGAAAATTAATTACTGAAGACATGGTAGCATGGTCTCTGACCCTAGCCGGTTCCAAAGGAAAAAAAAAAAAGATAACACAACTGACGTATACTGTCTTGGGAGTTTGGCGGGAATGTCAAGATGAGTGTCACGCTCATTTTTCATTGGACTTTTAAAATTATTTATAGTGTCGTTTACTAAATAAAAACGCGTGATTTATGTAGTAAAAAGTGCATTCAGTGAATAATTCAAAAAGAACAGTGAAATATTGTAGCATAGTGGCCTCATCATGTCTTTACGCTAAACCGCTCCTTATCGTCCAAACGCGTAAAACGAAAGGAGTTAGTTTAGGTTAAGTTATGCTAGGATAAGTTAGGATAGATATTTAATGAAGAAAAAAAATTACTGAAGACTTGGCTGTATGGCGTACTATGCCTTTGCCTTTTCCATTCGCCCGAACGGAAAGAAATGAACCAAAAAAAAGTATACTGTCTTGATACTGTCAGTGTCACTGTCATGTTATTATAATCTTCCTCTTCCATCATCTGACGGGCATATTTTCATTTTTTGTAGAAATCGATTGTGACTATTTAATTAATGCGAAATTAAAACTAACAAAACCTCTATATCTACCTTGAAAATGAAGCAACTCCTTTCAATCGTCCTAACAGTGTGTACATTTTCATACGGACTGTCTGCAGTCAATATCCCTGAGGAGGACGTTGGAAACGGCAGATATTCTATTGAGGGCAAAGTGTTTCCACCAGAAGAACAAGACCTAGGACCATGGCAAGTTGAAACACGAATCCATGTAAATGGTGGTGAGTACATAGGCTTCATCAGAGGAGATGGAACATTCGTGATACATAATGTGCCCTCTGGTTCATACGTTGTTGAAATTATACACCCTGACTACATGTATGAGCCAGTCAGAGTAGAGATCAACTCTAAGGGCAAGTTCAGAGCCAGGAAAGTGAACTATATACAGACCTCCCAGGTTATCCAGGTACCATACCCATTGAGACTCAAGGCCCTGTCAAAATTCAGATATTTCCAAGTCAGGGAGCAATGGCGATTAACCGATTTCCTGTTCAACCCAATGGTTATCATGATGATTCTGCCTCTCCTGTTCATAATGATTTTACCTAAAATGATGAATGACCCTGAGACCAAGGAGGATTTAAAACAGATAAGCAACTTGGCAAAGATGTCAGAAATGCCTGAAATGTCAGAGATGTTTACATCATTGTTCAGTGGTGGTGCAACCAAAGCCTCTGCTTCTAAAGCTAAACAAGTCAAGAAAAGGCAGTAGCATTGTGGTGGCTCAGTTATTGATAAGTATTTATACTATGTATTGTATAGAGATGTAATAATTAAATAAATTGTTGAATGGAATGGTGTTTGTGTGTGTTTGTAAAAATTTCCTTATTGTAGTATGACCAGGTACCTCAATGATGTGTCACTGCTGAAATTTGTTCTATAGCTTCTTCTGCATCATTCTTACAGAAGATTGATGCAGATGCATGGGAGTGCATGTTGGCATCAAGAATCATTAGAATAACCATTTAATAGTTTAACACTATTATAGCCCCTTTCGTAGCCCTATTCATAAACACATGGTCTTATGTGGTATTTACATATAAAATGTTTCGTAGGCTTATGGTAATTAGTGATACCATCACAATCATAACATAATCTCGGCAGATTTCCCACTTCTAATGACTTCACAGGTTGGTGAGTTTGTATGGATGGATGTGTGCCTGACTAGTGACTGATTTGATTTTCCTCTGCCACATACCGAGCATGACCTGACATTTTATAAACAAATTATGATCATAAACTCTCCATTTTAGAACCATTTTGCGCATTATTCTATGATCAGCACCTTAAATGCGTAACATGGTGTTAGTAGCAGTGAATTTCTCATTTTGATGGTTGTTGCTGATTCATTTCTATTGATAGTGTGTTACGCAATAGATTTTTGCATTTAAACCAAATGATATTATTAGATAGGGCCTCATCATCATCTCAGCGTATAATCCCGTATGCATCCGCAGCTTTCGCGTTGGAGCCCAGGGTCCACTGCACTTACTCCTCCATTTTGCACTGGCCAATTAGTGCCACTAACTCGAGTCTGTGGCACTGAATGTGTTAACTTATTAAGTTTTATTATATTATTTGTACGTAATTGGCCAGGTCAGGCTCTATCTAATAAAATGATTTGCTTTGAATAATCCGCTTTTACCGCATATCTGCAAACGACAAAGTTAAATGAATACATAAGTGGTGAGATCTTTTCCAACATTTTCTTAATAAGTAAAATGTATAGAAATTATCTGTATTCAGCCAAGCCAGCTTAATAATTATTACTAGTCTGCTACTATTTATTACTTGTTAATCATACCTGTTTTTGAGAAACAAGAAATAATCTATTAGAACTTTTTTTTACACCACACCCCTGTATTTCTTGAAACTTTTAGTTTACTAGAATATTATAATAGTTGTTAGAGTAAAAAATTACCTGTTTCTAAGAATAAAACACAGATATTTTCATAAGGTTTTATTTGGAAATAAATCTATGACAATAAACCACTCTCATACTCTACAGAGAAGCTTTGTAACAACTTAGGAGGTACACACAAATACATAAAGTAAAAAATCAGTCATTGATAATTTGGACGGAAACTACTTAAGTAACATGCTTACATTGACTTACAGACATGAGATTCATTTTAATTTATTTTTATATAATTATATTTATTTTATTTTCTGGCAATTTTGGACGGGACATTTTTCCATAATGTCATAAAATCTAAATGCTTTCGAATAAAATATATTTGATGTATATGGCTCTACAATACATAAAAATAAGAAATAAATAGGTACTCTCAGTTACCACAATACAAAAACTATATCTACTACTTAATTGTAATCATATAATTACAAATCAATGTATATTTTTCAATAAAATATTTCTAATATTTTTTTTTAGTTCCTTATATTGTCTTTTAATAATAAGGCATTATGATTGACATTTTTAATACATTATTGCTTCGATATTTCACTGTCAATATTGCATTAGTAACAATTATGTGGTACTATCTGATGAACTACACAGAACGCTCCAAAAACCAAACTAGTACAGACAAAAGCACATCAAGCTACTACAATCTGTCATATCATATATCTTTATTAGAATTTCAACTTTATCTCTAAAGCATAACGTTCAAGGTTGGTTGGGAATATTTGACAGATTCGAGTAGCTTGATCTGCTGTCGTCCGTACATTAGACTTTTAAAATATATTCTATTCATCAGATGGTAGAACTTCCCCTCTTGTCAACTGCATGTATTTCTTTTTGAAATACTTTATAGACCTAAACTATAATATTTACATACAATTGATGCACATTGCCTTCATATAAAAATATTCGAATCAAGGCAAGGACGCATTTTATGCTATTTTATCATCACAAAATTTTCTCTTTCCAAATTGATCCAAATATGTTGCAGTTCTAGATATGTGTGATATATTCGATTTAGTGACCGTGGTTTGGTTGGTAAAAGACATTGATATAATTAAAGGAAAATAAAATGCTGGCAGCACCCAGGAGAATAGAAACCGGGCATAATATCGAGATATACCTATAACATGAACAAAATAAATCATAAAATTACTTTTGTATAACAAACCAGTACTAAAAGTGGATTTGTCGAATGTCTTTTCCTTTTTTTCTAAAATGTAGACATGCATCGCGTTTCTAGAAGCAGTCAAAACAGGAGGCAGATTCCATGAATTAAGAACATTCAGAATTTTGTCAGACTGTAAATATTCTTTTTTTTTTTTTAATTATAAACTAGCGCTTGACTGCAATCCCGCCTGATGGTAAGCAGTGATGCAATCGTTGATGGTAAAGCGCGCTAGTTTATTAAGCCCATTCACTTAAAAAACCTTAGTGAATAGGAAGGAAGACGGCAGTTGAGCGAGGTGGTGCAATGTTAGACCCAATAACACAACCAACGATGCTGCGCCAGAGGGAGATTGATGTGGAGACTGTCCACGACCAAACTCCCGACACAACAACATTTGGCGCATCGTACCCGGCACACATCGCAACACAACTGCTCAGACCCGTCCTCCGTACAGCTTCACCAGACATCATACCGGAACACGACGAATCGCTTGATGGCAAGACTTTGTCTGGTGGGTGGTAACTTCTGCCGGCAGCCAATGTTATGGCCTACCACTTTAAAGTTAAGAGAAATCACAAATTAAGAGTATTGCATTACCGATAATGAACTGTAAATACTTTAGAGATTTATAGAGTTAGTATATTAGAGTGTCTTTTCAAGTTTGTTCTAATTTTTTTTTCTGTCATTTATATGTCACTTCTAGATACACGCGATACCACGACACACGTCTACCTTAACACTTAAACTACGGTGAACACTTCCTAACTAACACTAAATTATGGAATGGAGAAAGGAATCTTGGTTGGAAAGGGTCCTCTTTACTTCGTCGTGGAATGGGGAGAGGTGTCCCCTTTAAATGGTTTTATGAGAAAGGTTGGCAGTCAGGACCAAGAAATTAGGACTGCATTAATTTGGCCAAACGACGGCCTTTGGTCGACGTGCGTATTACCTGGTATAGTTTTTATGTAAGGAATGACAATAGGTTTTATCGGTAACAAGCATATCAAATGTTACAATTCAAAGGAAACAAGGCATGGTGGAACGATGTCATATATCAATATATGGAAATACTAGAAATGTATAGCTATACATTTCTAGTATAAGCTTGATATCTGATCATCACCTTAGCGTTAATCCCAGTCGCTTTGGAGTCTGGGGTCCGCTTTTCCTGCTGATTTTGGCGAAACTGTGATATTTTTCGTGAAGCGGCTGCCATCTGACCTCCACAACCTGAAGGCGATATCGGAGCATTGCAGTCAGACCAATTATTGGACTTTTGAGGGCTCCATCAACCCGTAACGCCGTTAGATGTTCGTATGGCAACCGGGACCAACAGCTTAAAGTGCTCTCCAAGGCACGACCAGACCAGTGCAAATATTCATATTCATGCATACAAATATTTGCTTACTGACATTATAAGCTGATATCTGATTGTACATAAAGTCTATACGATGTGAGGTCAGTTAAATCTGGAAATGTGTAGCCTAATATATCCTGTCCACGTACGGTAAGAATTTATTTGCTTGTTTTTTCCTTATACTGTTAGAAGTTGTTAAGATATGCAAAGCATTATCCATAATAATAAGTTGGCTGTGTATACAAGTACCTACTAGGTAAAATTTTGTTTATTCACAGTAAAGATTTGTCTTTTCATTATAATATACATATAAAACTAATTTCTAAACGGTGGTTAGTATGGAACATAGTAGATCATTGCATGGGTGTACCCAGTTGAAAGGCAGCCCCCCGCCCCCTCCGAATTCTCGCAAAACATGTATGAACTTTCTTAATTACTAAGCAGCGTACAAAGATTACTCATTCAAAAACTTTAACTTGCCCCCCTAGGCCTGACTTGCAAGGCCAGAAGCTGGGTACACCCATGGAACATTGATATTTGAATATCGCAGATTGTATTGCATTTAATAACAATTACGTTAGCTACCAAAATGGTAAAGGAAAACATAGCGAGGACACCGGTATGTCCTAGAGCTAAAAAAATCGAACATACGAGACATCCATATCTCATGCAAAATTTTGTGACGGCTTCTATACTGTATCACTTCAAGCTTCGACTGGATGGAATAAAAATATGTCCAAGCCATACGATACAGACCAAAACACGTGGTGGATTTTGGTTCACTCCCTTTCACATAGAGGTCTGTGTTCCAGCTGTAGTGTGATTATGTATAGCTGCAGTTGTAATGATCCAATTTGAATCTAATTTTGATCATTATGAAAATATCAATACTAAAATGGTGTATAAAATAGCTGCAGATTCATTTAAACAAATAATAATCTATCTATTTACTAAAAATATTTTTTCATAATTCAATTTCTGAATGCAACAATTCGTCTTTCAAAAGTTTGATACATAATTATAAAGCCAACGAATACTGGTGTTAGTTTTAAACTTTCATACTAAACTGTTACAGTTAGTCTTTTTTTATTCCGTAAAAATAATAATAATTATGATAAGTAATTTACTGTGATTTTAATTGCTCAAGAGAATTCTCTTGTTTTTTAATAATTGTATAATGCTATCTACAATTCTACGGATGCTAGTTTCTTGCAATCGTAAAATGGGTGATTTACAGAGTGACTCAAAATTACAAAGATGATAAAATATTCTAAAATTAATTTTCCGTGATAAGTCTATATAATGTACCAATTTATGCAAGGCACAGTCACATAACAAGAGAGAGACGACATGAGAAATATGGTACTAAATATATACAATATGTAAAGAAAACCCTGTCCGATCCGTGAAGGTGTTGTTAGGTATCGATAACTGATTCTACTAATGCCCACAAAGACAGGCTAAACTTTAAAAAAAAATCCCCCCAAAAAAATAAATATTATTTCGCAAAAGATGTAACTTAATACATGTGCGATAAGCAACCCCTTCCGCGGGCGGCGGGGGGCAGGGCACGCGGCACCTGTGACGTGGTTGCGTCGCTATTCGCTTATAATAACACCGGTGTTGTCAGTTTTTTAAAATTACCAAATTTCTGGGAAATTGGAATTAATTCCCGGGAAAAAAGGATTATTTCAAAATTCATTAGTATTGGTTCTATGATGATTATGTAAAATTTTATATTATATTTGGTCAAGTGTTTACCTAACCTTTATTATCCTTATGGGTCGGACAGGGTTTTCTTTCCATATTGTATAGTTGTCTTACTTTCACTTTTTATCATTACAACTACAATGAGATTTAGGCTTGGTTTCTAATGTGTAACATATCGTTTCTTCTCTCTTGACACCAATTCAATGATTAATAAACACACTTATGCCTAAAATGAGTCATTCTGTAAAAGAACCACTAAGTTTTGGTATTACACTTTCCATAAATCTTTTTACACAATTGATTGCTTATAACAAACTTACCTATGAGATTCCATAGAGATTCATTTGCAGTCCTAAGTACCGTGTGATCGTTACAACGACGGCTATGAGTAAGAGTGGGGTCGCGATAGTTGTTCGTAAGGCGTTGTTGTATATCGCGCAGTAGGGGCATTGTGAGGAGCCGCACACTTCGCAAATGTTCAGGAGGTAAGTGGGAAGCGCGTCGAATATGCTCTCGTTGAAGCGTTCTGTTGGAAAACATTGTAGCTTTAGTTCACATACATCATAAACATTTTACTTCTCCTCTCGTATCGGCAACCCCACTTGTGGGGGCTTTTTGTAGTATTGTATAATTGCATGGTAAACGTGTGAGCACAATGTACGAATGTGCTGTAAGGCATTTATTTGTTGGGTTAGTCTTTTTTATTAACTTGATTGTGCTCTGGCTGTTGAGAGTATGTCATGCTCATTCAAATGTCTCGCTGATGGTGGCGTGTGTGTTGGGTCATTAGGTTCCCTTCGATATGGTTGAGCTGAATGATGCTGATCCATACGTCATGTTCGTGAACGGACGCCGTCAGAGGGGACTGGTCATCTCTTAGCTGCCACGGCGTATTTTAATTTCTGAATTGATTTTTTTGTGTGTTTTCCATAATGGACGCTCTCAGCGTACAATATATTTCTGCATCGTTCTCACACGGTTGATTTCAACATGAATGATGTAATCAAATATTTGTAACAATAGCTTAAAAATTTAAAAGAATGTCCATGGAGTTTCTTGCCCGTTCTTCTCCATAGGTACCTACTCGTTGGAATGGGCGACTAGCTTCATTTTATTGACTGACCGACCTTCTGACAATTCAAAAGTGCCTGTAACTGGTTTATTTGAAATAAATGATTTGATTTTGATTTTTTTTTTGCTGGTGTTTTGGCGTGGCTAGCTATTATTAGCTATTTTCTTGTGTTCATTACTATACATAGTATTGTATAAAGTCATGTGTTTTATAAATGAACAGACAGCTGTGTTGTGCTGCTGGGGGGTTTGTTCCGCCACTTCTTCTTCCCAGCACAAGCACTAGGAAGTGTCGATGGGTGGGCGTTTTGGGGGACTGTCCTATGTAATATTGACGTTCAAAACTGCTGATTCTCAGCCTAATTTGAATAAATGACTTTTTTGATATTCCAAATCCTTTTGCTTCAAGAGTGTTCATAGCATAGGTAAGTAAAAAATAACTGTACAAAGGGGAACAAAACTAAAGATCAGTACTCACCGGGTGCGTAGTAGTCGTAAACACGCATCGGAAGGTATCGAGACATGTTAGCCACCGGGAACCAGCGCTCAATCGTGAAGTTCACACACGTCTGCTCTTCAGATAGCTGTATAAACAAGTTATTTATTTTTTAAAAACGTTAGCCCATACTAGGATTTTCTCCTGTATCGTGAGTGCGTTTACAAACATATAAACTCACATACATAAACAGCTAGACCTGCAATAACTTGCAGAGATTCTTGAGGAAGGCTTAAAGATGTTTTTTTTTTAAATTAATTATAAACTAGTGCTTGACTGCAATCCTGCCTGAAAGTAAGCAGTGATGCAATCGTTGATGGCGCAGCGCACTAGTTTATTAAGCCTATTCAGTTAATAAACTTAGCAATAGGAAGGATGACGGCAGTTGAACGAGGTGATGCAATGTTAAACCCAAGACCAACACGACCAAACGATGCTGCGCTAGAGGGAGATTAATCTGGAGACTCTCCACAACCAAACTCCCGACACAACAACATTTGGCGCATCGTACCCGCCACACATCGCAACACAACTGCTCAGACCCGTCCTCGGTACGGCTGCACCAGACATCATGCCGGAACACGACGAATCGCTTGGCGACAAGACTTTGTCTGGTGGGTGGTAACTTCTGCCGGCAGCCGATGTTATGGCCTACCACCGAGAAAATATGATAAACAAAAACATAATAAAAGTGCACAATCACTCTGCCGGGACGAATCGCAGCTACAGATGGCAGCTGGACAAGCTACCCTTAACTGTCAAACATTTCCAATCAAACCTGAGCCTTAAAGTTAGCGATAAGGTTGAAAATGTTATAAAAAAAATTAAGATTGGAGCAGCCGGATGTGCAGTCGTCTTTACTTAGTATTATAATATATCATTAATATTTATAATATACATAGCTCTATTCGTTAGGTTAACCGTTTTTAATTGCTGGCTCATTATGTAACTAATTCAAAATTCAGAAAAAGTTAACTTTTATAGGCGTCATGAAATAAATAGGTATATAAACTGCCTAATCTTACATATTTTATTTATTTCTGGCATGTTACAGACATTATAATAATCATCATCATCATCTCAGCGTTAATCCCAGTCGCATCCGCAGCTTTTTAGCTTTGGAGTCTGGGGTCCGCTTTACCAGTCTAACTGCTGAATTTGGCTAAACTTCGATATTTTCTGTGAAGCGACTGCCGTCTGACCTCCACAACCCGAAGGCGATATCTAAGCATTGCAGTTAAACCAATTGTTTGACTTTTGAGGGCTCCAACAACCCGTAACGACTGCCACTAGATGTTCGTATGGCAGCCGGGACCAACGGCTTAACGTGCTTTCCGAGGCACGACCAGACCAGTGCAAATATTCATATTCATGCATACAAATACTTGTACTGTGCGGGGATCGAACCCGCGCCTCCTTGCGCAACGGCCGCGTTCGCTACCGCTACGCCACGGAGGCTGTCAACAGACATTATAATAATACCGTATATTATTGTTACGAATGCACCTTATGTCAATAGTATAAGGTTCAATATTGCGTGGCATGCCATACGTAACTTCTAAGCCCTATTTCTTGAGACCTAGGCTGCCTAGGCATTGGTAGAGGTATGATATAAAAACGCATTGCTAGACCTACGAAGGCCTATCGAATGGTACAAGTTTCATCAATATTGTCGACGAAGTGTCGACATCGCAATTATGTACTAGAAATTCGTCTCCAGTGTCCAAGTACCTGTTTTACATTATACGCTATTATAATGAATTCTAGACAGATCTGGAATGTTCGATCAGCTGACCTATATAAAGCGCCGTGACACCAGTGCGCAGTCAGTTTGTATTTGACTATCGAGGCGAAACAAGCAGTAGCTAAGTAGCGATAATTAAGGAGATCTACAGCGACAACCCAACGAGAACTTTGAGGACTACGTGAAGTAATTTCTGTGGTGTTATTGTGTGTAAGTGCGACACTGTTTTTTGAATATAAGGGAATACTTCAGTGCGACATCAGCTACGTTCTACTTGTCATATAAACTTCGCAACTCTTAACCGCTCGCTCAACTGGCGGCATCCTTCCTATTCCTAAGTTCTTTAAGTGGCTTAATAAACTAGTGCGCTTTACCATCAACGATTACATCACTGCTTACCATCAGGCGGGATTACAGTCAAGCACTAGTTTATAATTATTTAAAAAAAACGGCATTTTAATACCCCAAGCCCGTAACATTATGTATCTTTGACAAGCAACATAATTTCTAACGAGTTCAATCTGCCAATGGTTAACGTAGGGGACAGAGTATAGTAGTACTCACATAGTCGAAGTAGAAGAGTATCTTGGTGGGAAGGTACTTGGCTCTCTGTAGCGTGGGCACGCGGCGACTGAGCACGTAGGCGTCCAGCTTCTGTTGCTGGATCATGTATCCCGTCGGCACGCCCACCTCCAGCACCGCCATGCCCGACCGCGGGGACTCGGACGCCAGGGTCCAGCTGGGGGAACAAACAGGACACTCATTTACATCTAAATTATGATTGACAAGAGTGGCCATGATTTTCCTGTTCTGCCTCATAGCAACCTACTTTTTTCGGATGGGAAATCCCAATCACCCGCTCTGGACGACGCGGAAGTTCATGTCAGACTTTTACCAACTAATACCCACCAGACCAGTGTTCTTTCACTTGCCAATGCCAGGGGTTACGGTATCACTTTCGAACCCGCGGCCAGCAACCTACACTTTGAAATGCTTCATCTTTCAGACTAAGTGATTCTTAACAATTCAAAAATGCCTGTAATTGATTCACTTGAATTAACCTTTTGAACGCCTTTGAGCATCTCCGTGTCATATTCTCCAAGCCCGAAAATCGATATAAATATCTACTAAGTAAAATGTAGGGATTTCAATTTCATATCGATAACCATTATTAGTCGTGGTGGCCTAGTGGTTAAAACACCAGCCTCTCAAGTATGAGTGTGCGGGTTCGATTCCAGGTCAGGCAAGTACCAATGTGACTTTTCTAAAGTTATATGTACTTTCTAAGTATATCTTGGACACCAATGACTGAAGGTGAAGGAAAACATCTTGAGGAAACCTGGACTTTATAAGTCTGAAATCGCCAACCCGCATTGAGCAAGCGTGGTGATTACGCTCAATCCTTCTCTGTATGACAGGAGACCTGTTCCCAGCAGTGGGACGATAAAAAGGTTGATGATGAACCATCATTATTAAATTTTTTGTCAACACTTTTAGCACAAAAACATGGATCATGGAACATGGATAATATCTCGACTTTTGACTTGTTTTCTATCGACAATAGACGACCATGGCGCACAGGGCGTATGCGGTTGTCGAATATAGCCGACATTGGCGTCCAAAATGTTAATTGAAGTACAAACTGACCTGGCGCATCCCTGAAACTCGATGTGCGACTGATTCCTGCCGTAGAAGTGATGAGACGAAACCAGAGAGAAGCAGTTGAGTGGAGGCGGCGTCTGGAAGCGCGTGATGTCCACGTTGTACTGCACCGACATCTGCAGGATCGCGTACCCAGCGCCGCGAGCTGTCACCTTCACTGTGCCCCAGGCTTCTGGGATCTAGATAACAACATGTTCTTTGTTTTACTTAAATCAATTGTGCTGTGCCTCCAGAGAAGTGAAAGTGGTTGCTAGAATAACCTTCATTTTTTTTAGTGGGGAAATCCTCATGGATATCCTCCGTCTGGGAATAACGGAGGTTATGTCGGACTCCTGCCGACTAACACCTCACTATTCCTTTGAGTACTATGAGTCGTGTGCCCTGAAGCAGTATCAGCCCGCCATCCCTAGCGGGCGCCATCACCAAGTGCGGCCGATACCACAACCACACACCCCACCACTAAGACGCACATACACATACTGCATGTCCCCTCCTTGAGCCTTAGCGCTCGAGCGACGACACGGCCCCAATTTCGTCGACCGCAAGGTAATTTCTTAAGGTCGCTAGACTACTCTGGTTGCAGGAAACACATGATTAATTGTTGTAGAAATGTTTGGGGGACGTTTATAATAGATGTATAATAGATGTGTAGAGAAGCACGTTAAGCCGTTGGTCCCGGTTGCCATACGAACATCTAGTGGCAGTCGTTACGGGTTGTTGGAGCCCTCAAAAGTCCAACAATTGGTCTAACTGCAATTCTTCGATGTCGCCTTCGGGTTGTGGAGGTCAGACGGCAGTCGCTTCACGGAAAATGTCGAAGTTTAGCCATATCAGCAGTTGGACTGGTAAAGCGGACCCCAGACTCCAAAGCTGAAAAGGCTTCGGATGCGACTGGGATATTAACGCTGGGATGATGATGATGACGTTTATAATAGATGTCCCCAAGCATCTCTACAACAATTGTCATGACTTCTTTCAACATATATTTTTTAAACCTTATACCAAACTAATGATTAACAGTAATCCCGCCTGATGGTAAGCAGTGATGCAATCAATTATTAAGAGCCCCTTCAGTCTAGGTTCGAAATGATGATGAAGACTCACGTCAATGAACTGCATGATGGCGAGGTTGTCGTTCCGGACGTGCAGGGTGCGCGTGTCCCCCGCAAGCGCGACGGCGTCCACGTGCACGGTGAGGGACGACACGTCACGCAGGCGCTTGCGGTTCGTGTAGTCGATCAGGGCGCGGAGCGCTATGTATGTGTCCTGGGTGGAGATAAAATTATAATAAATATTAATAACTTACTGGCCTTATAACCGAACAGACAATAGTCTGGACTATTGGGTAATGCTGTGCTTTAAATACCCCAGGTATATTAGAATTCTTGAACGGTAGCGAACCCCGGGCTCTAATGCGAAGGCCGCGGATGCAACCGGGATTGAACGCTGCGATGATGATGATGATATTCGAATTCTTAAAATTAAATAACGATACTTTTTCTAAAGTCGACCACCCATCGCTTACTGATCAATTTAACTTTTTAGATCCGTGTTTATCTAGATCCCTTATCCCTATAATCATGTCTTCGAGTTTATGGTTCACTGTTCCCTCTCAGTGAGAGAAGGCCTGGGTTCCAACAATGGAACCATTATAAGATAATAATAGGAAACGCACATATTATAAACCTAAGGTCCTTTTTGTGTGAGCCACTTAGAACTTCTAAATTACACAACGAGTTTTGTGGCAGTCTGGCCATCATTAGAAGACCAATCCTGGTAATAAAACACAACAAAATCTAGTTTGTAGACTCATCTCAGCGACAAACAAATGTCAAAACTTGTCAAAATGTAGTGAAAATAAAGACTTTTTTAACTGTTTGAGACGTAATTCAGACTGAACGTTATTAAAATTACACCTTAGAGAACATACTTCAGGTTTATGTTTTGGTTTTAAGGTGTGTTTTGACGAGTCATTGCTACCGTGCGAAATAAGTGCGGTTTGCTCGCTAGAATAATATAATTATGGGCTGTCTATTAAAACCACATACCTGTGTAGAAGCCCATCCACCATCCTGCAACCTCTGCGAGTTGAGCCACATCACGATAGGCTCATTATTGTCCTGTCAAAGAGAAATCATTTATAACAACCATTATATTCATTAATCACTAAACTACTCACTAAATCTAAAAATTGCGAGGACAAAATCATTTTATTCATTTTTTTTTCTTTATTGGACTGTACTAAGCTAATAATTTCTGACAAGAATAAGAGCATATAAGAGATAAAGAATAAGCTGTTGTGGCAAATAGTACTCAATAAAATCATTATAATTACTTCTTAAGTACAAAATCCTATTACATATTTCAAGTAATTATTACGGGTGAATAATTATAGATTAGAAAGATGTTATTGTTATGATCAAACACTGAGAAGAAAATTGTAATTTTGATAGATCACCCTTAACAAAAATAGATTTGAGTGGGACAGAACACATACCTGATGGTCCATACACGCGAGTAGCGCATAGGCTGTGGCCGCGATGTTGTTGGAGTCGTACTTGTATGGCAGGCGGGGGAGGAGGAACGGCTTTTGATTCTCCATCTTGTACGGGGGCTGAGGGACTGGCTCTTTTCCCCAGTAGCTTAGACCACCTGTGACGTGGAACTCGACTTAGTATGGTAGAATATTTAGAATGTATGTTGTTTATCTATACTAATATATAAAGCTGAAGAGTTTATTGTTTGAACATGCTAATCTCAGGAACTACTGGTCCGATTTGAAAAAAAAAAAAAATGTTTTTGTTGAATAGCCTATTAATCCAGGAAGGCTTTAGTTTGGCTATATAACATCACGCTGCGACCAATAGGAGCGGAGCATATTAAAAAAAAAAAACATATCGAAACCTACGCGGGTGTAACCGCGGCGCGCAGCTAGTTAACGATATTTGACGAGAGAGTTTAGATGAATATAGCTTAAATGATGTGTTGATATTTCTGCAAATAAGTTGTATGTGAGGCTACCTTCGTATCTCTGCCGTCGCTTGAGCAGCCTGTATGCGTGCTCGGAGCTGGGCGCCTTGGAGTATGTGAGTGCGTGTGCGACGAGTGCGAGTGCGTAGGGCTCGCCCACCTCGTCTAACAGCCGCAGATGTCGCTCCAACCAGCGCACGCCGCGCTGCTGGGCCGACGACACGCGGGCACTCAATCCCTGGGGGCAGACAATTATATTGAATCTTTTCCTTCCTAGCCTTTTTACAACTATGACGCACGCACGGTTGACGCAGTGGTTAATTGACTAATTGCTTTTTTTTCGTTTTGGATTGGAAATCATCAAATGAACTCTCACGCTCTGGAGGGAGCGTAAGGGCATGTCAAGACTTTTACTGACTAGAACCTATCCGTGTTTCCTTCACTGCATTATGCGCCAGGGCCACGGTTTCTTTTTTAACCAACCCGCAACCCTGAATCCTATCACTTAGTGCTGACATCTCTTTGAGGCGCGCGTGAAACACAATTAACGCGCCGTCAACTCGGGCCAGCCGCCTAATCGGCGAACACATTTTTGAACCAACTAGTCGCAATCCTTTGACATAAATGTGTTCGCGGAGAGAATAGGAGGCTGGTCCGCAACCGCCCGCAAGCCCACGCCTACGGTGTCCGGGCGTTTGATTTTGTCTCCCTCCCGAGCGTCTCCTGCGGCGGCTAGTGACGTGACGGCACTGGGATTCCCGCTCCCTCACGCGCTCGCCTCCTCCTTTGCCAATATCACTGTTCGCAAAACAGCGGGCCTTACCCCTTGATAAGCCTGGTTATCAAATTTTCCCTTTTTTTTTGATATGGCATCTCGTAGGTGGCCATTAGAGGCCGTAACTACTTAACCGGACTTTCCTGTGGATGCCTTAATTAAAATTAAAGCCTCCAGCCAGGGGCACTTAAAACTAAATTAAAATTGGGCGACTACGCACTAAGGGCACTCCCTGTGGGGTACGAACCTCGGCTTAGGGCGTCGCTAGAGAGGACAGCAAGGGACGGCTGGATCGAATGTATTCCTAATGGTTTGATGACCACGACGTTTCTTAGTACTAGCTCTCAGATGAAACGCCGAAACAAACTCAGAGGTCATTGTTGGGACATTATGATATTACTAGCTCAGCTGCGGCGCGGGCTGGCCTTCATCGGACAAGGGACGGGGGAGGGGATTACTACGTGGAGCGCGTCGCGATGGAACTCGGCGGCGAGGTCGGTAGGTCGGTCTGTTTTTGTGTAATGTGCTGGTGGCCCTATTGGCCTCTTGGAGGAGGGTAATGGGGTCATCGGGGTCTGTGAGGGCATGCCGAGGGCGGCGAAGTCGGGAGATGGTGGAGGGAGTGTAATTGGCAGCCGCTTCTATAAGAGGATTGCGGTGCTTGGCAGCAGTGTCAAAGAAACGCTTAGAAAGGCGTTTCATGAACTGCTGGATGGTGGGGATTTTGAGATCAAGATGGAGGATCTCATTTCGAACGAACCAAGGGGTCAAATTTTCCCTTGCATTGCCTTCTGATGACCAGTAACAACTATCACTGCCTTTAAAGACAGACAGACGGACAGTGTGGAGTCTTATTGTAATTCGAAATAACTTCTCAGACCATTAAACAACTGCACCTCAATTACGTAACACACTAGTACCGTCAATTGAAAACATTTCAAAGCATATTGCTAATCCATTGCCCCATATGCTTGAAAATGTGTCTGCTCAACAACGGAAATAACGCAATGAAGGTTGTTTAACTATAAAAATGAAACCCATTCCTACTGATAGTGTGTTACACAATTGACAGCCTCCGTGGTGTAGCGGTAGCGAACGCGGCCGTGGCGCAAGTAGGCGCGGGTTCCATCCCCGCGCAGTGCAAATATTTGTATGCATGCATATCAGTATTTGCACTGGTCTGATCGTGCCTCAGAAAGCACGTTATGCCGTTCGTCCCGGTTGCCATACGAACATCTAGTGGCAGTCGTTACGGGTTGTTGGAGCCCTCAAAAGTCTAAAATTGGTCTAACTGCAATGCTTAGATATCGCCTTCGGGTTGTGGAGGTCAGACGGCAGTCGTTTCACGGAAAATATCGAAGTTTAGCCAAAATCAGTAGTTAGACCGGTAAAGCGGACCCCAGACTCCAAAGCTGAAAAGCTACGGATGCGACTGGGATTAACGCTGAGATGATGATGAGTGTGTTACACAATTACCCTGCTGTTCAAGACATAATTTAACGCGGTTTGGTATTATGATAAGTGTTACCTCTCGCACTCCGATATCCTTGAGATTCTTGACCGTTTCCAATGTTATGATTACTTGAGCGGTGAGTGTGAGGTTACGTTGCATTACTATAGAGTCATTTACCTGGCAACAACAAACATTATATTAAATAAAAGGACAAAACAAAAATAGAACAAAGAGAAAATATCATACACTAGCGGCCGCCAGCGACTTCATTCGCGTAGAGTTAGTTATGCTCCGCTCCTATTGGTCGCAGCGTGATGTTATATAGCCTAAAGCCTTCCTGGATTAATGGGCTATCAAACGCAAAAAGAATTTTTCAAATCGGACCAGTAGTTCCTGAGATTAGCGCGCACAAACAAACACACAAACTTTTCAGCTTTATTGTATATTAGTATAATGCCCACATGCCTATAATGTTCCCACTTCTGGGACACAGGCCCCCTCTCGTTGAGAGGAAGTGGGCCGTAATCAACCACGCGGGCCTAAGACTGGTTGGTAGATGTCACATGTCTTCGTCTTTTCCTTCACCGTTTTGAGAGCAGGGGTGAAGGAATATTTACATAAAGTAAAACGCCTGACGAGGTTCGAACCTACGAACCAAATAAGCCATCGCTGGCACTGCTCTAGGTGGCCCATGGGGGGATAAACAGGAATTTATTTATTTATTTATTAGGTCTGCCAACAATTGTTTACACAAAAATGCTTACACACTAAAACCACTTGTGCTTAAACTATACATTGTGCAACAATCACTTATAGGTAGATACCACATGAGCAATAATAAGTACAATAAAAGCTCAATCTCAGCAATATAATGTACATCTAGTCATCATTGCCTTTCAGACAGTATAGGAATTTATATTTCGGAATCGTTTAATGTGGTCAGTACACTTTTTTTTATTACGACTAAAGGAGATGTTTCATTTAGGGCCACCACTATGTACGCTATATAGATAAAAAGGAAAAAAAATGAAGATTTTCATAAAAATACTAATAAATTACTTTGAATAAAAATACAAGTATGTATAATTAATTATTTGAAACGTCTTTTAGTGAGATAACCATTTATTAAGGTAGCCATGACACTGGTTATAACGGTTGATTGGTGACTTTGAGTGTTCTATTTTCCCGTTGTGTTCGTGTCGAGTGTTGATTTGAGTTGAATGTGTTTATTTAATGGGACATATGTTCGGAATTCATGTATTGTTTTTTCGCAGTTATATGGTAGATAATATAGATACGATAGCATTTATTACATGACACGTCAATCAAATATCACTGTCAAAATCTTATTTCGCTTATTGCTGACCACCATATTTATTAGTAGTTGTGTTGCACTCCTTGGCCGAGTTAAATTGAATCGGTATCAAATCTAAGCCAAAATATAGGAAATTAACATTAAAAACAGTTAACTATAGCGTAACTATACCTAGCATTGAATGTACATTGTACAATGTGCTGGCCCAGGCTCCATACATGTCTGAAACATCTCCTTTAGATCTAATAGAAACACGTAATATAAAAATCTTACTTCGACAGCACTCGGATCATGCCAGCCAGCGTGTCCGAAGGCCTCTCTATAAAGAGAGCTGTTCTTGGGTACGACGATGGTAGAGTTGTCGTTCCTGTTGGGCAGCCATGTCACTTCGTAGAATGCACCCTCAGGCGTCTGATGGTCCAACACCCAGGATACGGCCATTGATATCACCTGAGAAGGGAAGTTTGTTTTAGAATGATCATTCGTTATTTATCTTACTAATATAGTCCATTTCTATCGCCTCCATTTTTGTTGCTTTTTCAGGAAAAACTACTAAACGTGTTTGGATGTAATTTGGCACGAAGATGGTTTCTTCTTCCTTTTTCTTCTCAGCCTATAGAGGTGGACTGCTGGACAAACACCTCCCCCAAGGCTTTCATTCCATTATGGGGCGTATGCCATAATCCCCACGCTTGGCAGACGACGCCGCTGCCCGCTTCCCTGGTGAAAGTTCCCTTAGTCGCCTCTTACGACACCTACCATAGGATATGGAATGGTACTATTCTATGCCCGGTACCACACGGGTTTAAAGATAGTTTATAATTAGGAGTAACATGTAGTAAACGTTTTGTCCTGATATGCGATATTCCGCATATGATATTGGGATTAACACTTATACGGCTGAAATCACGGGGCGCTGCTAGTGTGATTTATATTGGGTACAAGTAATTTGCCACTTTTATCGATTTTCGTGGAAATGGAATTTCAAATGAATGTTAACAACATTGTTCATAACCCCACCAAATCAAGACTGAGAGATACATTACAGAAGACATTTTTTACCATCTTGAAAAAATAGGGTACAATAGGTGAACGGAGTACCTTATGGGGTAGGAAATATTTAAATAGCTTATTTTTTTTATAACAGACAGGCAAAATTATTTAGCAATAAATACTACACATTAGAACTGAAATTTTCATACAAGAACGATAATAACATACAATATGTAAAGAAAACCCTGTCCGATCCGTGAAGGTATTGTTAGGTATCGATAACTGATTCTACTAATGCCCACAAAGACAGGCTAAACTTAAAAAAAAAATCCCCCTAAAAAATAAATATTATTTCGCAAAAAAAGGTACTTTAATACATGTAAGCATATATAAGCAACCCCTTCCGCGGGCGGCGGGGGGCAGGGCACGCGGCACCTATGACGTGGTCGCGTCGCTATTCGCTTATAATAATACTGATGTTGTCACTTTTTTAAAAATTACCAAATTTCGGGGAAATTGGAATTAATTCCCGGAAAAAAAGGATTATTACTAAATTCATTAGTATTGTTACTATGATGATTATGTAAAATTTTATATTATATTTGGTCAAGTGTTTACCTAACCTTTATATTCCTTATGGGTCGGACAGGGTTTTCTTTACATATTGTATATTCTGTATTTTTTTTATTTACAAATAAAATCATATGCAAACTAAATATTCTCGAGTACGGCTGGCTTTTGTTTCACTTAAACAACACACCATATTATTTTCGGCACAATAAAAAAATTAAATCCGGACTTCTGAATGTTGTCTATTTGTAAAGTCTGCTAATTAGTAGTTATTTACCTCAGGGTCTATGTATATGAAGTTCTCCCACTCGTTGAACGACGCGTCTTGGAATATCTTAGCGCAGAATGACGTCAACCAAACACTTGAAGCCGATTGGTTCCTGATAAGAGTATAAGAAAAAAATATATAAACCTCTATTCTTTATCGAATTTGGCCCATAAATAGTTACAACAGTTTTAAATACATATGTATTATATTATGTGATGCTTAGTTATGCCACTCCCAGTACTCTGAACTTCAATTGGCAATTTTTCCTACTAATAACTCACAACAGAATAACCTTTTTATTTTATTTAGCAGTACATAAAGTGTGAGCTAAATAAAAATAAAATCGTTTATTTATCAAAAATAATCGTTTATTTAAAATAGATTGTAAATTATCTATATGTGAACCTCAGTATTTTTGTATGCCAATAGGCAGATTGTACTGGGACTATATCTGTCGATATCACCATTATTTTAACACACCCTTACAGTTTTTTGTCTTTATTCTAGACAAATAAAGAAATTATTATTATTAATAAAAACTTTTTTACAAAAAAACAACCGACTTCCGAAAACCACTACAAAGTGAAAAATAACTAATTTCGGAAGTCGGTGTCAAAAAACGAATATACAAAACCAAAGACACCGACTTCCGAAATTAGTTATTTTTCACTTTGTAGTGGTTTTTGGAAGTCGGTTGTTTTTTTGTAAAAAAGTTTTTATTTTACACTTTTTAGTTGTTAAAAGTAGGTACTATGTATTCAGTTGCATCCGTTCAGACTGGAAGCTGACGCAAATACAATATGTAAAGAAAACCCTGTCCGACCCGTAAGGATAATAAAGGTTAGGTAAACACATGGCCAAATAAAATATTAAATTTTACATAATCATCATAGTAACAATACTAATGAATTTTGAAATAATCTTTTTTTGTCGCGAATTAATTCCAACTTCCCCATAATTTGGTAATTTTTAAAAAGTGACAACACCATTTGTGACGGAGCGAATAGCGATGCGACCACGTGCCGCGTGCCCTGCCCCCCGTCACCCGCTGATGTATGGCTAACGTGTTGTCTACCGCACATGCATTAAGTTACCTCGCTTTTTCGAAATAATATTAATTTTTTTAGGGGGATTTTTTTTTAAGTTTTGATCGGCTTTGTAGGTATTAATATAATCAGTTATCGATACCTAACAATACCTTCACGGATCGGACAGGGTTTTCTTTACATATTGTATAGTTGGGAAACGACGTAATTTTGTTTACTTTAATTTTTACGCGTAAGTATTCCCTCAACTGCCTATGGTCTTCATTATTTTAACCCAATGGGTGCAAAGGTCTCATCAATATAAATGAATGAAGTCCAACCACAAAGTAGCTACTGTAAACCGTTGAGGAGTTCCCGGAACTGACCTTTGTCTTCATCATCAGAGCTTTTATGATAGTCACAACCCATCTAGGTGTAAAGTTCTTATCAATACAAATTAATCGAGCCCAAACACAAGGTAGCTGCTGTGAATTGTTGAGGAGTTCCTTCGACTGTCTCCCGGCTCCATCATCAGATCTACTCCAGACCTTTATTAAATTGTAGTGCTTTATTATACTTAATAAAAATGCTAAGAAATGCACTAGTCGCCCCTGCAACATTTTTAAAGTTCCCCTTGTTTTCTCTGGTCTTCCACCATCAAACCCTGATATCCTTATAATGGGACCACCTTGGGAACGTCCTCTTTCCAACAGAAAAAGAATTATCAAAATCGATTCATAAACAACGAAGTTATGCGCGAACAAACATAAAAAAAAAAAAAAAAGCATATATACGGTCGAATTGAGTAACCTCCTCCTTTTTGAAGTCGGTTAAAAAGGGCTTCATTTAAATTTTTCATAATAAATACCATAACAATTAAAATAGGTAGAGTTGCCAATTTGCCTGAACTAGGTCGAATCCGTGCTTCAGAATAGAATAAGTACCGTTCTTGCTTATGGAAACCACATACTCACTACATATAGAGGTACACCAAAATTACCAGTATAAGCAGAGTTCTTGTTGTAAGAAAACCCTATACAATACAAGGCCTTTATTGGTCTAAATTTATAGGTAGAAGGATAGTTTGGAATACTGAAAACTGTCTCAGCTGGTTGATCCTCTAAAAATCTCACTATGGAACATGCATCCAGTACAAGCAGACAGGGGACGTGTTTTGGCTGTATGAAGACGATATTACTCACCAATCACTTCGGAACAAGCTAAATGAGCCATCCGGTTTCATGAAGGACAGTTGTCGCTGGTACAGTATGTTCATGTGGTAGAACGCGTCCCGCTCCAAGGTTCGATTACGTTGGTTGATCAGACGCATGTACAGCGTCAGGTACATGTTCGCAGCGAAACTGAACATGTTCTGCTCGGCTGAGTCCTTTGAGCCAATATAAAGAGATTGAGTAAATATATTTACATATACAACATAATTTTTTGTTTATGCGAAACCCGAAGCACGTGTCCAGTATTTTTAAGTAAAGAATCTATGTACAAAATTTCAAAAAGATATAATGATAATCACAAAGTTATGAGCTTGCTATTTTCCACTTGGTTGTCCTAACAAAAATATGGTCAAAGGTCATGCGGGCGAACGCGGGGCGTTGACCTTTGGCGTCAGCTGTTGCGTGCGTGAGTACTATAATTTCTAAATATATTTGGGAAAAAATATAACATCGTGTAAAAATGATTGGAATCGATTCAGTTGCTTATTCTGAAAAAACTATATTCAGGTTTAGCATAAACAAAAAATAACGTTGTATATGGAAGGTCAGTAGATTTTTGCTGGAATATCTGAGACAGTGAATTATGCTCAAATATCTATTGTATTTACAGACATGGTCATGATTTTGAATATCTAGCCGATTGCCATTCGACGGACATACCGTTTCATCTTGTTGAAACTGTATGTTAGTTTACAAAATTTTGAATGTTAAATTGAATAAGGATTTTTTTATTTATTTTAAAATTGTAAGTAAGAATTCGAAAAACCTATAAACACTTTACAAAATCTACATTTTATTTATAAAAATTTGGTAACAGAAATTTACCACACTTTATTACAGTAGCATCTTGTTTATTATGTCATGATTAAGAGTAATTTCATATTCAGTACAGCTTAATCGCGTTCTAAAGTACAAACTTAAACGCGGATTAGCTATGCTGATTGTGGCCAGTTTTATTAGTGAAATAGTCGTAAAAGATTGATTCACCATCGGCAAGTGCAGCAAGCTGGTGGCGTTGACCGGCATGGTCGGGAACAGCGGCCCCACCACATCGCCCACGATGGACAGACGGGCCCTGTTGGACCCGAAGACGTAGTAGCGGTCCACCTCGTACGGTATTATGGGCGTCTCCGTGACGTTTACGTGCATGTACTGGAACACGTACGCGCGGTTGGACAGGTCCAGCAGGACCGACTGGTGCCGGTATTGTGGTATGCCATCCGGCTGTGGAAGAACAAAAGGGAGTTCATATGTGTACAAATGGTTTCCTTTTAATTAACCTTATTGTTAGTAGTGCACGTTAATTTTGTATGAATATGGACAATATGATTTCCACAATTTTCTCTTTTCAAGTTGATTTGCAGTCGTAGTTTCAGTAATCACTTTAATCACGCTAATTGGCGACCTAGATTTAGCTGAAAACGGTCTCCAAAGCCTGGAGCACAAGCGAATAGTAGCCAGCCTGTCGGTGTCTATAAGATGCATTTTGGAGAGTGTGTGGGGGACTTGTATGATTTAATTCTCCCATTGGACGACCCGTCGTACAGCGAGTTTCCACCCTTACGTTGTCGACACCACTACGATCCGAACGAAGCGTTTCGTCTCGCCTTTTATATCGCGTACATCGAGCGAATGGAACAATTTGCCAGCGGCGGTGTTTCCATCGGACTACAATATAAGTGTCTTTAAGGTTATAATGAATAGGCTCTTAATAAACTAGCGCGCTTTACCATCAACGATTGCATCACTGCTTACCATCAGGCGGGATTACGTTCAAGCACTAGTTCGAGAGTGAATTCTATTTGGTTACCTGTACAGAGATTTTCTTGACATAGTGGTGTTGTCCCATGAGGGTGGAGGCATGTAGTCTGACGTGTATGTCTCCCAGCCTGGTCGGCACCACGGGCACGTAGACTGTGGCGGCGTCGCCTGACGTTATGTACACGAAGAACTGGTGCTCGCCGAACGACGTGCGGGGGTTGTATGAGCGGACCTGAGGGACAAGTGATCACCTATAAGCCTCGACCGAGAAATCGGTCTCGGTCTTGGAGTTCCGGCTACAAATTAAAAACCAATACAAAAGAAATTTGTCTCGGTTCTCATCTAATTATCGCCGAGATTCTCGGTCATGACCGAGATTGTAACTTTGTTCGGATCGGTATTCAAATTTCGCCGCAGCGCGAAGTCGATTGGTGTAAGTGCGTGAGAGAGCTCAATTGTGATTGGTTGAAATCTCGGCTGGCTAGCTGCGGCTGGCCGCCTTGGCTCCGTTCGTGCACGTGCAGTATTTGTAATTGTTTACAATAATAATGCATGAAATTTTCATGTTATAGTATAATGTTATTTATCTTTGATTATTTAAAAAATAATTTCGTTAAACAGTACTGTATTAAAAAGTTTACAGCATTAAAATATATTTTTTTACGCTTTGTCTATTCTCGGTCTCGGCCGAGAATGAAAAATCTATTTAGGTCGAGCCTTACTTACTAACACCACAAGGCACAGTTAGGTGCTGGAATTAATGATAAGAATATACAGCATCATCAGAAGACTGGTTACAATAGGTTAAAACGTCCAAATATACATAGTTGTAACACTTGAAATGTCATTGCTGCAATAATGAGTATCAAAAATGTAGAAATAGTCAGAGAGGAGTGGAAAAAAGAAAAAGAGGTATTTGATATGCAGTAGAACAACATGAACTACATTTTTTTTAATACTTTCTTTAGCATGGTTGTGATTTAAAGGTTGATGAAACGAAAAAGCGTCAGAAAAAATTTACATTTGTAGCGGTACCTACAAACGCCACAAAGAAACAACGCGTCATACTGACGTCACACGAATTCTACATCTCGCAAGCAGAGTTTACAGCGCAACTAGCATACATATAACTACCCAAAATCAACCGTTGGGCAAGTGCCCGGCCAGACATAACTCCCGTCTGGTCGGAGGATCCTCCCTTTTCTATGCGGGATGAGTGAACTTTACTCTCTGTTCCACATACCTCCACACACTAGTTGCATCTGCATCTGCAGCGTTGCATCATCTCAATTTCTTGAAAACAATTTTTCTTAAGATTCACATATATATTTTTTGCATATTTTATTTATACTCACAATGCCATTCTCCTCGACGTGCACGAACTTGTAGTCTGGCGACGCGGACAGTACGACGACGGCCTCGATGTCCTGCGGCTGGTAGTTGAACACGACAACACGCAGTCCAACCTGCTCACCCTGACGACACTGCTCCGGACCCTCCACTTTTATGAAGAATGGTAGGACGCCTAAGTACTGTGGAAACAAAATGAAAATTTTAAGAGAGAACAGAGAAATTTAGCAGTTTGACTTTTGAGTAAAATCTATACTATCATAAAAAGAAGAAGTTTGTAAGGTTTATGGGAAGCAATCTATAAATATACTGAACCGATTTTGAAAATGATTACGCCAATAGAAAGCCACGTTATATTTGAGTCCAATAGGCAATATATTAATTCGAAAAATGAGAAGAATTTTTCGTGGTAGTCAGATTTCTCATCAATAGCGTTTACGGCCTAACGAAGTGGACACGGGCCAGCTAGTCCTGTATATACAATATGTAAAGAAAACCCTGTCCGATCCGTGAAGGTATTGTTAGGTATCGTTAACTGATTCTAATAATGCCTATAAAGCCGGGCTAAACTTAAAAAAAAATCCCCCAAAAAAAATAAATATTATTTCGAAAAAGCGAGGTAACTTAATGCATGTGCGGTAGGCAACCCGATAGCCCCGCCCCCCTTCACCCGCGCATACATGCGCGGGTGAAAGGGGGCGGGGCATGCGGCACGTGGTCGCATCGCTATTCGCTCCGCCACAAATGGTGTTGTCAGTTTTTTAAAAATTACTAAATTTCGGGGAAATTGGAATTAATACCCGGGAAAAAAAGATTATTTCAAAATTCATTATTATTGTTACTGTGATGATTATGTAAAATTTTATATTATATTTGGTCAAGTGTTTACCTAACCTTTATTATCCTTATGGGTCGGACAGGGTTTTCTTTACATATTGTATTGTGAGATCTATTCTGTAATGGTGTTGTCACACCATTTTCGACGGTATTATTATGAGCGAAGGTCGCGCGTGCTGCGTGCCCTACCTCCCGTCACCCGCGCATGTATTGCCATGTAAGGTACCTTTTTCGAAATAATATTTCATTTTTAGGGAGCATTTTTTTTTAAGTTTAGCGCGGCTTTGTAGGCTTTAGTAGAATCAGTTATTGATACCTAACACTACCCTCACGGATCGGACAGGGTTTTCTTTACATATTGTATAAAAATGACAATTTAGTTTAGTAGGTATTAAGTTATCACTTTTGTATTAAGAACTTTGACTTTACCACAATAAAGTTAGAAATACAAATACTGACTTTAGGTAAAAAAAGAAAAAATACCCTATTTTACCGGGTATTTATAATAAATACCGGGTATAAAATGAGTTGTTATTTAATTGCTTTGGGGTCGTACCACCATCTTTGGGACCCAAGGTTAAGTCTGGAACTAAAGTTAGATTACGTTTTGTAATAAGGGTGTATAAGTTACATAACAGCCTCGAGAGTAAACCTCCGTCCGAGTGTGCACTTACTCGTTTGGGTTCCGTCAGCATGCCCAGACCAAGACTAGGTGACATGCTGAATGCTGACACTATCCAGTGAGCCGGTATCTGTAAAAAAAATAGCAGTTTAAAATTCAAACAACTTAAGTTTCTTTACTATAGACGAATATCAATGCCTTATGTATTCAACTAAATGAAAATTGAAAGACGAAAAATAAATCTACCTATGTTTTTCCGTACTTGTTGACATTGTAAATTCGTTAAGGGTATAAATAAGCCTTAATACCTATATCTTGAAGAAGGTTATAAGCTATTAACTTTATGCTAGGGCCCGACGAAGTCTATCAAAATTAGTCAGCGCTTGACATAATATGTCAAGCAATATATGTATTATATTGACGTATTCATAGTCTTCATGTCAATTACGCCTAAACTGTCTTACTGGTGTAACAAAGTCTAAAACTGATGAACTTCTGGGTGGTTCACATCCACAGTGAACACGTATCGTCCGTGCGGCCCGATGTTGACGTCACGCCACAGTTAGTGTACATACCTGAGGCACATCCACAGTGAACACGTATCGTCCGTGCGGCCCGATGTTGACGTCACGCCACAGCCACACGTTGTCGTACTGTCGCTGCACGCGATTGAACCGGAATTTACGGAAGTGGGCCAGCTCGAACGACTTGCTTATGTCGTTTTCACCTGTGGAATTATTGGACCACATTCTTATAGTAAAATAATAATTGAAATTACAATTAAAAGAAAACATAAAAATTGAAATAAAACAAAATTATTATTATTACTTTGAAATCAAAATGGTATAACTTCGAAATAGTATGCAGCGTTTCCTATATCATGTTTATTAGGGCTTTACATGAACCAGGGTTTTCAAGCGTGCTATAAAGCTTAGATCGAAAACGTTTGTATAGGGATCTAAAGTGGCAGAGACCAAATTAATTGAGGTGAAGACTATTAAAAAACGCTCGAAAAAACATTTTATTTATTTCAAGACATTTTCCCATACGTTCACAAAAAAATCTACCCATATTGACCAATTTGTAAAAGCACAGGAATGATTGTAGCTCATTATATAGGATACTGAATACAAACTCACAGTTGGACTCGTCAGTGTGGTCGGGACAGTCATATGAGCCGTCGCATCTCTTGGACAACGGGAAGCACCCTCCCTCCAAACACTCGCCGAAGCCCTGCGACACGTTGCACGTCGTGTAGCGGCGCGTCACCGGCACGTCGCTGAACACGATGAGGCCTGCGTACCTGTCGGACGAAGATGATTCGGTATAACACGAATACACGTTGCCCGTTCTTTAGGGTGAGAATAAGGACGACTAGAAAAAATACAATCGTCCATGAATAAATAGTATTTTTGAGCACATTATTATTTATATACTACCGGATTTCTAAATCGACCCATTGTGAATTTTGATGTAAACTTAAAAGGCCTAAAACATCAAAATAACGATGAGTTAAAGAAAAGTTTTCATGCAGTTTTGCAAGTCAACATTGCTGACCGTTTCAGTATTGTGACTTTTTCTTAGTAAGCAAATATAATTTATTTATAACCACTGCAATCCTCTCTTTGTCCGTTATGTCTTGAGCTGATGTGGACCAATAATATCGATAGCCGTAGACGTCATCGCCCCTAGCCTGGGGCTGTCGCAATGTCGCCTGAGGTTTTTCGAAACCCACATTGCGGTAATGAACATCACTTCCTTCAATTTAAATTGTCAATGAAATCATATTTAAATAATAGGTGCGATGAGAAGATCAGTAACTGAAAATTAGTTTTATAGTAAAAATATAGTACTCACTCGAAGGTCCTGTTAGCATCAATGCCGAAGGTGGACGAAGGGAAGTACACGAGGTCGTCCGCGTCACCGAAGTGAGAGCGCCAAGTGTAAGCGAACGTGCCATTCGTAGACTCGTCGAAGTAAGACATCTTTGATATCACCTGCACAATAATATGGGTGATTAGTATACAATAGTTTACAAAGAATATAGTGCTATCACTATGCTAATAACTATTTCAATTGTTTGTCCTAGATATGTGTTTAGAACAGATAATTAAAATGGTTATAATGAATTATGACTCTTAGATAGACTTAACTTCATCATCTCAGCGTTAATCCCAGTCGCATAGTAGTTTTTCGGCTAAACTTTCATATTTTCCGTAAAGCGACTGCCGTCTGACCTCCACAACCGAAGGCGATATCGAGGCATTGCAGTTAGACCAATTGTTGGACTTTGGAGGGCTCCAACAACCCGTAACGACTACCATTAGATGTTCGCATGGTAACCGGGACCAACGTCTGTTAAGTTTGAGCAATGTTTATGACTAAAGAAGTTGCTTTCTTGACACCACAATGAACGAAGCATTTCGCCTCTTCCTTTAATCCCGCGTACATCGAGGGGCTGGAACAATTTGCTTCAAGGCTCAACAAACTACCGCGCTTTACCATCTACGATTGCATCACTGCTTACCATCAAGCACGATTGCGGTGAAGCACTATTTTATAATTTATATAAAAAAAAAAGTTACTTTAGCGTATGTGAGCTCGTTTCCAGCCTGCATGGTGTAGAAGGAGTTGTCGATCCCGGACAGTCCCACGTAGGCTCCCGGCTCGCCGTAGATGGCCACCTCCACACGCTCGCCTGTGCGGTGCTTGCGGTTGTTTATGAACACCGTGAACTAAGGATAACAGATTATGATCAATATTACAATTTAAAAAATGGTTACCGATGTTATGAACGTTAATATGAGTGAATATAAAATTAGAGAATTAATTTAGATAAACGTCTTTGGTGTCTCATTAAGCCGATTTATGCTGTAATAAAATCACATCTTGAAATTTTTATAAACAATTCTGCAATAATACAAAAATTGGGTGCTTTTAACGAGTTCCCTCGGTAAATTTAACTACAATAAAGTTTCAGGGTATTTTTCATCCAATATCCATATTTTTCCACCCTTTATTATTATTATTATCCATATTTATCATAATAGAAAGTAAACCATATTTATTCAGCACAATATGCAACGTTATTTTTTCTTTATATAGGTTGTTTCACCTGAATATAGTTTGTTCAGAATAAGCAACTGAATCAGTTCCAATCATTTTTACACCAGTTTATATTTTTTCTCAAATACAATTAAGAGATGTTGCAGTGTGGTTACCGAGCGCACAACTCAGTTGACGTTAGATTATAAATCTAGACGCGTGAGACAGGTCCCCGCGCCGCGGCCCTGCAGGCGCGGTGCGTTGACCATATTTAAGTATTTATCTTTTTGAAATTTTATACATAGATTCTTTAGTTAAAAATACTGAACACATGTTTCGGGTTTTGCATATATAAAAAATAACGTTGTATAAAATAGAGTTGTGAGTAGTAAGTGTAGTGCACTGACGTTATTCCTGGAGATGCCGTTGACGGGGAAGGTGAGCGAGTCAGCGATGACGCTGGCTCGTCTCTGCGCGCTCCACACGAGCACCGTCGACACTGGAGACATCTCCGCCGACACCGTCACCGCGAACGTACGGACACCCTCCTGAAGGACAATTCCACAACATTCATATAAGTATTTACGGTCTCAAGGAGACTATTTTTTTTAATACAAAAGACAGTACATTAACCTACCACAATCTATCAAATTTCTTTATTCGATTTTAAATTTTATCTCTAAAGGATCAAGGCTTAAGATTGTTTCGGAATATTTGACAGTTTCGGGTAGCTTGACCTGCTGTCGTCCGTACATAATTATGAAGTAAGGTATTCTCCAAAATAAGATTAATAGTGTTTTATGCAAATCTGAACTCCAGGACACGCCGGCGTTATCGGAATCAACATAATACTTGTCCCTTTTATGCTTTTCTGAAGACAGTCTACCCATAAAAAATCATATTAAAAAAAAAAAAACTTTTTTTACATTTTCTACATGATGTACATGTTGATAAGGAAGCGCTTACAGGTTGATGACCGCCGCATCCAGCGGTACTAAACTTTAATAATAATGGCGCGAAAAAAGCAAGTCGATACAGGACCGCGCTGTCGCCGATCGTAGGTCAGTGAACCGATATTTTAAAGGATGTTCTATTCCGTTTACAATTTTATGCGATTTAGTTTGTTTGAAATTTTCATTGTTTTTTTATTTTTGATGCAAGGTTTTTTTTTCTATGGTTTAGGATTACTCCTATGAACCAGCATTGTCCGTGTTTTCATTTATTGTCGTATTATCAGCACCACTCTGTATGAAACTGTTACTTAAATCGGAAGAAACCTAAAAAAAATAAAAGTTAATTACCTAAGGAAACATTCAAGAAATTATAGGGAGTATCAGTTTACCTGCATGATCTCCTGCCCGCTCGTGAGAATAATTCCCTTAGACATGACGACGTAGTTGAACGACTCCATGTAGAAATTGCTCTGCACGTGGAAGATTATGTACTCGCCCACCTGTGTGACAACGGCTTCATTTTAGGGTCACTTTTATAACATAGAATGAACAAACATGAATAAACTTAAAACCACGTTTCCACGCTTTTCTATTGGCAATCGCAAATAGATTTTATGGCTTGTACTCTACTTTAAACCCTGCAGAGAGAAAAGTAACCCATTAACCCTAGAAAGATAGTCTGCGTAAAATTGACGCATGCATTTTCGAAATATTGCTCTCTCTTTCTAAATAGCGCGAATCCGTCGCTGTGCGTTTAGGACATCTCAGTCGCCGCTTGGAGCTCCCGTGAGGCGTGCTTGTCAATGCGGTAAGTGTCACTGATTTTGAAATATAACGACCGCGTGAGTCAAAGTGACGCGTGTCTTTTACGTGACTTTTAAGATTTTAATTATACGATAATTATATTGTTATTTCATGTTCTACTTACGTGATAACTAATTATATATATATTTGTTTTCTTGTTATAGATAATATATTATACATAATCAAACTAAAGGCGGAGTGGACACGCTAGACCAAATGTGTTCAGTGATGTCCTGTAGTAGGAAGACGAATAGGTGGCCTATGGCATTATTGTATGGAATGATAAACATTGCCTGCATAAATTCTTTTATAATATACAGCCATAATGTTAGTAGCAAGGGAGAAAAGGTTCGAAGTCGCAAAAATTTTAAGAAAAACCTTAACAGGAGCCTGACGTCCACGTTTATGCGTAAGCTCCTACTTTGAAAAGATATTTGCGCGATAATATCTCTAATATTTTGCCAAATGAAGTGCCTGGTACATCAGAAGACAGTACTGAAGAGCAAGTAACGAAAAAACGTACTTACTGTACTTACTGCCCCTCTAAAACAAGGCGAAAGGCAAATGCATCGTGCAAAAAATGCAAAAAAGTTATTTGTCGAGAGCATAATATTGATATGTGCCAAAGTTGTTTCTGACTGACTAATAAGTAAAATTTGTTCCTAATATGTATAAGATATGCTAATTATTTATTTTATGATACAACATAACTGATTTCATAGTACAAAATAAGTTTATTTTTGTAAAAAAGAGAATGTTTAAAAGTTTTGTTACTTTATAGAAGAAGTTTTAAGTTTTTGTTTTTTTTTTATGAATAAATAAACACAAATAAATTATTTGTTGAATTTATTATTAGTATGTAAGTGTAAATATAATAAGACATAATATCTATTCAAATTAATAAATAAACCTCGATATACAGGCCGATAAAATACATACGTCAATTTTACGCATGACTATCTTTAACGTACGTCACAATATGATTATCTTTCTAGGGTTAATGAAGCTCCGGTGGGAACCTCAAAGCTATCCTTTTCATCCGTTATCCTTTGTCGATAATCAGATTTAGTACTACATCTGTTTGTGTCTGAAAACACATACTTGTAGTATGGACACCCTAAAACAGCCAATGTTAGCTAGTCCTACTTTCTCAGTCCAATGTTGAACAAATGGAGTTTGTGCCAACATTGGGTCCAACTTACGGAGCGTACTGAACACGAGCATAACGCCACTCACCCTAGCGTCAGTAGTACTGGTAGAGATGCGGATGTGTTGGTTGTTGGCGCTGTAGTGTGCGATAAAGTGCACGTCGGCCGTCGCGTGCGACCCCACCGCGTCCACCAGCTGTGCACTCAGACGTACACCCGTGATGCTGTTGAGCACGTCGCGGTAGTTCGGGTCGTTTTGAAGACCTGGAACGGAGGGTGTGGTTAGAAACTAGAAGAACAATAGACAATAAGCTGCGGAGAAATAGAAAAGTGCGTGAAAAATGCGGACATAGAACATACAAGACAGATTTTACGAAATTCATGTAAAATAAACACGCATATGCCGTTGAAGTTTCCTTTTGGTTTTCTATGATTTTACCTTACGATCTTCTGTCATTCTTCCAAGACATGTTGGATCACGTATATTCAAAATTTTGTAGTTGAAATTGAACTTTACTTGTTTGATGTAAAGTAATTTTTCATGAATTCATATTTTTTTTTACATTTTTGGCGAATCTCTCACAATATTATTTTAACAGATTAATTTCTACCGTCGTCTATAGTTTACTCACGCAATAACTTGTAAAGGTCGAGCTTGAGATGCCACACGGCGTCGCTGCCCGGTACCAAAGTAGGCTGCTGAGGGTCCACACCACCTCCTCTACCCTCCACTTGCACGTGAACTTGTAGCGATACTCCTCGAGCTTGCCAGCTTGGTAGGGGAGACCCGTCATGGTAAGACACTACCATCTGCAAGAATATTGTTATCAATTAACTATCTTTACTTTACTCAAAAACGGTAAAGGAAACCGGCATGTTCTAGAGGCAAAAAACTTCAAAAACATGTGACATCTACCAACCCGCTCTGGGCCAGCGTGGTAGATTATGGCCTACTCCCTCAGGAGTGGGAACATTATCGATCTGATTATGTAACTATCTTTATGGTGTTTAGGACATAAAAGAAAACTTCTTATAAGCATAGCCGATAGTTTTTTGGTCGTGTGATACACCCTCCGCTTTTGTATTTAATGCCTAAACGACTGACATTATAGGTTTTACTTCAATTCAAGATCTACCTAACCTTTTCCTAACTTTGTTAGATTCTGCTTCCAATCTAACCGGATTCAGCTGAATACAAGTTTTTAACATGGACTGACTGAACATCTGACCTCCACTACCAAGTTACTGGACAACTAGTAAGACTGGATATCAGACTTTCGGGCTTCTGACTACCCGTAAAGACTGTCAAAGTTCTACACATGGTTTCCTACACCAACGACTTATCGTGCTTTCCGAGGCACGGATTTGACCTTATCTGAATTTTGAAGAAGGTTGATTTAACTATAATATCGTTCATATATATATAAAAAAAAAAATATTTATTAGGCTTACACTTGGTTAAAAATACAAATAGCATGCAGTTTCATACACCAGAAGAGCTTTTCATTTAGATCGAATTAACAGCAATATATTTGTAATATATGGACAAGACTCCTCCGTGTGTGTGTGTGTGTCGTCCTCTGTGGCGCAGCGGTCAACACGCCTGCCTGCGACGCGGAGGCCCCGGGTTCCATCCCCGACCAGGTCATGATGGAAAATGATCTTTTCCCGATTGGCCTGGGTCTTGGATGTTTATCTATATATGTATCTACTAGCTTTCCGCCCGCGGCTTCGCCCGCGTGGAGTTTTGTTATATCGCGCTTTTTAGATTTCCCTCGGGAACATCAATTTTTTCCGGGATAAAAGGTAGCCTATGTTCTTTCTCATGGTCTAAAGATTGTCTGTGCCAAATTTCATCAAAATCGGTTGAGAGGTTTAAGCGGGAAAGCGTAACAGACAGACAGACAGACAGAGTTACTTTCGCATTTATAATATTAGTATGGATTATAAATATAGTATCGTTGAGTTAGTATCCCATAACACAAGTCTCGAACTTACTTTGGGACTAGCTCAATCTGTGTGGTTTGTCCGTATATATTTATATTTATTTATTTAAGACTATAGTTAGATTGCTCTTTTTGAGCTAGCTGGGTTCTTAATGGTTAAATGCTATATCAAACTTAATATGATACTTTGTTCACCCAAAAATCAAGATTGAACAAAAATGTTGAAACCTAGACTACGCAAAACGCTACACTATCGCAAAAAGTTAAAAAAACATTCATAGATAAAAAAAAATCTACTCACATAAACATCAAACGGCATCGAAGGCTTGAACACCTGCGGCGTGCCACCCAGGAAGGTGACTTGCAACGAAGAATTGAAGATCCTGGCGATGCTATAGCCCTCGATGACTTCGTCCAGGAACGGGTCGCCTACTGAGGCTGTGATGATGACCTCTACACCGTCCAGGGTCGGTACCAGCTGTGCTAGCTCTGACATCGGGTATTTGAAGTCGTATGTGCCGTTGAACTGTTGGTTGTACATGTGCAAATGTGGTGTTAGATATAGGAAAAGTGACGCACACATTAGTATGAAGAACGTTTAGTACGAAAGCAACTGAATAGAATAAAACATATGTTGTTTTAATAAAAAGTAGGTATACAGGTAAGTTACAAAATAATGTTTGCACTTATTTATCAATTTTGATGATTATAAATTTCACCATTTGGGATGCAATAACTTGTACTTATTTAGAAAGAACAGGTATGTTCGTAAGACTATCCCACATCCCAAACGACTGAAGATATAAACTCGAATTATTATGAAAACAATTTCTATACACGTTAAAGAAATATATAGTGTAACTAATACAGTATTTTACTGCTAACTCTAATTATGTAGTTTTAGAAAACGAAAACCTATACTTGATTGAAGCCTATTCCAGCAAAATGTATAAAATAGTTGGGTAAACTTATTTGGCCTATCATTCCTTACATCTAAAAAAAAATAGATTTATAGTTATATTGTTGTGACCACTCAGAGCAAAATTATTTTTATTGTATTTTTGGATTACTAAGCTTACTACTATACTCTTAGTGGTCGAAGGGTGAACTCGTAGGGTGGGTGTGTAGAGACCTAGGTACCTCAAAAAATACCGCTAGAAACGAAGGTCATAAAATACTCACATATCTCAAGTACGGCAGTTGGTCGTAGTAGGGGTTATTGTAATAATTGTTGTACGTCGAAGTTGTCGTGTAAGTGTTGTAGTTGGGATTGTTATTGTTGTTGTTACTATTATGGTCAATCGCGTACTGAGTCGGGTCTGGTTTCCGCATCCAGAATGGGTACTTTTCATCCTGTTGGATAAAAATAATTAGATAACAGAATATTATTACAACACAACACCAAAAAGACTGAAAACTTAATACAGCGCTAATTCTACGCGCGAGAGGAGAGAACCTTTATTGCGAATTACATGAAATGATTACAATTGTTGAGTGAATGAGTACAATTGTTTAAAAAAATTACTCTAGCTGTATGCTATGGATTCTTCCTTACTATATAGTAATAATAATACTAATCACTAAGAACTCGGCTGTCATTGTACCGATTGTCGTATCGGCCAATGATTTGATAGCCAAGAGCCTCGACCAACATCTATTGAGGTTCTCGTTAGGCAGTTTGAATCAAGGGCCCGATACAAAAGGCAGTACTCCTCGATACGGCCCGCATCGTGAGGAGGTTCCTGTCTCTGGAGCTCTAACCACCGGTCGGTTGGACTCTGATCCTGTCATCGGTGGAATACTATTGTTTTAATGTTTTTATATAAATATTTAAAAATGTAAATGAATATCTATACAACGTTATTTTTTGTTTATGCGAAACCTGAATATATTTTGTTCAGAATAAGCAACGGAATCGATTTCAATCACTTGTTTACCATGTTATATTTTTTCCCAAATACATTTAGAGTGAGACTGTAGAGTGGTTACGATAGACCACAGCTGGCGCCAGAGGTCAACGCCCATGCTCGTTCGCCCGTACGGCCCTTTGACCATATTTTTGTTGGGACAACCAAATAGAATAGCAAGCTCATAACTTGGTGGTTTTTCATTATATCTTTGTGAAATTTTGTACTTAGAGACTTTACTTAAAAATACTGGACACGTGTTTCGGGTTTCGCATAAACAAAAAATAGTGTTGTATTAGGAAAATAAACGAAATACTAATAAAAAGCTACTTTTAATTCTTTAAGTTCGTTTGAACGCAGTAATATCTGTAATACCGTGTAAAATCGCTCCCTTGACACATGCGGGTGACCACATCGCCTGTATAAATCTGTGAACAGTATTTAATACTTACAAAGTTAAACATCCTAGTGACCACCTTCTGCGGATCGTACCACCAGTCAGGCTGCTCCAATTGGTTCGGCTGACCAGGGATGTAACGATTCTCCTTATTGACTACTCTCCCAAATTCATCCACATATGATTGTCCGTAGTTGTCGTACTGTTGTTGCTGGTAGTTGCCGTCGTACTGTTGCTGGTAGTTGCCGTCGTACTGTTGCTGGTAGTTGCTATCGTTGTAGTTGTATGGGTAGTTTTGGCGGACTGTAGATAAAAGTTACTTTTTTAAACATTCTTTTGAAGCATTCTATTATAAATTTATAAGTCGTTTTGACCAAGAAGAAAACATGCCATCTGTAAGGTACCTATAGCCTTCCCTACAGCACAATTTATGTGAATACATATTTCCATTTTAATTTGACTCAACCATCTACATACATATGGTATCTCAACATAGTGTGAGCCCTGCCTAACGCGTAAAGAATTGTATTTACAGGAAGGGTCAAAAGTGGAGTACCACTTTTGACACTTATTGCTAGTGCAATAAAGTTCAAAAGTGATAATACACTTTTGACCCTTCCTGTAAACTGTAAAACATTCATGCTACATATAAATACATAAATGACCATTAACATTCGATAGGTGACACTTAAATTGGCACAGCGAGGTCTACAGGAGGCCCCTTTCTAGTCTCCCCAAGGATGTGCCTTACAGTTACAGGTACGTTGCCCAGGGGCGGATCCCATATGTGCAGATGGTGATCACTGAGGTAGTTTAATTTAAAAAAAAGAAATCTTCCAAGGTGTCGGGTAATGAAAAGGTAGGGAAAAAGAAATCGACACCTAAGTTCCTAATTAAAAGCACACCGACAGTTAAAAAACCCAACAATGCAAGAAAATTAACTCGGTAATTTAAAAGTTTCTTCATGGGCGTACCCAAAGGGTGGGGGGCAGGATTGGGCAACTGCCCATGGAAATCCTTCACAACATGTATGAACTCCCCTAATGACTAATCACAACCACCCCACTCGGCTCAGACAAAAGTTGTTGGAAGGGAAAGGGAAACCTAAACCTAAACAAAATTGTAATTAGTGTTGTATTTGTTGTGCATTCTCATATTTTGTCATCATTGTTCATAATTTTACTACATATTTTTTGTCGCATTATTTTATTATATCCAATGTTAATGAATTAATTCTCAATTATTATTGACTAGATTTAAATCTTATTATTGTATTTTTTTGACATCTTATATTCAATTTATTGTTATTGTATCTGGTTGTTCACTTCATAACTTAGAATATTAATTTTCATAACGTAAGTTTTATTTTCACGCGAATGTTGTGCACGTCTGTTATTGACACTAACACTAGGATAAGACCTTTGCAATGTAAATAACCATGTTTGTGTTAGTGTTGTTGATGTGCCTTAAATAAATAAATAAAATATAAACAGGGACTCATATACAGGATCATCATCATTATCATCAACCTTTTTATTGTCCCACTGCTGGACACAGGTCTCCTCTCATACAGAGAAGGATTGAGCGTAATCAATCTAATCTAAGTATATCTTGGGCACCATTGACTGATTAAAAGGTGAAGAAAAACATCTTGAGGAAACCTGGACTTTACACAAGATATTTTGCGTCTGAGTTTCTTGATGTTAATAAAAATCAGAATATTTGTTATTATCAGAACCTTACCTCTAGTATACTGGTTCCCTCCATACCCTGTAGGTGCCCCAAAATGCCCTCTATTGTTGAACTGTCCCTGATTGTAGTACCTCGGTCGGTACTGTGGTATCGGCCTGATGGTTGCTTTCAGTGTCAGGTTGCCCCGGACAGGCGCGCCTGATGTGTAGTTCGCCATTATGCGGCCGTGGATAAACGGTTCCGTGTTGAAGAAGAACGCGGGCATTGTTACGTTAACCTGGATGAGATGGAAACTAGATTTGTTTAGTTGCTAAAGAAATAAATAAATATATACGGACAAATCACACAGATTGAGCTAGCCTCAAAGTAAGTTCGAGACTTGTGTTATGGGATACTAACTCAATGATACTATATTTATAATAGATACATATATAGATAAACATCCAAGACCCAGGCCAATCAGGAAAAGATCGTTTTCCATCATGACCTGGCCGGGGATCGAACCCGGGGCCTCCACGTCGTAGGCAGGCGTGTTGACCGCTGCGCCACGGAGGACGACGAATCGTACCTAAATATACTAAACTTTGCATATTGATGTTCGTGGAGAAGTTATTCTGCCTTAGAAATAATCCTCTTTACAAAATATGAAGCATACCAAGCTACCATGCAAGACAATAACATGGAGTTGCATGAATTACGCATTACAGAAACATGGATAAACTGTAATATAATCCCCCTTATTCATAAACGCTGCTTAAAGTTAACTAGTGATTAGCGATTGTTTAACCATACATTATTGACGTTTGCAAGTCACTTAACTTTAATCATCGTTTATCAATAAACCCCTTAAACACTATGGTGTTTATTCATAGACGATGGTTCAAGTTAAGTGAGGTGCAAACGTGAAAAATGTATGGTTAAACAATCGCTAACCACTAGTTAACGTTAAGCAGCGTTCATGAATAAGAGGGATTATTTATGCTCAAAGATAAAAGCTAAGCAGATGAGCCATCCCTGAAGTAGCGCCCCAGTATGGTACATACCTCATATCGTGTTTGATAGTACTCCTCAACGAGGAACTGCGTCTCCTCGATCTGTCCCAGCGCCTCCACGCGGATGTACCACTCGCCGTAAAGCGGCTGGTCCGACATCTGGTACTGCAGACTTACTGTACCGAAGTTACTCTGAATAAAATTAAAAACGTTTTATTACACTAGTCGCGCGAGTTAACTGTGCACCTCGCTGGAATGTGACCCCTCTCCCGCTTCCCCGCACGGTGCACCGCATTCGCAGTAAGCGCTGAGTAGCGATAGCATCTTGGTTACAATTGTCTAAATACATTTTAAATCTCCTGTTGTTATTACTGTTTGTGTGGAGTTTTTGTTTTGTTAAGTTTGTTTTTTTTTTTTTTTTTTAATAATTATAAACTAGTGCTTGACTGCAATCCCGCCTGATGGTAAGCAGTGATGCAATCGTTGGTGGTAAAGCTCACTAGTTTATTAAGCCTATTCACTTAAAAAAACTTAGGAATAGGAAGGATGACGGCAGTTGAGTGAGGTGATGCAATGTTAAACCCAAGACCAACACGACCAACGATGCTGCGCCAGAGGGAGATCTGGAGACTCTCCACGACCAAACTCCCGATGCAACAACATTTGGCGCATCGTACCCGGCACACATCGCAACACAACTGCTCAGACCCGTCCTCCGTACGGCTTCAGACATCATGCCGAAACACGACGAATCGCTTGGCGGCAGAAAATGATTTAGTGTTATAATAGGATAGAATTTATATTGGAAGTAGATGATACTACTTACAGTAAAGTTGGGAATCAATAACATAACATAACGCCTGTAATCGTCGAAGGATTAGGCAGAGGTGTACCTGTAGTAGGTACATACAAATTTCGCCAGTGTTTTTAAAACTAGAGAGCAGCCGCAAGGGTCGATCTAAGAGTTGCTTCACGCTGTTGGTCCGCGAATAAGTGACCAATCATCTTCACACACTAAACCCCTTCAAGACTCGGAAACGACTGTCATTCGTGGATCATTGACAGTCGTTACGTGTAGTCAAAAGCCCAAAATGTACAACCAGTTAACCCTGGTTGTACATTTTGGGCTTACGTAACCCAAGGAGTAACATGTAACCCAATAACTGGGTTTTGGAAAGTCAGATAAGCAGTTGCGCCATGTAAAGTACAAATATTCCGTTCCATCATCGGACGACCCGTCGTACAGCGGGTTATCCACTCTTACGTCGATGACACCTCTACGATCCGGACGAAGCGTTTCGCCTCGTCTTTTATACTGCGTAAATCGAGGGACTGGAACGATTGTCTTCAAGGCTAGAGTGAATAGGCTCTTTCCATCATACTTCTGTCTTCTGATTATGAAAGCTGAGAGTCTGGCGCATTTTTGAGAGTAAATGAGAAGTGAAAATAACACTTTATTAGATTTTTTATGTAAAGTTGAAAATTAAAGTCTTAATTCACGGAACGTATTTTTTTTTTAATTCTATCCAACATTTTCATAACTTTCATCAAAGTTACGAAGCTAATTATTTTATGTATTCAAGTACAGCTCATGAAGATACTGTTGCGAAGAAAAATCTTAAGAAGTCTTAATTTAAAAAAAAAAATCTATTTTTTATACTTGTCCGGTTGAAATTCCCCGAAAGTAAAAAAAAAAATCATAAATCGAAATTTATGAAAAATCGCGGAACATACATTGGGGTGTTCCGGATACCCACGAAATGCCGGAACTCATTTTTTTTTTTATGATGTCTATCGATGGGCTACCCTGTGTATTTGGTTTGGAGAGAGAGAGAGATTTGGGCATTCTGAGAACCTTTCTCTTTGATGAAGCTGTACATTGAAGTTATTAATCCAGTATCCACTGTGTTAGTACACATGGAAATGTAAGATATTTTGTATCACTTGACATCAGTTTGCGTGAACAATGGTCTTCAAGACATCCGACACTAACTGCCCCATTCGATCGTTTGGCAAGGTGCAAGGTGGCACAATAGACCATTATTCACTTACTGTGATCCTATCAGACTTATTATGAAGTGAGAAAGATGACGTAACTTCAAAATGGCATAGTTATGATTTGTGAATCCTGCAGATGTATCCATACTAATATTATAAATGCGAAAGTAACTCTGTCTGTCTGTCTGTCGGTCTGTCTGTCTGTCTGTCTGTCTGTTACGCTTTCCCGCTTAAACCTCTCAACCGATTTTGATGAAATTTGGCACAGACATTCTTTAGACCCTGAGAAAGAACATAGGCTACCTTTTATCCCGGAAAAGTTTGATATTCCCGAGGGAAATCTAAAAAGCGCGATATAACCGAACTCCACGCGGGCGAAGCCGCGGGCGGAAAGCTAGTTTATTTATAATGAATAACGAAATCTTTGACGTTTTTGAATAATACGATAACAATGTTTCTGCCTCTGTTTGCTACCGTCACCACGTGACACTGGCAGAATAGTCGAAACAGGCTCAGTTGCCAAAAACGAGAAAAAAAAAATGTTTCTTTCGTTTCAATTCAGTTTTGTTTCGTCCATAAAGAATTATGAATAGCATTTAGTTTATCGCCTTTCAACTGAATTTTGAACCCACTTATGTATAGCATGAACAGACAGCACATCAAGCTACTACAATCTGTCAAATGTCTTTAGTAGATTATCATCTTTAGCGTTAAAGCATTAAGGCTCAATGTTGATTGGGAATATTTGACAGTTTTGGGTAGCTTGACCTGCCTTCGTCCGTATCGATTACATAAAATCTACAAACCTCTACCGAAATACCATAAAATGTCAAAGTACTACACAGTAAATATCTACATTACCTGTCTAGATAGCCATCTTTTCATGATGCGACGGTTGGGATCCAAGATGAACACGTCGATAGCTCGGCCGAACGCCTTCAGCTCCGTGTTGATCGGTATCACACGGAAGCGAACTGAAATATAAAGCTTTATGCAGATTCCGTATCCAATAAAACTCGAGTAGTAATGGGTTTCATTTTGACAGTTCAATCATATTCATTGCGTTATTTACATTGTTGAGCAGACACGTTTTCGAACATATGGAGCAATGGAATAGCAATATGCTTCGAAATTATTCCAACTGATAGTAATAGCACAGTATAAAAATCATACAGTAGGTCGACGCCTTTGATCTCGTGTAAAATGCCGACATCGTCTAGACAATAACGCATCGGCCAGGGTTGTCACAAATAATATTTATGAAATTATTTATATATTGCAGATCAACATCGATAGCTGTATCATATTTAATTAATTTGCTATTTTTACTAAGGGATCAACTCGAGACAGATTTAAGTTATTTAGATGGCATTTTCGTAACCAGCACCCCAATCCACCTCGGAATTAACACCCATATCATATTAATATACATTTAAATTGGCGTCCGCCATCTTGTATTTCAAAAAGGGTGGCTTTTTCGTAACAAGCACTCCAATTATACTCAAAATTGACACTCATATCAAATTATAAAAAAATGACGTCCGCCATTTTGGATGTCAAAAAGGATGGCTTTTACGTAACAAGCACTCCAATTATACTCAAAATTGATACTCATATCAAATTATAAATCAAACAAATAAAAAAAGAAACACGCGTTAGCCCTTAATGATAGATACCGAGCTGCGAACATCGTTTTGTTCGCAGCTCGGGTGCCGCTTACCCTCGTTTCGCCCCTCACACCCCGCACGATTGCTCTGTCTAGACGTCTTCGTCGGACGACTGTATGATTTTTAGACTGTGGTAATAGTGTGTTACGTATTTAGGGTGCATATGCCAGAGAAGGACGTGGTCCACTTTTCATCCTGGATTGCAGACGAAATAGCAGGTAATAGCTAGTATGAGTATACGACCAATAAGAATACAAAAACGCTGCTTGGAGGTGAAAATAGGTATGATTTGATTAAGTACTACTTTCGCAAGATCTTTATTGCAGTTCGATTTGCCAGGTCTTTTTAGAAGCACTTACCAGTTTGACCCTGCATGTAAACAGGTTTGTCCATCTGTATAAAGATGGTCATGAATCGTCTGGAGAAGGTAAGCTGCGACTCGTTGACGAAGGCTCGGCCTCCAAACGGAGTGTCTAGGTATAGGCCTTCCACGCGTAGCTTGTAGTCACCTGGTACTGTTGTTGGAGGCACCTGAAGGATTTAAGTTGATTAGAATAACGGTTTCATTAATCAGCGTCATATTTTAAGAAATAATCATCATCTCAGTCTTAATCCCATTTGCTTCCGAAGCTTTTTCTGCTTAGGAGTCTGGGGTTTGCTTTACCAACTACTTAGCTTTACCAAAATCAACAGTCTAACTGTTGATTTTGGCTAAATTTCTAACTAATCCGTGAAGCGAATGCTGTCTGACCTCCACAACCAGAAGGCGATATCGCAGCATTGCAGTTAGACAAATTGTTGGACTTTTGAGGGCTCCAACAACCCGTAACGACTGCCATTAGATGTACGTATGGCAACCGAGATCAACGGCTTAACGTGCTTTACGAGGCACGACCAGACCAGTGCAAATATTCATGCATACTAATATTTGCACTCCGCGGGTATCGAAATCGCGCCTCCTTGCGCAACGGCCGCGTTTACTTCCGCTACGCCACGGAGGCTGTCTAACTTGTCTTTTAACATAATCCTCCTTATTACCAAACATGGATTTTATTTAGATCAGTTTTAAGCCACCTAAATGGTTATTGAATTATGCACCTAACCATTATACGCCACGCTACGGAGGCTATCGAACGTTTTAAGAAATAATACCTCAGTAATATGCTCGTGATCAAATGCGCTCATTTACATTACAGCAGCGTCGACGAAAAGCTTTTGTCGTGAAAATTTATATTGATTTAAAAATAAAATTCGTTTAATTTTGAAACTAAGCTCTGTCACATTAATATGTCATGTTAACGTGTCCTGTCGCACAATCGCTTCGTATGCACGTCGGTATACGATCGCGGAATAGTGTATCCGCTAATCACAACTTAAAACGCACATTTTCGTTTTTAGAACGAGCTTTGTTGCAAATCTCTAGAACTATTTTAACTTCGATAATAATTATGATATTGATTTCAACTAATCTACTTTAGTTGGTTTAGGATATAATGATCATAGGGGAGAGGGACATGGGGAAGTCCCCGCCCCCTATTCGATGGACCCCGAGGCGGAGGCGCGCGCGAGTGTCAGCGCGCGCCTCTGAGGCGATGCACGGGGTAGCTTAACACCCCACTACCCCGTGCCGGAGACGAGGCCCGGACAGACCGGGCCAGCACGAGAGTGTGGGGCTGCGGAAGAATTTATGACTCCCGCGGCCCCATGCGCGTTCGTGATAGAAGAGACGCCGGCGTGGTTTTAGTCAGTAAAAGTCTGATAGACCCCGTCGCCCACCCTAGGGCGGCGGACATCCTATGAGGATTTCCACCCCGAAAGGAGATAATGGTCATGGCAGGTTTGAACGAAAGATTTATAATCATTTGGTCTTCGGTTCTGCCACAGGAGGATATGGAAGGGTACTATTCTAAGCCCAGTACTACACAAGGGACAGCCCGGTACCACACGGTACAGCCTAGTACCACACAGGATATATTAAAAATTATTTGATAACAGAGAGTATTTAATAAGAATTTAGACTGCTTACCCTCATATTCAGTATTTCAGGAACTCCCTCTTTTACTCTCTGGTTTACATCAGTAATTTCCACCCCATTGCAAGAGATAGAGGCTCTGATGGTCATCTGCATGCGAGCTTGTAGAATATTAGCTGATATCTTGTAGATCTGGCCTGGTCTCACCATTCTAGATGCCACTATGAAATATGTTCTGCGAAAATAAGCTTTATTGTAAGATTTGTGTATAACATCTTTAGAATTACATCAGACACATAGCCGAATTTGACTGTCTTTTCAAGAGATCTAAGATTTCCAAATTAAGAATGTTATTTCTAGTCCAAGATTCTTCATTAGGTACTTCACTCACTGGTAAGACATGCGCTGTATCTTCTGTTTGTTGATTGCCATTACCTTATTAAAGGTTAGAACAAGCAATTTTTTTTAAATATACAATATGTAAAGAAAACCCTGTCCGACCCATAAGGATAATAAAGGTTAGGTAAACACTTGACCAAATATAATATAAAATTTTACATAATCATCATAGTAACAATACTAATGAATTTTGAAATAATCCTTTTTTCCCAGGAATTAATTCCAATTTCCCCGAAATTTGGTAATTTTTAAAAAAGTGACAACACCGGTATTCCCCACGAACACCAGTAGATCACCTCACAGGTGCCGCGTGCCCTGCCCCCCGCAGCCCGCGGAAAGGGTTGCTTATTGCACATGTATTAAGTTACCTCTTTTTGCGAAATAATATTAATTTTTTTAGGGGGATTTTTTTTTAAGTTTAGCCTGTGTTTGTGGGCATTAGTAGAATCAGTTATCGATACCTAACAATACCTTCACGGATCGGACAGGGTTTTCTTTACATATTGTATATGTCTTTGGATTGAATAACTCACATATTTTAAATTGATTATTTTCTAAATGTAAATGTTGACATGCCACCTTCATTACAATTTTGTTTATTTTAATTTTTTATGCCATATAATTGCCAAAACAGTGCAATTCTGTTTATACTATGTGTAACCATATTTATGTATGATTAACAAAAAAAAAATATTATTGAGAAATACATTTATACATCAGTAGCAATTATTTTGCATTACAAAGTAGCAATGATCACTAAGTGTAAATGTAAGGCTAATGTAAAAATAAAACCAACAAGAACTTACGCCTCATTTATGATGACACTCTCATGTTCCAAAGGAGCACCTTTGAATGAAGTGCTATATGTCCTGCTGTTATCCCAGGCAGGTCTTGGAGTATTTTCAGGAGTGTATTGGTTCAGATTATAGTTTAAATCTTGATTCCGGTTCTCAAACTGATTAAACCTCTGTTCTGGATTACGATTTGTATCATACTGACTATGATTTGGATCATATTGATTCCGATTTGGGTCATACTGACTCCGATTTGGGTCATATGGATGACTGGGATCATATTGCTGTGTTGGATAGTTTTGGTTACGATTCCTCCTGTTTGGATCATATGGGTTGTCATACTTTGGGTCAGAGTTGAGGTAATCGTTTGTGGGGTTAGTTTGTTGAATATCCGGATTGTATGTTGGTGAAGCATAAGCATCTTGTGAAGCGCATAGTTGTAATACTGTTGTTGATAGTATGTATGTTAATAATATGAGATTCATAATTCAGTTTTTGATTTGGTCTGCCTGTAACAAAAGTTATAATTGTGAAGTTTTCAAAAGTTATCAGAACTATTTGAAAGATGTAGATATTATATTAAAAATAAGCTGAGCTCTAGGTTCAAACTCAGAGATGACTGAACATTAAAATGTTCAATATAAGTGTAGCCTATTACTACACTATAAAAATAAACAATACTTGTTAATTTTGTCATAATCAAGAGTCATGCGCGACAGGTGCATCATTGATCTGGTTTTAGTATTTACTTAAACCTGTTGGTTTACGTCCTTAATATACATACAAAGCTAATTGAAACAAAGATTTTTAAAAGTTTATTGAAAATGTTAGGTAAAATAGAGCGTTTAACAGTTGCTGAAGTTAGTCTATAAGATTCGAATTAGTAACAATCGCTAACCAACATAAACACCGACTATTGTCAGTTAAAAGTTCAGCTAATTATATAACGCCGGTCACATAAAACAAAATTATAGTTCAATAAGAAAAGATAGAACGAGTTTAATACTCGATTAACCTTAATTTTAATTTAATAATAAAGTTTAACAATTCTCTTAACCTGAAGTTAACGCCCATGGATACTCTCCGCTTTTATTTATTAAGCAAAGAACACAACCACATTTGCACTAAAACTTCACTTTATACTTATAAACACACAAATTCACTTAATTTGAAAGAAATTCATTTAAAATAAGTTAAATTCAAATAAATAAACAAGAACGTTAACGACGTCCCATTACTCACTTCATTCAAGAAAATGCGATTGTCGCGCAGCCGCACTTCACCACGCCCGGCTAGTGCGAAAACCGGTAGGTTCCGTTAACGTTATGTTGTCATCGTAAATTCGACTTATTTGCATTCAAATTAAATGTCAAATGAGTGTGATGCACTTATGGGAAATGCTAATGATAGAAAATGGTTGTTTACATGTTTAGTACAGTAATTTAATTAGATCTAATATACATTTTAGATTTATCCCATCGTTTATTTTTATCTGTGGTAAAAAGTATCCACCTGTATGGAGTGTATGGAAAAGGTGGGAAAGGTCGTTAAAGTTAAAAAGGTCCTTTTTTTTTATGTGCTTCCACGCCACTATGCGCAAGAGGAGTGCCTCGCTGGTGCGGCGAGTGCGGGGGAGCGCAAACAGCTTGTTGGCCGCGCTTGCGGTAAGATTTGATTGTTCCATCATCTCCCACTGTTGTAAGCGGCATGTGGTTGGCTGATGTGACTTAATTGTTATGGTAATTATGTCTTTTTATTGATTTATTTAATAATGTTTTGATTTTGTATTGTAATATTTTGTTTTTTAATGTATTGAAATTTTTGATTTGAGTGTTGTAGTGTAATGTGACTGTGTGTATTAATTGTTTATGAGTCAGTGTTACTTAAAATAAAATGATTATTATTATTATTAAAACCCGCCACACTATTCCCAACCCACTGCAACTCCTGAAAGCCAGAATCAACAGTGGAGACCGCCAGAAAAACGCCGAGCAATGAAGCTCGACGAGTCCCGGAGAAACGTTTCAACTGTCTTGGGTCCCGCAACGAAATTAATCAGAAAAGAATAGCGGAGGAGTAAGAAAAAAGATATTTTTTCCACTTCCCTCCATAATAAGCAGGAGACAGAACAGAACTAGGCCAATCGGCACAAAGGGACATTATTGCAACTGGGAGAAGCCCAGATTGCCAAGCACCACGGAATAACATTTGATCAAGTTAATGAGTCCTAAGTAGGTATTTGCTGTTACAATTGATTCCAATAATAGGTATGCCAAAAGCGCCTGAACGCACGGAAATTAGTTCTAGTTTCAACAAGGTCCGTATAATAAACAACTCCGGATGTAACTTGTACACTATCCAACATAATATTGCGTTCATTCTGCCAAAGAATACACTCCCACAAGATGTGATGTGCGGACTGTTCAAATTCACAGTTCGATGTAGAACACTGACACAAAGGCGAAGGAACAAGTTTAAAAGAATACAGTTTACTTTTAAAGTTGCCATGACCTGTGAGAAATTGGGCAACGCAGTGGTCAACCTCCAGCCATGTCTTAGCCAGCCGATCGCCAACGGATGGAAAGAACAGATGGAGGTGCCGGCCCTTGATGGAATTATCCCACCTACTTTGCTATTCGGATAAGAGGTCCTCCCAGACGTCAGTCTGAGGTTTAAATAATCTAGAAATTCTATTGAGGTCGCGTTGTGTAACAAAGTTAGTGTCCATGGCCTCCCTCCTCGCGGAGTAGTACATTGAAGCACGTCGCTGTACTTCAAGATCGACTGGAAGTACACCTGCCAGAACGGGTAAGGCTTCAGTACTGACTGTTCTATACGCCTTGCATAAAAATATCAATGCCAAACGTTGGCTTTGAAGCAGTTTACGTCGCGCCGCCCCGATGCTGGCCCTATCGGCCCAAACAGGTGCACCGTAGCACATACATCCTAAGTAGGTAGCTCCTTAAATAGTTTTTAAAGTTAGGAATGATAGACCCCAAGTTGCTTTGGATATTCTAGTTAGGGCATAAAAGTTCCTTTTAGCTTTTTCGCCAACTATTTTTAAATGTTCGTTAAATGAAAAATTCCTTTCTAAGACCATACCAAGGTAGCATACGGATTGCTGTTTTTTAACGGGAACGTTATTAAATTTAATAGTAGGCAATGATTTAAGATTACCTTTTAGTAGAAGTTGATAGGTTTTATGCGGCGCAAACGCTAGGCGGTTACGATCACCCCACTGAGATATTAGATTTAGGCAAGTATGGGCCAAGTTCTCAAGTCCTGCTCGGGTACTTGACTGAATGAGCAGTAGGCCATCGTCCGCGTAACCAGTAAGTGAACAGCCGCAAGGAAGCGGGATCGCGAGAAAATCATCAAAACCCAAATTCCATAAATAAGGACCGAAAACTGAACCCTGAGGACATCCCATGGTTAGTGCTTTAGTACTAGAAAAATGACCGAGCTTAAGTACCGCGGAACCGTTTCGACAAACCGTTCGAAAAAGGTCCTTACCTACTATCTTATTTTTTTTTATTGGATTAAATCAACAGACGAGTAAGCAGATAAAGATAGAGCAGTAAGCCAGATGGTAAAATAAGCACCGTATGTACCTCTATAGTTCTTTGTAAAGATAGTAACGATAGTTTAGGTACTTTGTAAAATTTCTAGTTTTCTTTAGGTTTCATTTTAAGAGTTATTAGTTTCAATATTTTAGTTTTCACTAGTTTACAAATACTTAAGTACGTTGGTGAGATGTCATTGTTCCGAGGTTAAATTTTACCGGACTGTCTTAATACAGTGAAACTTGGTTAAGTGGGACCTGGATAAGTGAGAAACCTCCATAACTGGAACTCATGCTGAGGTCCCAACACTTTGGCACTGAATTACCTCTGTTAGTGGGACGAGGTAAGCCTCTATAACTGTGATTTTTTCTTTCGATTTATCATCATAGTTACCTCTATAACTGAGACAGCGAGTAAATTTTATATACATAAACCTCTGTAACTGAGATAACATTGTTTACTCATTCATTTGTATGATTACTTTTAAGTATATGCATAAACCTCTGTAAATGAGACAGATATTTATTTATACCTGTATATCTGAGACACTGGGTAAGTGGAATACCTCTATAGGTGAAACGACATTGCAGGTCCCTTGATGTCTCACTTAAGGGGATAGATACCCTCGAGCGGCCAAAAACGCTCATCTTTCAAAGCTTATTCCTCCAGAATGCCTTGATCAAAAATTTTGAAAAAAATATATTATAATCATAGATTCAAGCACAACATATTTAGTGTTTATTATTTTCTATACGGCCTATATTTACGTCAAAAGAAAAATATTTCTACACGGCGTTTTTTAACTTTTAAATCGATATTTCTCTTAAAGCGCTTAGACTTTTTTAAATATTCTTACTCGCAGTAACGTGTATCTGTAAGAGCTATAGAATCATAGTTCTATTTTAAAATTGATGAAATATTTAATAAGAAAAGTAATAAAAATGAGTGTCCGTACGAGTTTTCGCCTTGCGAGATTCAGAGGGGCTCTATGCGGGACGCGGGCGCGGGTCGGCCGGCAGTCTCGCGCCAGCGCTCGTGAGAGGAGGCTGTGTCACTTTTTGAAACATTCTGCAAACAACAAAACTTTGTGGAAAATAATAACGACGTAGTATGATCCAGTACAAGTCTGTTTAATTAATGATCAACAGTACAGATATCAGTAGCTTTTATACACCATTGAGTCAAAACACTAACGAATAGTCACAAAACTAATAGACAACGGAAACGGAAATTATCAGGTATTGAATAAAATTAAGAAAAAGTTAATAGTAACGCTAGTAATTGTCAATAATTGTGTACAGATATTTGGATTAACCTAAAATATCGAAAGTTGTTTATATTTATTTATTTGAACAATGCTTGATTCAATAAATAAATATCCGATGGGCGGGAAGACTAATGCTCGAGAGGAATTTATAATAAAAGTTGGCGGTAATCGGAAGTTGCATCAATAATTCTAAAATTAATAAAATAATGGCCGAAAGACCGGAAGTGTACTTCCAAGTGTGATTTTAGAATAAACTATGGTTTTAAAATCCTCCCAAGTATATTTAAAGTAATCATAATAAATTTAAATAAACATAAATAATTACGCAACTACGATCAATATAAAATAATTATGAAACTAAGTATAGCTTCATAGATGGGCGGGAAGCGCAAGCTGTAACACTAAGTACTTCGAGTGCAACGAAGTATTTTTAGTGATTTTGTGTATAATTATTGAATGCATTTATTGCCGCGCTGGGACGCCTTACGTGATTTTATATGATGCTTTATTTTGATACTAGCTTTCCGCCCGCGGCTTCGCCCGCGTGGTGTTCGATTATATCGTGCTTTTCAGATTTCCTTCGGGAACACCAAATTTTTCCGGGATAAGAAGTACCCTATCATTTAATCCGGATTTCTAACTTTACGTCTACAAAATTTCAAAGCAATCGGTTCAGTAGTTACAGTGTGAAAGCAGAACAAACAAACTCACTTTCCCATTTATAATATTAGTATGACAATTTCCCATTTATAATATTAGAGAATCTAGAAGCGCGATATAACCGAATCATCGGTTATATCGCGCTTCTAGATTCCTTCGGGTTAAAGTTATTTCTAAGTAGGGCATGCAATACCGGTTTACCGGTTTTCATTTTTACCGCCTTTTCTCCTTTCGTCTTTTTTCGTAACTATAAAATTACCGGTAAAAAAATATAAAACCGGTAATTTACCGGTTTTATGTTTTGGGCAAAGTTGATCATTTATTCACGCATACGTCAAACTTTTCATTATATGTAATGTATGACACTTAAAAGTAGCTTTGACGTAAGCGTTTGTGACGATTCGTGTCATTCATTAGTTTGTATAACTGTACTGTACAACGACTATCGAACTCATGTCAAATTTTCCAATGACTCCAGAGCTAGACGAACGTAACCAGTCTTACTAGCTTGGCAGTGCAGGATTGAATACCGTATTGGTGGGGCCAGAACACTTATCGGTAAACTAATCTGCTTCAGGGAATGTGATACTCGTCCTAGAGTGATACGCTTTGTAAGGCGGGTATTTTCAGGTACAAATACCAACCTACCTAACCAACCTAACCTGTCAGGGAGCACATCGACTTCCTGAAGCAGAAAATGTACGGTACACCCAGAATCGCACTTTCTAAAACAATGAATGGTGGGTTTATCGACCAGACCAAGGTGGCTGACACTTACCTACTGGATGACGATGCCATGTGTTCATTCTGGCGCAGTATCTGTTTGGTGCCTGTCGCTTTTTTGGATCAAATGGTTTTCAATGTTGCACGCTCGCTTGAGTCTGGTTCGCTACCTCAGTTCCTAACAACTAGAGTAACCCACCTGCTCCGTAAATCAGGTAGCACTGCGGAACCCAAAAATTATTGGTCGATTACTTGTTTACCGACCATCTTTAAAGTTCTTACATCCAATTTTAAAGTTAAAATTAACAAACATATTGACAGCAACTCATCATGTCTGCCTCTCAAAATGGATGTAGGAGCGGCTCCCGCGGTACTAAGGAGCTACTCCTTAATAACATGGCCATTACCCAACAAGTTCGTCGTTCCCAAAATGATCTATCGACATGTTGAATAGTCTTTTTTTTTTGATATTGCCTTTCACGGACACCAGCTCCTCACATATGTAACAAATACTAGACTGAGTAATTGTACGGTTTTAGCTATAAACAAAACATTGTGAGGAGAAATAAATGAATAATAATAATTATTATTATATAATAAGGCCTATTATGACTTGGTGCCACATACAAGGCTCATGCGGGTGATGGAGTTCTATAAAGTTGATGCAACTCTGCACACCATCTTGATGACGTGTATGGCTAATGGAGGACGGTCCTTCGCTATCCTGGATATCGAGATATTCATAGGAATAGCGATCCGAGCCAGGTCTATTCCAGGGCGATACTTTGAGTCAACTTTGATTTTGCTTAGCCTTGAATCCTCCAAGTACACTGCTGGAGAATACACGTCTAGACTATCGGCTGAGGAGAGGTGGTCAGGTTATATCGCACTTCCTTTACATGAGTGACTTAAAATTCATTGCTCCCCACAAATTTCAACTGAAGGAGCCAATGAAAATTACTGAAACTTTCAGTAGCGTTATCAGGATGGAATTTTGTGTGGATAAATGTGTGGTCATGCATGTAAAGCGAGGAAAGATTGCGGCATCCATGGGAACCCAACTCACGTTCCGTAAACCTTAGAGCGCTCTCTGCATCTGAAACCTATAAATATTGGGTATGTCGAATGCTTTATACCAGTAACATTGATACCCAACGTATCGATGTTACTGGTATGAAGCAATCGCTGAAGAAACGTTTTGCATCTCATATTCATCTTCGCGTCGCTGAAAAAAGTAATAAATAGTCTTCTATTAAGCGGAAATAAGGTACGAGCCTTCAACGGTTGGATCATCCCGATTTTATGTACTCTTTCAGCATACTAAAATGGACTCTGATCTGATGATGATGGCTTGATGTAGATTTACCAGCATTCGTTGGCTGGCTGCGTTTTGAAAATGAAAATTGTCTAAATTAATCTAAAGGTGCTACATTTACGCTACATTACGACTGCGCCAAAGGAAAGGTCATGGTTTTAAAAATTGTGTTTATATGCTCATTTTAAGCAATATGTAACATGTTCACTACCATTGTACCTTGTGTACTTATTTATTTTCTGCTTTAAGACTACCCAATCACATAATTAATATTTTGGAAAAAAAATATAAATTTACCGTTTTTACCGGTTTACCGGTAAAAATATTTCAATTACCGTTTTTTTACCGGTAAAACAAAAATTACGCTAATTGCATGCCCTATATCTAAGGCCACACCCTGTACATTCCTCCAATAAAAATTAAGAACATCAAAAAAAAAAATCCTCAAATTTTTGCTAAGTACAAAACAATAATATTTTCCTTCCCTAAAAAAATATATAATTGATACTTGTAATTTAATCCATATGAAACTTGATTAAATTTCCCCAATTTTTTTTTCTAGTAGGTAAATTAAAACAATTTCTTTTTTCATTCTTTAAGTTCATTAGTCTCAGGTGTTCATTACATAAAATTTGGTCAGCAAAATTTTTAAACAATATGTATTCTAAATAATATGCACCTATTTTAGTCTGACCTGTGAGTTTTATTTAGATGATGGAGTTTCCGGGATTTTTTTTTAAGTCCTGGTAAGTATCAATGGGAATTATACCAAAAACGCTAAATGCTAAATAATAACTAAAAATAAAAAAGAATAAACCGGTTCCCATTTTGCATTAATCATTTTTATAAATTAATATTTGTTTTCCCTTTTTTAAATAAAAAAAAAGCCCTTCAACGCAGTATCGAAAACAACATAATAAAAGTAATTACCTAATATGTTTCACTTTAGGGCATGAGTTTTGATACCACGTAATTCTATATTAGGTACTTTTTAGACAGAATGGTATACTTGATAGACATGGTATCAATGGTATGGCATTCTACGTTTGTTGCGAGACGTCCGCGCTCGAAGCAAGCGAGTAGGGAACGTGCACGTAAATATGATGCGGGGTGCGCGGGGGTTTCTGCCTAGCCCCGCCCAGATGGGCAAGGTCATCGTCGTTACTAATCGCCTTAACTTCTCTCTTCTTATGCCGTCCCTTTATTTATTTAAATGACATTTTAGATTGACACGTTCATAATCATAATTGAATGCGTTCAAACTGATATAAGACTCTGACGATCATTTATTTTGAACATAGATCTACAGGTTTCACTGTAGTACGAAATTTAAACATACTCACTCATTCTGTGTTCGGTTTCTGGCGTATTTGGTATTTGTAGGCGTTCTCTATTCATTATTTTGATCGATCTTTGCCTTTTATTTATTTTAGACTAGCTTTCCGCCCGCGTGGAGTTCAGTTATATCGCGCTTTTTAGTTTTCCCTCGGGAATATCAAAATTTTCCGAGATAAAAAGTTAGCCTATTATTTAATCCGGACTTCTAACTTTACAATCGGTTCAGTAGTTACGGCGCGAAAGGGGAACAAACAAACTCACTTTCCCATTTTTAATATTAGTAAGTATTCACCGCGTACTTTGTTGGAGTTTTTGACGGGAAAGCTAAGATGAGTATCACGCGCATTTTTCATTGGACTTTTAAAATGATATAAAGAGTCGTTTACGAAATAAAAGCGCGTGATTTCCTATGTAGTAAAAAGCGCATTCAGTAAATAATTCATAAAGAACATTAAAATATTGCAGCATAGTGGCCACATCATGACTGCCTCAAAGACTCCCTCATAGACGGTTCACGCGACCGTCTTTTTCAACTGTCATTGGCGATCATCATCATCATCTCAGCGTTAATAAATCCCATTCGCATCCGTAGCTTTTCAGCTTTGGAGTCTGGGGTCCGCTTTAGCAGTCTAACTGCTGATTTTGTCTAACTTCGATATTTTCCGTGAAGCGACTGCCGTCTAACCTCCACAACACGAAGGCGATATCTAAGCATTGCAGTTAAACCAATTGTTAGATTTTTGAGGGCTCCAACAACCCGTAACGACTGCCACTAGATGTTCGTATGGCAACCGGGACCAAAGGCTTAACGTGCTTTCCGAGGCACGACCAAACTAGTACAAATATTCATATTCATGCACACAAATATTTGCACTGTGCGGAGATCGAACCCGCGCCTCCTTGCGCAACGGCCGCGTTCGTTACCGCTACGCCACAGAGGCCATTGATCAAGAGTTGAGGTTGAATCTCACCTTGAAAAAAGAAGAAGTGTGCATACTTTGCTGTCTCCGCCAAATTCCAACGGCACCATTATCCTATGTAAAAACTATCCCACCAAAACATTCTGTAAAAAACTAGCCAAGTCTCGATGGAGCGGCTTGTTTATCTCTAAAAAGTAATAAAATCTGGACAAAAATCGTGCCAAGTCTAATGTTTCTTACAGCATACATGAGCAATCAGGGAGGTTGTTCATGTGAATTCTTAATGCTATCTGACAGGATGACCAATATTACGCTGAACGCCTGAACCGAAACGGACTAAGGACGAATACCTGGTGATGAGGAAGGGTTTAAGTCGCCAACAGCGGTCCTAACAACGGAATCAGAATTGAGGTACCTACATGTCTCGAATTATGTGAACAAAGGAGTACCAGAACCCTTTGGACCTCAGTTTCGCACCACATCACCCCTCGAGGGACACAGTCGAAGACCTTCTGAGTATCTAGAAAGAGCATATGCAGAGGCGTGTTCTTTGATCTGTATCTCTCCATGGTGATCCTTAGGGCGAAGATAGGGTCCATGGTTCCGTACCCTTGATGAAACCTATATTGACTTGTCAAGACAGTACATTCCTGCCGGATCCGGGAGTCTAAAATCCTCTCAAAGATCTTCATGGTGTGGGACATGATCACATGACCTTTATACCTCGGTAATTACCTATCACACTCCTGTACCGAGCCCTTGCCTTTGAAGACTGGATTAATAATCTCAGTCTCCATTGGCTCCGGATTTTGCCGGTCAGCACGCGATTCAGAAAACTAGTTAACACCGCGAGGACCCATCGCCTTCCAGGCTTCAATGGAGACTCCGTGAGCTCCGACAGCTTTCCAATTCGGCATGGTAACGAAGACCCGTTTCGACTTCCTCAAGCGTTATCGGGGGCACTGATCAAAGGTTCGGAGGGAGTTCCAGTGTCTGCAACTCTTGGTGTTGCTTATGCCGCGCGGTCCTCGCATAGCCGGTTGCCAGTAACGTCTTTTACACAGCGGCACTTGGATATTATCCTATGCCGCTTTGACCCTGGAACGTGCCAACTTAAAAATGGGCTTTTGCCCCTCAGACCATTCCAACTTCTCATAGAGCGGTTGCAAGTGGTCCCGTCTAGCTCTGGCTACAGCTCTTTTAGTGGCACGTTTGGCAACCCTATGTACGTCGCAATCTTCTGGGGGTGTGCGTTCGCGCAGCGGAATGTTGTTGAATTTAAAGATTTTAAATATGCAGATATTTAGTGTATGACGTCGTGTAATTGTGTATGGTAAAAAAAAATTTGTGCATGCAGCCATTGTGGAGAAATTCACCAAAAACTGATTCCGCTGGGCGAACGTTGTCCTGGCGGAACTTTTTTTAATCCATTGACTTTAGAAAAAAGAGATGTGTCCAAAAATTAGTGTGTATTTGTGTGTAATTGTGTATGTATAAATAAAATTTGTGCATGCATAGACTTCGGAGAAATTCAAGTTTCCGCTGCGCGAACGTTTGGCCATTAGCTAGTTTTCATATAAAGCGCTTACATAGAGAGCTGTAGATTTTTATATACGTTGTTTTGAATTTGTGCATATTTGTGTACAAAACAGATTTAGAAAAAATCGTAGGGCTAAAAAGATAAAAATATAAACGTAAAACACGCTTTTTAGGTCATAGTTCTTAAAGTATGCACTTTGGGGTCTAGATTTTCACGTTTATACAAACCTTGTAAGTGTCTGCAACATATTGCCAAATATCAATGATGTTCCTTTAGTAATTAAAGAGATATAGGACAATTTACCATGACAAAATCACTGTTTACAAAGCAGTCAAATATCACGACATTCTAAAGGAATTGCATGGTAAAATGTATGCCAATAATTAGTGTATTCATTCAACTATTCACATGCAAAATTTCATCTCATTAAATTCAGTAATTAAAGAAAAACAATTAAAATACTGACGAAGCATCGAAAACCTACATAACCCGACCAAGTTCGGATAGCTATAAAAAAGCGGCCGTGCAATATATTTAGGTAACATCCCAAAATTTACAGTATAATACCGGTATTGAATTGGTATAGGTGATAACACAATTGTTTCGATATAATATAAAGGTCATTTATTTTTGTACACCTACTTTTGTAAATCTATTTGATTATGACAAAGTAGGTACTATTTACGTAGTTACTTTATTTAAGTATGCGCTTGAGACTTGAGATATAATCTAAATATATTAATTTAGGCAAATAAAATTCATACAGCTAATTTCTATTGAATATTTCACGGATCCGGATTCTTACTATAGACCCCTCAGGGAAATTAAATAATTACCACAAGTAAATACTACTGTTTTTAAATGTTGATTTATTTTTATATTAGGCAGACTCTCAAACCTAAACAACTGAATAGTCTACTTTATTGATCTGTGATTGTTAATCTGTAATTTTATTATTGGAACTAGAAAATATTAGGTATACTTAGAAATGTTGAGGTTATTTACTGTATTTGCTACTCATTTAAAAATATTTCTTGAAAATACCTTTTTTATACAAATGTTTTAGTTTATAAGCACTTTTTTAATGTTAACAACTGAATAGTTCAGTTATGTGATCGATTTTAATTTTTATTGAAGTTCGAAATATTATACTTAGCCTTATATTCATAATAGTTTATTAAACCTACTAGCTTTCCGCCCGCGGCTTCGCCCGCGTGTAGTTCGGTTATATCGCGCTTTTTGGGTTTCCCTCGGGAACATCAAATTTTTCCGGGATAAAAGGTAGCCTATGTTCTTTCTCAGGGTCTAAAGATTGTCTGTGCCAAATTTCATCAAAATCGGTTGAGAGGTTTAAGCGGGAAAGCGTAAGAGACAGACAGACAGACAGACAGACAGACAGACAGACAGACAGACAGAGTTACTTTCGCATTTATAATATTAGTATGGATTTTAGTTAAAACACATTTAAGTCTATTGCTGCCGTTGCAAGCGTATGTTAACGTTATTATAATTACATAATTAAGCATTATATGTAATTAAAAATATTTTTGTACACGGATATTTAAATAGAGAAGTACTTGTTAATTGTAGATTTATTTTTGCCGTAGATAGTGGCGTTATTATAAAAAAATATATTTTTCATTCAAGAAATGCAATTGTTTTATTTTTTCCCAACGCTTGTGTACGCAACTGTGCCATATTAATAAATACTATATTGGAAGGTTAAGAACGTTCTTAAGATATATGGCACGGCCGCTTTTTTATAGCTATCCGAACTTGGTCGGGTTATGTAGGTTTTCGATGCTTCGTCAGTATTTTAATTGTTTTTCTTTAATTACTGAATTTAATGAGATGAAATTTTGCATGTGAATAGTTGAATGAATACACTAATTATTGGCATACATTTTACCATGCAATTCCTTTAGAATGTCGTGATATTTGACTGCTTTGTAAACAGTGATTTTGTCATGATAAATTGTCCTATATCTCTTTAATTACTAAAGGAACATCATTGATATTTAGCAATATGTTGCAGACACTTACAAGGTTTGTATAAACGTGAAAATCTAGACCCCAAAGTGCATACTTTAAGAACTATGACCTAAAAAGCGTGTTTTACGTTTATATTTTTATCTTTTTAGCCCTACGATTTTTTCTAAATCTGTTTTGTACACAAATATGCACAAATTCAAAACAACGTATGTAAAAATCTACAGCTCTCTATGTAAGCGCTTTATATGAAAACTAGCTAATGGCCAAACGTTCGCGCAGCGGAAACTTGAATATCTCCGAAGTCTATGCATGCACAAATTTTATTCATACATACACAATTACACACAAATACACACTAATTTTTGGACACATTTCTTTTTTCTAAAGTCAATGGATTAAAAAAAGTTCCGCCAGGACAACGTTCGCCCAGCGGAATCAGTTTTTGGTGAATTTCTCCACAATGGCTGCATGCACAAATTTTTTTTTACCATACACAATTACACGACGTCACACACTAAATATCTGCATATTTAAAATCTTTAAATTCAACAACATTCCGCTGCGCGAACGCACACCTTCTGGGGATCAGGTTAAATGCCACGTTTTGAAGAGGGCTTTCTTCACCCTCTGGGGTGTGTGGCATCCCCCACCACCAGTAGGCCTAGTAGGAGTTGTCATTACGAGACACGATCGTCGATATCGAACGCGTTTGACTCATTGATTGACCTGCTTCAAGGTTGTAAGAACTCCCAACCAATGAGAGCGCCAAACGCGCTCGATATCGATGATCGAGTTTCGTTATGAAAACTCATACTAAGTAGTCTCCTTGTCACTTTTGCGACCGCCCTTACGAGACGCCGAGCACCACCCGCGGCGCCTCTTACCCAAAGCCACCATAAACACACTCAATCCCGTCACAATTCTCACCCGCATGACCGTTCAAATATACACCCAGAACCATTCCCAGCGATAACAGGATCCCGCGAAGCAATCCTTCGAGCTGGCTCCAGAACAACGTCCTTTTGGCGTCACCGCATCCGGCCTGCGGAGCGTAGGCACTCCCACTTATCAAATGGGTTATAAACTTATAACCCCATTTACAAGCACCGACACCAGCCGATCACTGATGCGATTTACCTCCAAGACGCTATCCTGGAGCTCGCCAGACAGCGCCACGTCGACCCCACATTTTTCCCACTAGGTGCACTTGTTTAGAACAGCTTGTAGCCATACCCAATAAGCTGCCTTTCCACCGAATCTCCAGCAGGAACGCCACGGCCACCCTCCGCCTGTGGCAGACTTCGTTCCACGAAGCGAAACGGATTTGCTTGGTTTGGGCTCGCTTTTTCAACCGTGTCCGCCCCTGACACGGTAGCCCTAGCCCACAGGTCACAGGAGTCTGGCGGTGCGACTGCGCGCCGTTTTGCAGCGGCGCCTTAACTATAACACGTGCCTTTCTTGTTCAGCTTGTTTGGTTTTTACGAGTGCGACTTCCGTTTGACCACTCAACCCCGAAGGGGAAGCCGGTCCCGGTCAAGGTCCCGTCCGTAAGTCATTACGGACGGGACCTTGACACCGGCTTCCCCCACCAACCCCACCCCCAGGTTGACTTTCGAGTCCCAACTATGGTGGTGAAACCCCAATGCACCCTCATATTTATAATACATTATGGGGCCTAAATGTACCTATACTGTAAACACAACTGCGTAAGAGTTTATCCAGACCAAATTATTCCAAATTCTAACCCACGTGCGGTTCTAAGCTAAATGAATAGGGCACCCTAATTACGTAACACACTATCAATAACAATGGGTTTCATTTTGATAGATGTAGATGATACATTGTTCCTTATATGCGAAAAATGTGTTTGTTCGACAACGTAATATTGTTTAACTGACAAAATGGAACTCATTTCTACTGGTAGTGTTACGCAATCAGCCCGCGGTTAAATAGGGTCTGTGCTGGTCAAACTAAGCCCCCAACCTTTGCGGGCAGCAGACTGGGGCAACAGCCTTGTCGTCCGACCAGCAGCAGACCTCGAGGCGGCGGCGTAATGTTCTGCGCGCGCCTTGTAGTGGAGTCCCACAGCCGAGGGGACAGCCGCAGTAGGTGACTAAGTTCAGCAACTTAGTTACCTACAGCGGCCGTCAGGTCAGGACCTGACCATCTCTGACGGACCACTACCCGTAGAGGGGTGGCGGCGAATACTTCGGCGATACCCGCCCCATCCGAACACACGGGTACCTACATGAGTTTGAACACGGGTTGGTTTTTTACTCAGAAATAGTCTGACAGTCGCCCTGCCCCTAGGGCGGAAGGACTGCATGAGGATTTTTCCAACCCGAGATAAAAAAAAGCCCCTAACCTTTTGACCATTTTCAATGGGCAATCGGACATCGATTTAACCTTTTGAACGCCCATCTATATAATACGCGATGTGTCCTCCTGCGCCACACTACAAATGTATAACGTATGTATAGTAAAACGTAGGGATGGGATTAGTGTCCTATCGACAAATAATATTATACATATAAAATAATGTTTATTCACCAATTTACGAAGCTAAATAAAAACTGTAATCGTAATTTCATATTTTATTTTATTTCATAAAAAAAACAATATGAAAACCTGGATATATTCCCCACAATAAAGAAAAGAATTTTAAATTTATTAGACGTGTGTTCTACAAGGCACATCCCTATTTGTCTCCAAATGTAATCCTTCTACTTCATATCAAGTAGTTGGCGCTCGAGGCACGTCAAAATCCTTTCTGTTCTAGGGATGTCTAGATTTCTATGGTATATATTTTATATTCACTGTGGTCGAGTTACACGTGCATAAACTCAACCGATTCCTGCATAATTTATTTCGTTTACTTACAACAAATACAATTAATAGAAGCTAAATACGTGTTTTTCTACGTTTTAAAAAATAAAATAAAATGGAGGGTGTCTGTTTTACACAAGACCTTTTTTTTTAATGGTGTCGCTAAATACTCGCAATTATTTTTCTGGTTTGTAGAAACTAATAGAAAACTGAAGAAAATTCCTGAAACGGAAGTTGACGACTTAACGGAATGTCAAGACGACGAACTATTTCAAAATTCTGATTCAGACTTGAACAACTCGCAATAATTCGTCATATTCACAGTCACAATTTTTTTTATAAGGACACGTGCGCCAACTCAAGATGTAAACATTGCACTACACTAAAATGCACAAGGTCACTATGACCTTGAAACCCGTCCGCTTATGACGTCACAGATTTCCTTCTATACACGTCGGTGGCGCGTACGGACCGCTAACTAACTAACTTTGTAGGGATGGGTTTTTCAAACGGGGTTTCACTATCGACAATGATTAGAAAACCTATTAATTCTTGATTAAGGTGAATAAAACCTAGTTTAAAGTGTACAATATTTATAAAATATTATATATTTACGTCATTTTCTTGCAATAATAGTATTTATGATCATTTCGACGAGATGAAATATAGCGAGGTCTTCGTCGTGTCCCATCACTGGCTTACTTGATATCAAGTAATTGGCGCTGGGGGCATTAAAATATTTTCTGGCGTTTTTGTTTCTATTGAAAATTAAACAAATAAGAACTTATTATGCGTGAAAAAGTTAAAAATATGCTTGATAACAGGGCAAATTTCCATAAAAACAAAATAAAAGGTCTTGTAAAAGTCGTAAATTTATTTTATACTGTGATTACTTCTAATCAAGTAGTGGCGCTGAGGGCACGAAAATCTCGAACTTGTATAGAAGTGATTGGCGTTCAAAAGGTGATAACAGCATCAGGAAGCAGACCTATATTCTACCATGTACCTAAAGTCTAGTGTCAGCAAAGTGAGCGGTTATTCGGCTGTGCACTACTCAGATAACCAGCAATTCAGTAATTATTACTATGTTTGCACTTATTAATGAGCTAACGATCTACAAAAAAGTTAACTTTAGCACCCTAATTGCATAACACCTTAATACTATCAATTGCAATCATGTTAATACATTGCCCCATGTTTTCGAAAAATGTTTGCTCAACAATGTAGGTAAATGACGTGAATGTTGTTGAACTGTCAAAATGATACCTATTGCTATTGATAGATAAGTGTATTACGCAATTACCCTGCCGGATGATGGCAGATATACACGGTGACCAAAATAAAGGACTAACTGTTGATGGCTAAATTGGTTTCTAAATATACTTTTTTTACATGTTATCTCATCATCTGGTGTCATACCGATCCACATGTCGTGAATGTATGTTTTCTAGGTATGGTTGAAGGATAGGTATTGCCCTCTTGTTCAGTCAAATGTTATGAGCTCAGTCATGTTCTAAATTAAATTCATATTATTACACTTGGGAGATAATGTGTGTTCCTGTTGTGAGCACATGTTAGCAGTCAAATATGATATAGGGCAAGATGAAAACTTTTAAAATAATAAGGCAAGATTTTATTAATTAATCATCTCCCACTGTTGTTTGAGTAATCATTATACATTTCAGTGTATTACAGAGAGGCACATTGACAGGGATAACAAAATAAAAAATGTTTTGATTGATGAAATTCTAATTAACCACTGAATTCTCCACAAGTTAGCAGGATCTCATAAACAAAGGAATTGATCAATAAAAATAAATCACGCGAAGTGATTAGAATGTAAGATTGAGACTCGTCGGATCGCGTACGATCTCGTAAGAACAACTGTATAATGTATAAGACGAACAAGAGAGTCCAGTAGGGGTTCGGGTCGCTCCGGGGCCTCCACTCTTCATATTGAAAACTCATTATGTACGCCAGCATCCAATTTATCTTTTGTCAAAAAAATCTGTACAAAATATATTAAATATATACTCTGTAATGCTAAAAACTGTAACGCTACCTCCTCAATAGTTCAATCACGATTATTAAATGATTTAAAACACAATAACTCGTTCACGTCGTGCAAGAACAAACATTTAACGTATCGACGATCGACGCGGCGGGGAGACCTATATACAAGTCAACATTTTAAAAATCATACACCTCAGTCTGTCACGTGAGTACCGCTGCTGCATCTGATTTGTAATTCCGTTGCATTAATTTCATACAGTCGTGTGGTCTTACGATCTAGTGTCGCGTATCGCGTCCTTTGCTTATCGTCCGTGCGTGGCATCATAATATACATAGTTTATTTTATATATAGGCAGTCGCGACGAGGCGTGTGTTAGTTCCGCTCCTCATCGCAATCGCGGGAGATGTGTCCGGGCTTTCCGCACACGTAACAAGTCTTGGTGCCGTCGGGGCAGTTGCGGGAGATGTGGCCGGACTTGTTGCAATTGTAGCAGGTCTGGTTGGAGCTGTCGCGGCCGCCCTCAGGGCAGTTCCGTGCGATGTGCCCAGTCTTGTTGCAGTTGTAACACGACGGCTCATCCGGGCTCTGCGCGCACTCGCGCGCTATGTGTCCCGTGCCGTTACATCTGTACCACACAAATAAACACAAACTTAATATACAACAGCCTAAATATCAATAAATTTTAATAAAACTGTCAGTACTATACTATTTGAAGACTCTTAAGGTCGAAGACAAGTTAATTAGACACCTGTGTCGCCAAGGTCATCAACCTATCATCGTCCCACTGTTGGGCACAGGTCTCCTCTCATACAGAGAAGGATTGAGCGTAATCACCACGCTTGCTCAATGCGGGTTGGCGATTTCAGACTTATAAAGTCCAGGTTTCCTCAAGGTCAATGCCACAATGTTCAAAGTGACTTTTGAGCATTAGACACTACACTTTCTCTATGACCTCAATACTCAGGCCAAAGTCTACAATAAATCAATCAGTTATTGATTGTGCTAAAAAAATCTTATGCTTTTTACAGGTTGAACAATTAAGGTACCTAATACCAACTGGGTAGGAATATAATACTTAGGTAGTAGTTATTTCCGGCGAATCGAGCTAAAAACGAATAGTAAAAAACATCAAAGACGATTCTTGTTATCTAAACTGGTTTTAGATATGATCCACTGATAAACCGACGTGACTCGGCTAAGAATCGCGGTTAGCTAACATGCACCCAACGTTACTCAAACACGCCCAGCATAGCCGATAGGTGTTACTAGCATAGATACTTGTCTTGGGCAAAACTAGTTTAACTTAGCATATATTATCGATTTTATTGAGTTGCTGTACAGGAAAAGTGTTATAATTTTTAAGTAGTGTTTGAATTTCAACACTATCAGTTAATAATGGGACATGTCGAACTGTTCAGATATTCCTTCCACGCGGATGCGAATGGCGCGTGGCACTTGTTTCCTCGTCGGCACACGCTCGGCGGTACGACGCGTGAGTCGATTCGTTCAAACGTGACCACTCATGCGTAACGAGCCAATGAAGATACTTCATGTCTACACGTATCATTTAAGTGTCGTTAACCTATAGCTACAACTAAGCAGCTTGCTTGATTGATTTACGCTACTGCTGCAAGCAACCGCTCTGGGCGGTTAAGCAATGGGTCGCCGATCTTACGTTTCCTCATCGAATAGCGCTGTGCAGAGCATTGGCTAAAAAAATAAAGGATCGAAAGGTAGAAAGTGTGACGTGTTGTTTGAATACATTTATGTTTGAAACTCATGGACCAGTTTTCTCGGTTCTCTGGGTTTTTACCAATATACGGCATCTTCTGCTTAAACTGTAGCCTGATCCTAAAACTTTGAAGACAAATTTAACCACCTGTAGCAACGGTCGGCCTCCTCCTTGCAATCACGCGCGAAGTGTCCGGCGCGGTTGCACTTGAAGCACTTTTCGCGCTGGCGGTTGAAGCCAGAGTCGCGAGCACCCTGCACGCCTCCTCCCTGTGTGCACTCGCGGGCGAAGTGCCCCGTCCGGTTACACTTGTAGCATACGCTCGAACTCATTCTCTGGAACAATAGGATGCACTCCGTTGATTACATTCTTATCACTAACATAACGGGGCACATCTGTGAGAACAAGTAGCGGTAAACCAACTTCTGAGAAATACGTAGGCAGAATACATGTAGTAGAAGTAGGCTTCTAATAATTAGGAATTACTCGAAATAAGTATAAATAAATTGGAAGATGTGATAATAAAACACGTTTTAAGGCGAAAAATTGTTTTCAGTGATTATTTTGACCTTGTAGTTAATGACATTTATAAAATACGGTCATTAGCCTTGGCTATCTCTTTCTCACACCCTTTTCGAGCGATATGTGTAAAAGAGATATCAAGTTTAATTATTTGCACCGAAGTTCCGCTGACGTGATGACCCTGAGGTTGATAACGCGGTTCATGTGCCAAGATCACGGCAAATTACGTACGATTGCTCGATTGTCACCAATTGACTCGCGGCAAACATTTTGATCGAGACGTTAACGGAGGCCCGATACGAATTACGATGCAAAACAATTGACGAGCGGGAACGTTGCGCATTCCGCAAGGTCTGTTGACTTGGATATTTTAGCAGCAACTCGCACCGGCTTTTATGATGGGCTAACGCATAATAATTCTTAATATCATAATGAGAAGCTAGTTTATAAGTTACCTCTCTCGTGTTATCATAACATGGTTATGAAATTTTGTTTCCAAGCTATCTATGGCTTAAATATGATCTAAACTAAAATAGGTCAGCACAAGTGCATTATGTAATTCTCAGAGGGCAAACAAGTCTATATAAGACACTATATGTACATACGCTGACCTACTTTTTACTAGATATCGACAATATAATTATGTATAGCTTTATTGTTATTTGACCAAATGGTAGTAGGCTTGTGTACATTTTAGAAAACCTGACGGTAGAAACAAGTATTACGGCCGACCGCGACACGACGACACCTTTCTTTGGCCTCTAAACTATTGATCAATACTATAGCAAGACACTGGGTACAGCTTTATTTGCATAATCAATAAGTTTTACTTGCATAATTAATCCCGATGGACGATATTTTCGTTATGAAACTACATTTTAATATGGCGTTGATACACAAAAAATATGTTAATGTTTAAAGATGATATGTACTTTTTTCAACGATAAAATTGAGTTTGATGGCTCTTGGATTACGTCTTAATGAATGTTTTGAAATTAGAACAATAAAAAATCATCAGGTCAAACACATTACACGGCGATTAGGTGTGAGCAGTTAGTAGAGGGGATAGAGTGAAAGCTGCAAGCGGGAAAGTCATTAACTTGTAGCAATTATGATAACTATTGTATGTACAATCACTATGTAAATAGCTGGCCCACATTTGTGTACTCAACATGTAATAGCAGCTCCCAAGAGAACCTAGACTTCTTTGGTTAAGTATCCATTAAGTAAAACATTAATTAAACAAAATAGACATTCTATATGTCTCCAAAAGAAGAGCTTCATAGCAGGAAAGTGAAGCATCTTTGTTAGAAGATGTTCATCATAATAATCAGCTTATGTTTCCATTGTTGTGAGACAGGCCACCTCTCGATGAGAGGGAAGATGATAAAAAGTTTATAATAAACCATAAAAAAATCCCATAGAAATTATTGTCATTTCTAGCCCAAGCCTACAACACAAACTCGAAAACCTTACCATGTCTGTACAGCAAAAATTTCAGAATTTATCTTAAACCAAATAAAAGTCAATTTGAAACAAATTACTTTGGAAAATGTAGAATATTAAAAATACAAAGTCCTACATGAATTTTAGTGTGAAATCTGGTTGGTCATGGTGAAATTATATGAAATGAATGACTTTCTAAATGCAAGTAAAGGGTCAATGGAGCAATTATTTGAAAGTTCTAACTGTACTCTACAAAAGTGTAACAAACATTTTTGGTTGTATTTGAGATTGTTTCCAATTTCTTTTTTGTTTTTTATATTACTTTCTTTTCTTTAGTATTCATCATCATCATCCCAGCGTTAATCCCAGTCGCATCCGAAGTCTTTTCAGCTTTGGAGTGTGGGGTCCGCCTTTTACCAGTCCAACTGCTGCTATGGCTAAACTTCGACATTTTCCGTGAAGCGACTGCCGTCTGACCTCCACAACCCGAAGGCGACATCGAAGCATTGCAGTTAGACCAATTGTTGGACTTTTGAGGGCTCCAACAACCCGTAACGACTGCCACTAGATGTTCGTATGGCAACCGGGACCAACGGCTTAACGTGCTTTCCGAGGCACGACCAGACCAGTGCAAATATTCATGCATACAAATACTTGCACTGTGCGGGGATCGAACCCACGCCACCCTGCGTAGCGGCCGCGTCAGCTACCGCTACGCCACGGTGGCTGTCAAAGTGCGTGTTCTTTTCATTAGTATTGTGGTGCCAAAATCAGTTTATTATGCCACCTTGGGGTGGCATAATAAACTACCCATTATCATCTTGTGGTATTTATTTTAGTAGAATTGGTTCTACTAAAATAAATACCACAAGATGATAATGGGTATTTCTATTTATGTAATTGTTGGTTATCCCTATACTACTCAAATAAATCATTGTATTCACAATGATTGCGAAATACAAATATTTAATATTTTTGGCATTTGTTATGTTCACAAAGAGCTGGTATTTGAATGCCAGCAATATGTGAGACTAATATTGAAGAATTTAAATTCTTAGAAAGTGTATAATTGGAATTGTTCACTGACTACATTTAAACTAAGAAATTCGACAAAAGATAAATTATTCAATAGCAAATATGGTAAGCATTGTTGAGGAAATTGAAAAACATAATCTTGGCAGAATGAATTATGTCCTTGAATATTATTAGTACAAGGGTACTTGTTGAAATTTATACCAATACAGTGTGGAACAATATCAATTATCATTAACCAATGAACATTATTATTGTATCTACTGAAATGATGTCAATGAATTTATAAATATAATAGCAGATAAAACAGTATCATTTCAATACAGAGTCCTTTGTGTGAGCATGTAACAGGTAGATAGCTTAACACATCTCAGAACTAGACTTGTAGGGTTCCTATGTATTAGTACTTTCCACATGCCGTTCATAGCGCAGCGATGCGTCATTGTCTTATACCAACAGAGAAAAAAAAGAAAGCTACAAGAGAAGGCATGATGAATACTTTGGAACTGATAGAGACTGCAGATTGAAGTCGGACGATTTCAGAAAATGCTTCAGCTACAATTTAACGAATCTTAAAGAATCTTGAAAGCACATTTCGAATATAAAATTACCTTAACAGCAGCTATATGTGTCAGCAACGAGTCACGGTTTGTCAAATTACCACGTTCAATAAACAACCTAACTAAGATGCGTTGACATAAAAAAAACAGATTTTCACTTGGAAACACTTTGGTAATTTGCGTGGTTGCTTTATTCCCTGATAATTGTAAGAAAACACATCTGTAATGTAGGTACGCCGTATAGCAGCCTAACCACGTGTAGAGGTACCGGTAGCGCGCGGTTTCACAATCAATGTTGCACTTTTCACTTACCGATTAGTTGTGAAACTTCTTGAGCACTTAAATCACTATAGATTCGATCGTTCCACGATCAAATTTTTAATAAGATTTACAAATAAGATGTAATTTACGACGCTTCGTTTGCAAGGAAGCCAGCCACCATCACTACGAATTCGTAAAAGACATTTTAAGCATAGACAATGTAGCTAAAAAGTTTCTTCGTTCTTCCAACGTGACTAGCGAATGTTTTAAAAATATATTAAAAAATGCAATTTTAACGTCAAATGGATCTAAAATATCGAAAAGTTATATAAAAAAAGGTTTTGTTATTTGATTTTTCTATGAAATTACTTATATATACAAAAATATTTTATTCTTCCGTAAAACGCTAGTATTGTCTATGGCTTAAATATCTAAGCAGTGGGAGACACGGAAAACTGCCTTTATAACCAATAACACATTCCGTCAATAAATTACCAATGAGCTCTTCTTATTTTGCTTATGACCAAAAACTTATCTTATACATCATAATCTGTATACAGTCATAGAGTAAATGGTATACAGTTAACAAATTAAAAAGTCGTAAAATCCTGGAAAGTTTAATGAAATAACCAAGTTTTTACTTTGTTAGGTTATACAAGTGCTGTCAAGCGAGTTGCACGGTGTTTACAAAACGCAAAAAGTATTTTTAAAATCCGATTTTTGAGTTAAAAGAAAACCCAAATTGGTTTTTGAAGTGCTAATAATGTCGACTGAGAAACGATGCAGCAGTGTTGATAACAATGAAGAACCTGAAGACACCGACGGCTGGATAGGGCCGATGCCCGCCGAGGCATCAAAGCCGAAAGCTAAAAAGAGACGAGGTAGTTTTATTGTCTAAAATCCTTGATTTACAGCAGCAGGTTTGAAGCATAACTTGCAGATGCTAATCAATATCTTCTACATTTCAGTGTTAGAGTTTGAATCTCTGTACATCGAGAATCTACCTACATCTGAAACTTACGAGTTCAGTTACATGCATCGCGATGTGGTCACTCATGTAGTGGTTACTAAGACAGACTTCGTGATAACCGCTAGTCAGGATGGTCATTTGAAGTTTTGGAAGAAACAGGTACAGAATTTTCTGCAACATCACAAGACAAAGCGCCAGTTGCATTTTGGCGCCACAGATATTAAAATTCTTTAGACAATGCTGTAATTAGTAAAGTTACTATTACTACTAATCTTAGCGACTACTACTAATCAAGCGGACCCCGGGCTCCAACGCGAAAGCCGCGGATGCAACCGGGATAAACGCTGAGATGATGATGACTATTACTACTAATCTTAGTTAAGTATTCATTTGCAAGAGTATTTATGATGTATAGCTGCTAAAATAAAACGTAAAGAGGCACTTGCAAATTGCCATTCATTTTAGACAGATTTGTGATTGGAGTTTGTTTTTACCACAACATAAGAAACATAGTTATAGAAATTATGAAATCATTTTCATTATAATTGTAGATCACACATAAAAAAACTGACTGACTGCATTTTACACTACAAAAATCACACCTTTTGCACTGATTTTCCAGGAAGAGGGCATTGAATTTGTGAAGCATTTTCGCTGTCACCTGGCACCAATCAGCCACGTTGCAACCAACACCATGGGTACACTGCTCTGCACCGCCTCTGTAGAGAAGACTATCAAGGTGTTTGATGTTGTTAATTTTGGTAAGATAATATCTTTGACTGGATTTCTGGTCATCATCATCGGCATAACTGTTAGATGTATCAATCAACCTTTTAACCTTGGTACTATTTATTTGGACTCTACACAGGATGTTTTCTTCCGTATATGTCACCTCCAGAGTCCTATGGTGTTCACATAATTTAAAGGAATTTCCTGCTGATCTTAACCCCTTATATTAAATTAAAAGTCATTTATTAAAATTAGGCTGAGAACCAGCGCTTTTTGAATGTCACAGCTGTCTGTTTATTTAAAAAACATGACTTTATACAATACTATGTATATAAAGTCTTCTCAAAAAAAGTTATAACATTTTTGTTCTGTTTAAAATCTGCATATTTTGACATTTGCAAAAGATTCAGAACTTACAGGGTACCTAGAATCACGAGATTTGGCAAGAAGCAGTGTAATGTGGCACAAGTACGTAAAGAAAAAAAAAATTGTTGGCTACCATGAATTTTCATTACGAAGACTCGATCATCGATGTCAATCGCATTTGACTCATCGATTGGCCCGCTTCAAGGTTGTAAGAACTCTCAACCAATGCAAGCGCCAAACGGTGGTCAATGCGTATGTCCGACTCTTGTAATGAAAACTCATGATAACCACACTACCCTCGGTGCGAGAGTCTGACCTTGATCATAATCTGCTTATAATATTCCCACTTCTGGGACAGAGGCCTCTTGGTGAGAGGGAGTGGGCCGTAACAAACCATGCGAGCCTAGTGCAGGTTGATAGATGTCACATGTCTTCGAAGTTTTATTGCCTTTAGGACATGCCGGTTTCCTTCACCGTTTTGAGAGCAGTGGTGATGAATTAATTTACACAAAGTGAAGCACCTGATGGGGCCCGAACCTACGACCTAGTCTTGTATATCGCCGCCGATACCATTAAGCTACCGCTGCTCTACAACTTGACCTTGATCAGTTTTTTTTTAACATAAAAATGCGTTGACCATAATTCCAGGTTATTAAGTGCTGACTTCTTTCTTTTCCAGACATGATCAACATGATAACCATAGAGTTTGAGCCATATGTTGCTGAATGGGTGCACTCAGCAGGAGATCCTATATCCGCGCTTGCTATGTAAGTATTAAATTACTTTTAAGGTTTGAAATATCGTTATTTCCCAAAAGAATTTTAATTGACTTACATGCATGAGCAATTTAAAAGCAAATTATGCAAGTGTTGTACAGTAACAACGTTAAATTTTAGTTATGGGGGATTCCTAGCAGACATTTTCCTTCAAATACCTACATAACGCCCAGTTTTCGAAAAGAAACTCGTCACAACATACAATATGTAAAGAAAACCCTGTCCGATCCGTGAAGGTATTGTTAGGTATCGTTAACTGATACTAATAATGCCTACAAAGCCGGACTAAACTTAAAAAAAAATCCGCCAAAAAAAATAAATGTTATTTCGAAAAAGCGAGGTAACTTAATGCATGTGCGGCAGGCAACCCGATAGGCATACAAGCGCGGGTGAAGGGGGGCGGGGCATGCGGCACGTGGTCGAATCGCTATTCGCTCCGTCACAAATGGTGTTGTCAGTTTTTTAAAAATTACCAAATTTTGGGGAAATTGGAATTAATTCCCGGGAAAAACAGATTATTTCAAAATTCATTATTATTGTTACTATGATGATAATGTAAAATTTTATATTATATTTGGTCAAGTGTTTACCTAACCTTTATTATCCTTATGGGTCGGACAGAGTTTTCTTTACATATTGTATAGATAACAGATTATGAAGCACACGTCAACTGCAGTCTCAATTATCATTTTTTTAATATTTTATTTTTAAACTTTGCCCCACTCTAGGAATTTTTCCTGTATCGCGGGTTTACAAACATATAAAGCCACATACACAAACAGCCAGATCCAGGACAACTAATTGTAGGCCATACAAATGTCCAACTACTTAATCAATAGCCAATTGTATCACTTGACTTGCATTTAAAATACATGTCGATAATGTCCGTTAAAAAAACCGCTTTCCTAAATTTTCCTTTCTTTTTCCACCAGCTCAGAGAAAGCCAGTAACAAGATCCACATATTCGATGGCACACAGACGGAGAGCACACCCCTGTACACCTTCGAGACCCTTCATCAAGCCACTGTTACCACCATAGCATACAACCCGGTCTATGAAACAGCAGTTTCTGTTGATAAGCAAGGTAAATTATTTAATTCAATTTGAAGAACATGTAGACACTTTGACAACAGTAAAGGGAATTATAAATTTCTGAGAGTATGATGAAAACGGCCGAAGAGGGAGTTGGAAATTGAGCCTATAAAAATAAACTTTAAAAAAATATTGTTTTTTTAGTATTTGCTGTTATAGCATATGTTTGACAGCCTTCATGCCATAGCGGTAGCGGACGCGGCCGCTGCGCAAGGTGGCGCGGGTTCGATGCCCGCACAGTGCAAATATTTGTATGCATGAATATGAATATTTGCACTGGTCTGGTCGTGCCTCGGAAAGCACGTTAAGCCTTTGGTCGCGGTTGCCATACGAACATCTAGTGTCAGTCGTTAAAGGGTTGTTGGAGCCCTCAAAAAGTCCAACAATTGGTCAGCTGCAATGCTTCGATGATGCCTTCGGGTTGTGGAGGTCAGACAGCAGTCGCTTCACGGAAAATGTCGAAGCTTAGCCATATCAGCAGTTAGACTGGTAAAAGCGGACCTCAGACTCCAAAGCTGAAAAAGCTTCGGTTGCGACTGGGATAAACGCTGAGATGATGATGATGAGTATTTGCTGTTATAGCGGCAACAGTAATACACAATCTGTTGAAATTATAACTGTCTAATAACCAATGAGGGTGTGGAACTTTGAAAAATGCGTAGAAATGATTTTAAAACAAAAAAACTAAAAAAAACATGCTTTTAAAGAATATCAAACTAAAAAGTAAAAAATAATTTAAAAAAAAAAGCGTGAGGCGCTTTGTGCCATAATTTTTGTATATTAAGCGCCTCACGCTTTTTTTTTAAATTATTTTTTACATTTTAGTTTAATATTCTTTAAAAGCATGTTTTTTTAGTTTATTAAACCATATTTATTTTCAACTTTTTAGTTCGATATTCTTTCAAAAAATAAACGAACGAACGAACGTATTGGAAACTGTGGGACATTTTACAGTAATGAGCCACTCACTCGTAGTCCAAAGAGTTAGAGATGGACAAACAAACAAGCAAGCAAGCAAATAAACAAGCAAGCAAACATACAAGTGAAGCTAATAAAAAGCATGTAAAAAGGTGAAGTTGCTTTTGAGCATACAGAATTGCACGCGAGAAAGCCCTACTTTATAATTGTACAGGATTGCGCGTGACAACACTCTGCTCTATAATCGCGCACTTTCGCTCACCTTCTAGGTCTTCAGGGTTCACTTCTTTTTTTTTTTTTTTATTATATTATAAACTAGCGCTTGACCGCAATCCTGCCTGATGGTAAGCAGTGACGCAGTCGTTGATGGTAAAGCGCACTAGTTTATTAAGAGCCTATTCACTCTAGCCTTGAAGACACTCAAATTGTAGTCCGACGGAAACACCGCCGCTGGCAAACTATTCCAGTCCCTCGATGTACGCGGTATAAAGGAGGAGGCGAAACGCTTCGTCCGGATCGTAGTGGTGTTAACAACGTAAGGGTGGAAACCAGCCGTACGACGGTTCGTCCGCTGGTGGAACGGAGATGGGGGAATTAAATCATGCGATTCCATCGCACACTCCCCGAAATGCATCCTATAGAAAAACAACTTGCACCACAAATCATTAAACACATCTATCAGAATCAGAATCTTTATTTGTAAACATAGGTTAAAGTGTGAGGTGTTACAGATAAATATTATACATCTGCTATGTTTTGCCCAGAGGCGTACAAATATACATACTAATTGACATTGTAAATATTATGTAAACTTATCTATACTTAATATATAAAGCTGAAGAGTTTGTATGTTTGTTCGCGCTAATCTCGGGAACTACGGGTCCGATTTGAAAAATTCTTTTTGCATTGGATAGCCCATTAATCCAGGAAGGCTTTAGAAACTAAACCACGCGAACGAAGTCGCTGGCGGCCGCTAGTCATAAATAAATAACAATATAAAAGACAATATCAGGCACATTCTAAATATAACCCAAATGTCTGGCCCATCAATCCAGGAAGGCTTTAGGCTATATAACATCACGCTGCGACCAATAGGAGCGGAGCATATAAAAAAAACATATCCAAACCCACGCGGGTGAACCGGCGGGGCGCAGCTAGTACAAAATAATAGTGTTTTTCTGTATTTCTCGAATAAACCTTTTATAATTTTACTAGGCATTATCGAATACTGGACGGGCCCTAAACACGAGTACAAGTTTCCGAAAACAGTCAACTTCGGCTCGAAGTTGGACACAGATTTGTATGACTTCGTGAAGAACAAGACGTACCCGACAGCGCTAGCGTTCTCTCCCGACGGCAAGAAGATGGCTTCCATTAGCTTGGATAGAAAGGTAAGATGATATAGTACTGATTCTTTTTGTGAATATTTAGTAGAGTTGCAATTTTGACAAATAACTGTATTATAGTCAAACAACCAATTACAGGTCTTTACTTCTAGAGCTTATCTGAAAATAAATATGTAAAATGCAAATAAATATGTAAAATAAAAATTTGCATTCAGATCATCACCTGATTGATACATTTAAAAAACCTACTATACAACGTGTAACAAAAAGGGTATATACATACCAAGGGCATGGCATCTTTAGATGATATCAAACGATATCGGAAGGGTTTCAACTCAAAATAAAATACTCAAAAAATTGGTACCAAATTTTTGGTTTCGTGTGTTTCTTAAAATAAAATCATAACAAACCTGGCAGCACACTACATACGTTAATAACTACTCGTTACCCGTCACGTTACTTGCCAAAATCCGACAAATGTCTTCAATATCTCTGTGGAACTAGTATGACAGTAGCCTATCACAGGCGGTGTTTTTCCTCATAACTTCCTAACATAAAGAGATAGGATTAAAAAACCCTTCAAATATCGTTTGATATCATGTAAAGATCCCGTGCCTTTCTTATGTATATACCCTTTATGTTACACGTTGTATAGGACATGTTATTTCCCACGAGAGCCTAGAAATTAAAAACTGAATTTAAAAATTAAAAAAAGCAAAGGCAGTAGAATTCTAATGCCAGACTTTTATCTGAGGTTACACCTGTTTTAAAATTCGAACTTTATGTACACCTTATTAAAATGTCTGCTACATGCACAACATACGAATTTTATTTGTAGTTAGTGGTTAATATTTTTAGGTTTATATCCGTAAAAACTAGATCCAGGGTTGGATGCAGAATGGAGAATGCAGCTCTTTCTGTCACAAAAATATGCAAATGCAGAAGGTCTAAATAATTATAATATAACCTTTGAATTTGATAAACCAAGTCCAAGGTCCAAGTCCAATCCAAGGTCCAGGTCAAGTCTAAGGCCCAGGTCAAGTCCAAGCCCCAGGTCAAGTCTAAGGCCCAGGTCAAATCCAAGGTCCAGGTCAAGTACTGACGCCAGCAGGTCAAGCTACCCCAAACTGTCAAATACTCCCATTCAACCTTGAGAGTTAATGCTTTATAGATAAAGTTGAAAATCTAATAAAGAAATCTGACAAATTGTAGTAACTTGATGTGCTGTCGTCTGTACAAAGTCCAAGGACACTAGGGACAAGTTTATTGAGTTCTACATAAGATTAGCCATAAAGACCACTAGTAGAAACAAGTAAAGGACAATGTGCTTAGGATTCATATTTGTATATAAATATTTACATAACGTCTTTTATGCCATCTGTGTTTATACTCATGTTTTGGACAAATAAATAGCTTTATAATTATATCCTTATAAAATAGACCATGGAGAGATGACGTTGAAGGAGTTGGAGGAGGCCTATGCCAAGAGGCACTCCAAACTTAGAGATACCATTTAAATATGCAAACTATGTAATTGTATTTGTAACTGTAATAACTTTAATCTCGGAAATAAAGGTTATTATTATAAAATAGACCATGAGAACGATGTTTCTAAGAACAAGAATAAGCAATTTTATTTACTCAAACTTTGACAGCCAACTGGTTATATGAGTTGTTTAAAACTACTACAACTTTACTCTCTTCTCTCTACTACTGTCTCTCTACTCAAGTAAAACACGTTTGGTTATTCAGTGCAGACTAACTTTTATTATTTTGACACATTGACATTAGAGCGTTTAGTTTTCATGCTAAAGACTAGATGTCGCTATGTAGCTATATTTTGATACAACCTGTGAACCGCAACATCTACTACTCACCATCTCTCTACTCTGCCACCAAAAAGCCTATTTCAAGGGTAAGGGTACATATAATACTCTCATACATGTGACACCTGTAGTGTTATCAAGTGGTGACTAATATCTTGGTTCAAATAGATCAGTAAGCCTATGATAGTAGATAGAGATCCTACAGAAATAAACCTCTGAAGCCTGTTTGAGCCCAGTACTTAACACGTAGGATGTTTGTCTGTTGATGTAATAGGTGCGTGTGTTCCATTTCCTGTCAGGCAAACTGCACAAGGTGATAGACGAGAGCCTGCAGCGCTTCCAGGAGCTGCAGCATCAGACGCAGCAGTTGCCTAACATGGAGTTTGGTCGACGGTAATTTTTTACTTCTTTTTTTAATCATGCTTCCACACTTGGAATGAGTCCTGTATCGGGCGTTTGTTTACTATCATTTTAACTCGCATAGACCAACAACCAAAGAGACCCGGAACATTAGGCCATACAAATATTTGTAGTGCCGAATTTGAAATTGGTTTAAAACTAATTTCAAACTAGTTTCGTAAACTAATTTCAAATTCAGTACAACGTAAACCAATTGCTGTTGGCTGAAATTTGGCTCACAGATTATAACATGGCTCAAAAGTGCCATGTTAATAGTGTAATTTTGAACCCGGTATAAAGAGCGTTTCCTTAGAATATTTTTCCACGACCACGCGGGTAAAGCCGCGGGTAAAACCTAGTAAAAATCGTCTAAACTGAAATGACGCGCCCTACTACATTTTTTCATCTAGTTAGTTTATTTAGATGTGAGCGTGCAATTATCAATAATATCCCATCAACTAGTTGGACACCAAGTTCAACCGATGGGTGACTGATGCGTTTGAATCTGACAACTGAACGACCAATTACAATTATTACATATTTCGGACGGCCCTATAGATACGAACTAATGCTTCTATGATTGAGCTATACATACGACGTAATGCTTTTTTTTTTTATTTTTTATATAAATATTATAAACTAGCGCTTGACCGCAATCCTGCCTGATTGTAAGCAGTGACGCAATCGTTGATGGTAAAGCGCACTAGTTTATTAAGAGCCTATTCACTCTAGCCTTGAAGACACTCAAATTGTAGTCCGACGGAAACACCGCCGCTGGCAAACTATTCCAGTCCCTCGATGTACGCGGTATAAAGGAGGAGGCGAAACGCTTCGTCCGGATCGTAGTGGTGTTAACAACGTAAGGGTGGAAACCAGCCGTACGACGGATCGTCCGCTGGTGGAACGGAGATGGGGGAATTAAATCATGCAATTCCCTCGCACACTCCCCGAAATGCATCCTATAGAACACCGAAAGGCTGGCTACTCTACGCCTGTGCTCTAGGCTTTGGAGACCGACTCGAGTTAGATCAGGGTCACCAATCAGCCTCTTTGCACGTCTCTCCACTAAATCCAAAGTGGCCAGGTGACACTTGGCAGCACCAGCCCAAATGTGGCTCCAGTACTCCACACACGAACGGACCTGTGCTTTGTATAACATTAGAAGCTGCCCAGGTGTGAAGTACTGCCGGACCTTTGCGATAACGCCAAGTTTCCTGGCAGCCACCTTAGCCTTGGACTCAATGAACCGCCCAAAGTTAAGGTCCGAGGAAATTTCAACTCCCAAAAGCTGAAGGCGGTCGGAACACTCCAAGGACACATTCCGAAAAGTAGGAGCCAAGGTGAACGGGCTTCTTTTGGCGGTGAAAAGACACGCCTGTGTTTTGGCGGCATTGAATGCTACAAGATTGGCATTGCCCCATTCGGAGACTACCTGCAGTGCAACACTCGTTCGCTCAACCATGGCCTCTCTTTCGGACCGGATTGATTCCCTACTAGCCCGAGCACCCGGCAGGTATCTCTCTACAACTGTGCTGTCATCTGCATACCCATAGATACCGGGCATCAGCAGATCGTTAATATGCAGCAGGAACAGAGTTGCAGAGAGAACAGACCCCTGAGGAACACCGGCATTAGTTGACATGGGCTCAGAAGAACATCTATCGACAACAACTCGGAGGGACCGTTCAGTCAGAAGTCTTTTACCCAGCCAGTCAGGCTAGGGGAAATGCCGTACGCTGGAAGCTTACTCAAAAGGCCAGCGTGCCATACCCGGTCGAAGGCCTTCGAGACATCAAGGGAGACAGCAATCGCTTCCCCATTCTTCTCGAGGGCCTCGCCCCACAAGTGAGTGGCATACACTAGTAGGTCCCCAGTTGACCGATTGCGGCGAAACCCGTACTGTCGGTCACTGAGGAGATCGTTACCTTCCAGGTATGCCAAGAGGCGCGAGTTCAATACACGCTCCATAATTTTGCAAAGTATGGAGGTGATCGAAATCGGCCGATAGTTGGCAGGATCGGCACGACTACCCTTCTTGGGCACGGGCTGCACGTTAGCAAGCTTCCAGGACTTGGGCACTATACCAGTCCTAAATGAGAGGCGATACAAGCGCGTCAATACAGGAGACAACTCGGGCGCACAAGCTTTTAGAACAATCGCTGGTATACCATCCGGACCACTAGCCTTATCCACGTCCAGACGACACAGTACTCTCAGAACCTCCTTGTTCCTAATGCGAACCTCAGGCATTGAAACTCCGCAATGAGGTAAATTAGGTGGAGTAGCACTGCCAGTATCAAGACGCGAATTATGGGCAAAGAGAGAAGCAAAGAGACCTGCTTTCTCTCTCGCCGTATGAGCCAGTGTTCCATCAGGCCTAACCAGCGGAGGCAGTGAGGGCCGACAGAAGTTCGCCTCAACCGATTTGGCAAGGGACCAAAAAGATCTGCTACCGGATGGCTGCGCAGATAACTTATTGCCAATATGGGTGATGCGGTCGAACCGAGCCTTCTTGAGCGCTTTCTTGTAGGACTTGGCAGCACGGTTAAAGGCTCTCTTCTTTGAGCTTAGATCCGGAGCTCCGCGGTCACGAGCGTCAACCCAGGCGAGAAATGCCGTGTGCTTACGCTGTTCAGCTTTTACACAATCGGCATTGAACCACGGGCGAGCCGAGCCACCGACGGGCACGTCATTGAATGGGATAAAATTAGGGTTGTAACGGAGGCTTGTTAGCGGAGGCGGAGGCGGATGCGGAGGCGACAAGTCTCACCTCCGCGGATGCGGAGGTTAACGGAGGCGGAGGCAGAGGTGAAAGTACATATAGAAAAAAATGAAATTTATGGTTAATTAAAACAAACTTTTTATTTTAAATACGTACATTAATAATAGTATACTTGGTAAAAAAAATATTACCTTCTTGTAATGAAAATTAAGGAGAAACAAATCGTGTTTGCCGCATTCCCGCCTCGCACTAGTTGATTCTTGACCATTTCGCGCTCAAACGCGGCCGGACGGTTGTCGAGCGTCGCAGCTTGCGCGTTATTTATTTTATAAATACGTAAATAAACCTCCGTTATAACTCCGCAAAAAATTGTGCGGAGGCGGAGGCGGAAGCGAAGATACGATTTCTTGCGGAACTTCCGCAGTAACGGAAGCGGAGGCGAAGCTCCGTTACAACCCTAGATAAAATACTCCATAGCTTGACGCATCACATCGGTTATAGCGTCCGCGCATCTCGACTGATTGTCAGAAGAGAAGCAGACCTGCTGCCAAGGATAAGACGCAAAGAAGTGGCGCATCTCATCCCAATCCGCTGACCTGTATCGCCACAATCGCCGTTCACCACGAGAGTCGTGATCCGGTGGGGAGAAGGACGACACAGACTTCACCAGACAGTGGTCTGAAGTTCCCAACGGTGAGGAAACTGTTACAACACATCTGTCCGGATCAGTGGTCAGCAGAAGGTCCAAACAGTTGGCAGTGTGGCCAACTACATCAGGCACCCTAGTCGCTTGCTCTACCAGCTGGGAAAGGCCCATAGAAAGCGCGAAGTTTCGCGCTTCTCTCCCAGCGTGGTCGGTCCTCTGGTATGGGAAGAGCCAGTCCTGGTGGCAGGCGTTGAAGTCCCCCAGAGCGACGAACTGAGCGTCAGGGTGCCGATGTAGCGCATTGTCAGCAGCCTCACTGAGATGGTCGAATAACCGAGTTGTCTCCTGATCACCGCTGTGCGATCGGTAGACACAGGTGTAGACAATTTTGTCCACACCAGTGTCAACCAACAGCCATAAGGACGAAAAATGAGGGTCTTCGAGGTGACGGAGACGCCGGCAACAGATGTCATTGCGAACATACACACAGACCCCGGCACGCTGCAGGAAATGATGCTCCAAAGAGTATCCCGGATAGCCGAGGTATGCCGCATCAGGCGGACATCTGATCTGGGTCTCCGTCAAGAAAAGTAGATGCGGCTTCTCAGTCTCAAGGTGATGGTGTACTGCTAAGATATTGGAGTGCAGACCTCTAATATTAGAGAGGTGCACTTTTAAAGAGAGGACGTGCGCCCGCTGTGCACACCTACTTTTCCTTTTGGACCTTTTCATAGATTTAAATGAGTGAATAGGAAGAAAGACGGCAGTTGAGTGAGGTAATGCAATGTTAAACCCAACAATGCGACCAACGATTCTGGGCCAGAGGGAGATTGATCTGGAGACTGCGGGGACGCCCGAACCCCCCCAGGGATCGCCATCGGGTCCTCTCGTCCGGTCGCCAACCGGCACGATGGGGCCACCCTGGGATTTTTCGCAGTTGGCGGGGCAGCCTTTCGTATGTGGCTGGCACACTACTTGGGCCCCCAACTACCTGCGGTCGGCCAGCGGAGCACCGTGCTTCGGATCCCGCTACCCTCCAGGACTAACCTCCCGACTCAACAACATTTGGCGCATCGCACCCGGCACACATCGCAACACAACTGCTCAGACCCGTCCTCCGTAGGGCTTCACCAGACATCATGCCGGAACACGACGAATCGCTTGGAGGCACAACTTTGTCTGGTGGGTGGTAACTTACGCCGGCGGCTGATGTTGAGGCCTACCACCGAGAAACTGCTTCTATGATTGAGCTATACATACGACCTAATGCTTCTATGATTGAGCTATACATACGACCTAATGTTTCTATGATTGAGCTATACAGTATACATTCGACCTAATGCTTCTATATTTGATCTATACATACGACTTAATGCTTCTATGATTAAGCTATACATACGACCTAATGCTTCTATGATTGAGCTATATATACAACCTAATGCTTCTATGTTTGAGCTATACATACGACATAATGCTTCTATGTTTGAGCTATATATATGACCTAATGCTTCTATTTTTGAGCTATACATATAGGGTTGCCAGATCAGAATATCAAAATATCTGGAAAAAGATTAAAATAGTCGGGATTTTGGGATTTTTGTCGGGAAGAATAAAATATTAATAAGAAACTCGAAACTCATTTATTGCCAAAATAGGTAAGTATTATAAATATACATGGATACCTACATAAAATAGTTTGGCATCTCCATAATCCGTGTTTGTCTCTACTTATTGTACGATTACTAATAATCATCTAAATTTTATTAACGACAATTTTATTAATGAAAGATGACATTTATTTAAAAAATAATTAACAATGCACCAAGACTATAAGCACGCAGGCTTATTGTCTATCTTGTCACATATAGTTAGTATTAGACTTCACTGATTCCAGTAATTTAACTCCTTTATCGCCGTTTAAAACTGACTCGAATATGAAACAGTTAACTTCAAAGTTTAGCCTAATCACTAACTCAGCTATAATTAAATCTAAAGCCATGCGATATCGGTCTTTGGCAATACAAATTATTTAGCAAACTGAACACCCTTTCACAGTAAGCATAGCTTACAGGAATTGACAACACAAACGAAACAATATTTTTAAAATTTTTGTCTTTAAAAAAATATGTCCAAATCTTGTCATTAGACATGTGTTTTTCTTTTGGAAGATGTTCAAATATTTCTATAATGCAACAATAATCTGTATATTGGGAATCTTAGTCAATATCGTTTGAAATATTAAGGATGTCGGGCAATACGGATGGCTCTTCCCATGTAAATAAATTTTCGCCTTTTAAAGACAGAACAGATATTTTTTTGAATAAGGAGGTCTCAGAAAAATCATAGCGTTTTTGCAAGTACTGAATAGCTCTTTTTAGGAACTGCTCAGCTTCGCTACAAAAATGTTTTTTTCCCTATTGAAAACATTATTTAATACAGTTCTGTTTCTACCATCAAATAATTTATCATCCAACCTATTTTTGATGTGACTCATTAGTTTCCTCGTTACACTGTTTATTTCTACGACAGTGCACGCATCACTTTCCAATGCTAAAATTGCTGTTTGGAACTCCAACATTATATTGTGTATGAAGTATAAATACGCTTCGGAAATACCCTCATGTTTGCCTTCGTCAGCCTCATCACTATTATCAAAAAGGCTAAGACTTTTGGTTATAAACTCCCGTAACTGTTTTCAACATTTAATTTCGCCTTTCAACAAAAAATACTTGCAGCAATGCAGTAAACGATCTATAGCAGGCATAAGAGATAGCCATCTTGTTGGAACATGCCGAAGAAATTTTTATACTCGATACTAATAAATACGAAACATTATTTTAATTTTTCATTGTATATCTTAATGACGATGCTTTCAACGTCTACTGAGACAGCTTTTACTTGACGCAATTGTTTATAACATGGCAATTACAATTTGCCTTAATTAGATGATCGTTAGTATCTTTCAATTATTGAACTATTTTTCGTTGAAAATTTTAGAAATATTCGTTTTTCGGGAGATTTTGAGATTTGTCGGGAGTCTGGAGATCACTGAAAAAGTCGGGAGAATCCAGACGATTCCCGACCATCTGGCAACCCTATATACATACGACCTAATGCTTCTATGTTTGAGCTATATATACGACCTAATGCTTCTATGTTTGAGCTATACATTCGGCCTAATGCTTCTATGTTTGAGCTACACATACGACCTAATGTTTCTATGTGTATTTATTTATTTAGGATCTCTAACAGAGGATATACACACATGTTATATTACTAATTAATTAATATTATTAGATGCAATCCACATAAATATTATAATACTTATGTGGATTGCATCCAGCTTAGACGAACTCCATAACATAATTTGCAAAAGAATGGTCTACGTAACTTCAATATGCTTCTGTCTACCTTTTCGGCGATCTCAGGTGAGATGTTTGTGCTTTCCAAACTAATAGCTTTCTTCCTCACCCAGAATGGCAGCCGAACGTGACCTAGAGAAGTCCGACTCGGTCCATCTCGCCAACGTACTGTTCGACGCGAGCGGACACTTCGTGATCTACGCGACCATGCTGGGAGTGAAGGTCGTCAACCTGGTCACCAATCGTTGTGTCGCCATGCTCGGGAAACCAGAGAACTTGAGACCTTTACATCTTGCGTTATTCCAGGTAAGATAGATATGCACCATGTTCCGTGGATCCTCCATAGCAGATTTAAGTGGTTCCCCTTAATATTTGCCAAAATAATACTAAAGTTTTTTGATAAGTTACCAAAAAATGCACGTGGGTGGAGTCAAAAGTCTATGAAAGTAAAACAAATACTTTTTAAACGACTTATTAGAATTTCAAAATTTCGTCCAATATTTTAATTTATACTCCATGGTTTTAGGTAGTTAACTAAAGTTAAACCAAAAAACACATGACTTAGTTAACCAACTGCATTATACAACGTTATTTGTGTTTATTCGAAACCTGAATATAGTTTGTTCAGAAGAAGCAACTGAATCGATTCCAATCATTTTTACAATATGTTATAATATTTTCCAAAATATATTTACAAAATTTTGTAATGTGGTTACCGAACGGACGACACAATGGGGAAGAAAACGCAAAGCTATTTGCAGATGTCGCTGATGGCGTTTGACTCATAACAATTATCTGTCAGTCGTATCACGTTTTATGTTGAGTTTTTTTTTGTGTTTGACGAGTTTTTTTTTAGGTAAAGCAGGGCAATGTATTGTACATGGACTGTTTCAAGTTAAAAAAGGAGTTAAAAGTCTAGAGGAGCCTCAGTAAAAGGACGAAAAGCTGATCTAATTACCAGGCAAAAAACAATGCCCAGACTTTAAAATTAATGCAGACTTATTAGTGTTTTAAGTTACATTAATTTTGTATTAGGTTTAATGTTTCTTTAGTTATATTTAAGTAAATATTAATGTAATTATTATTGCCACATTTTGAAAGTTTCAACCCTATTAACCTAAAATTATTATCCAGACTTGAATCGTATGACCGAAATTTTTACTTTGTTACTTCCTCAAGAACAAGAAATTCAAGAGATAAAAAATTGATTTACCGCCCCCAGAAAGCTATGGAGACATCAACATAGTCTTTACTGAAATCTATTTATATATTCTGTTCTTAATTGAAATGCATAGGTATCTTTAGGGAAAGAGTGATTTCCATTATTATTGCAACAAATTGCTACATAACGCGGCATATTTTTTATAAACAACGTGAACTCGAACAAATTATAATGGGTTTTGACAGTTTATTTGGGTCAAACGATATCAGCGCCTCTAGTGGCGAGATTTGTCAGTTTTCTTCCCCATTCACAGCGGTTCATAGTGTACTACTTCCTAGGCACCCACTCTTTTTGAAATTCTTTACATAAAAATCCTGGACACGTGTTTCGGGTCTCACATGTACAAAAAATATACTTTGTATACTTTACCAGTCTCTTCAGATGTCATGCTACGTCATAGTGAAGATTCCAGCTGAATGGACTGGTAGTCGCTTTGTCGGTTAATTAAATCATGTGTTTTTGTTTACCTTATCAGAACCGATTTAAAAAACCGGTTTATTAATGCAAAACCGATGGAGGATAGCAAGATTTAACACTTACAAAAGAAAAGTGTCACCAACCCCTCTAAATCTTTGCAGGGCCGTACCAACCAATCAAAAGTGGCAACAACTCTGGAGATGGAAGGGTCCGAGAACCCCACACTCCTGAACGTAAAGACAGACCCTACATTGTTCTGCACGGCGTACAAGAAGAACCGCTTCTACATGTTCTCGAGACGGAGCCCTGATGATATCAAGAGCCCTGATGCAGACAGGGACATCTTTAACGAGAAGCCTTCCAAAGAGGACATTATTTCTGCCACTGAGGGTCAAGGTATGACACTATTTTATAGTTTCTGAAGTTAATTTCAGATTATCCTCTGGTTTCTACTAAGATCCCACTGTCTGTCTGCCACCATGTACCATGGTTGAAGAGATACAGCCTTCTCTCTTGAGTCATCATTATCATCATCCCAGCGTTAATCCCAGTCGCATCCGAAGTCTTTTCAGCTTTGGAGTCTGGGGTCCGCTTTACCAGTCCAACTGCTGATATGGCTAAACTTCGACATTTTCCGTGAAGCGACTGCCGTCTGACCTCCACAACCCGAAGGCGACATCGAAGCATTGCAGTTAGACCAATTGTTGGACTTTTGAGGGCTCCAACGACCCGTAACGACTGCCACTAGATGTTCGTATGGCAACCGGGACCAACGGCTTAACGTGCTTTCCGAGGCACGAACAGACCAGTGCAAATATTCATATTCATCCATACAAACACTTGCACTGTGCGGGGATTGAAACCGCGCCACCTTGCGCAGCGGTCGCGTTCGCTACCGCTACGCCACGGAGGCTGTCATCCTTCAGCCTCTTGTGTCATCTGTGAAAAATTTTAACTGTCTTGTTAAATTTATCATGGCTGATGTGGTTCAGTTACTGCTGTAATAACAAATACTAAAACCAGTTTTTTATAATTATTAACTAGTACTTAACCACAATCTCGCCTGAAGGTAAGCAGTGATGCAGTCGTTGATGGTCAAGCATGCTTGTTTATTAAGAGCCTATTCACTCAAAAAAAAACTGAGCTAATAGGAAGGAATACGGTAGTTGAGCGGGGTGATGCAATGTTAAAACCAACAACACGACCAACGATGCTGCGCCAGAGGGAGATTGATTTGGAGAGCCTCCACGGCCAAACTCCCGACACAACAACATTTGGCGCATCGTAACCGGCACACATCGCAACACAACTGCTCAGACCCGTCCTCCGTACGGCTTCACCAGACATCATGCCGGAACACGACGAATCGCTTGGCGGCAAGACTTTGTCTGGTGTGTAGTAACTTTTGCCGGCAGCCATAGCCTACAACGGAGGGTATTTAAAAGGTCTCATTCACATCAGAGAGCTGACATAAAAACTAATGAGAGAAACTGGCTCCGGTTCTGTTGTTCACAAACTAAATTAAAATTTAAGTGCAGAAAGAAAAGGATGATTCTTTATATTTAATTAAGAAAAGGACAGAAGATAAAATGTCAGTTTAGACCTGTCAAATTAGTGCGCTCCTGACGTAAACGGGCGTATTTTTAGTCGCCATGTTTATAATCGCTTCTAAACTGTCTTTGGAGTATCTTAATTTGATGGCATTAAACTGAAATGTTATCTTCTACCCTTTTCTTAACGAATTGGAAAGAAAAAGATGCACTTAACTTAAAATTAGTTTAGTTTGTGAACAACAGAATCAGCGCCATTGACACTGCTGACATCTCTAATCGGCGCGATTGACACTGCTGACATCTCTCCGTGGCGCAGCGGTCAACACGCCTGCCTGCGACTGCCAGCCAGATCATGATGGAAAACAATCTTTTCCTGATTGGCCTGGGTCTTGGACATTTATCTATATATGTATTTATTATAAATATAGTATCGTTGAGTTAGTATCCCATAACACAAGTCTCAAACTTACTTTGGGGCTAGCTCAATCTGTGTGATATGTTCGTATATATTTATTTATTTATATTTATTTATTTATCTCTAATCGGCACCATTGACACTGCTGACATCTCTAATCGGCACCATTGACACTGCTGACATCTCTAATCGGCACCATTGACACTGCTGACATCTCTCCGTGGCGCAGCGGTCAACACGCCTGCCTGCGACGCAGAGGCCCCGGGTTCGATTCCCAGCCAGATCATGATGGAAAACAATGTTTTCCTGATTGGCCTGGGTCTTGGACATTTATCTATATATGTATTTATTATAAATGTAGTATCGTTGAGTTAGTATCCCATAACACAAGTCTCAAACTTACTTTGGGGCTAGCTCAATCTGTGTGATTTGTTCGTATATATTTATTTATTTATTTATCTCTAATCGGCACCATTGACACTGCTGACATCTCTAATCGCACCATTGACACTGTTGACATATCTAATCGGCACCATTGACACTGCTAGCATCTCTAATCGGCACCATTGACACTGCTGACATCTCTAACCGGCACCATTGACACTGCTGACATCTCTAATCGGCACGATTGACACTGCTGACATCTCTAATCGGCACCATTGACACTCCTGACATCTCTAATCGGCACCATTGACACTGCGGACATCTCTAATCGGCACGATTGACACTGCTGACATCTCTAATCGGCACCATTGACACTGCTGACATCTCTAATCGACACCATTGACACTGCTGACATCTCTAACCGGCACCATTGGCACTGCTGACATCTCTAATCGGCACCATTGACACTGTTGACATCTCTAATCGGCACGATTGACACTGCTGACATCTCTAATCGGCACCATTGACACTGCTGACATCTCTAATCGGCACCATTGACACTGCTGACATCTCTAAGCTCACTTCACGTAACTTTTCACTGTGAGATGTTTACACTATTGATCAAGCAGTGTGGCTGCCATGTGTTTTCATTACGAGACTCGATCGTCGATATCGACCGAGTTTGGCGCTCTCATTGGTTGAGAGTTCTTACAACCTTGAAGCGGGCCAATCGATGAGTGAAATGAAATCGTTTATTATTCAATTAGAATCACTGATCACTTTTACACGTCATATTGTTTTAAACTAGATGGAGTCGGCATTTCCTAACTGACTACCTCTGAGAAGAAAAGCCGAAACAAACTCAAGGATCATCGCCTTTTTTCAAGTCCAGACATTATGACTCAAACGCGGTCGATACTGACGATCGAGTTTCGTAATGAAAATTCATGGTAGCCACACTAGATTTGCTCATAGAGAAAAAGGCGGGAAAATTTTGATAATCTGTCTCAAAAGCTTGTTTTTGTAATTAGGTACATGTTATTGGTTAAACATGTCGTGGTGGCCTAGTGGTCAAAACACCAGCCTCTCAAAAGCGAAAGCGCAAAAACGTATGAGTGCGCGGGTTTGATTCCAGTTCAGGCTAGTACCAATGTAATTATTCTAAGTTAAATGTACTTTCTAAGTATATCTTCGACACCAATGACTGATTAGAAGGAAAACATCTTGAGGAAACCTGGACTTTAAGTCTGAAATCGCCAACCCGCATTGAGCAAGCGTAGTGATTACGCTCAATCCTTTTCTGTATGAGAGGAGACCTGTGCCCAGCAGTGGGATGATAAAAAGGTTGATGATGATGGTGTTGTTGGTTCGCAGGTGTCCAGCGGCTGTACGAGCAAGCGATCCTCCACACGTCCCTGGGCGACGTCCACATCCGTATCTTCGGTAAGGACGTGCCTCGCACCGCTGAGAACTTTTGTGTCCACTCCCGTAACGGTTACTACAACGGACACGTGTTCCATCGAGTTATTAAAGGTTTCATGGTGCAGACTGGAGATCCTACAGGTTAGATACAATTAGCTTTTATTTTTATTTAATTGTTCTAGGATTAATTCTTGGTGAAAGGGCTAAAACTGAGTGAAGCGGGCGCCTGCGATGGTCAACCGTCGCGTGTCTACGCGCGTGGACACGCCGGCTGGCTCCTTTGGGAACGCGACGGTCCCTTTCGCGGATACACTGAAATTAAATTTAGTTTAGTTTTTGAACAAGAGAATAGGCGCTAATATCCTACTAATATTATAAACCCGTGTGTATGGACGGGTGCATGTCTGTTACTCTCACACAATAACAACTCAAGCGATTTTGAGAAATAAACATATCGACGCTTGAAAGGCAATCATATCTAAGCGACAAAAATTCGTAAATTGAGTTATATACGCTATTCGAACCGCCAGATTTTTCTGCGTCGTTTGGTGTATATAACTCAATTTATAAATTTTTGTCGCTTAGATATGATTGCCTTTCAAGCGTCGATATTTAGTTTAGAACCAAGATTAACACAGAGTACTCTTATCCCGCGATATTTCTTTTTATTTATCAGGCGAGATTGCAGTCAAGCGCTAGTTTATAATATACTAGCTTTCCACCCGCGGCTTCGCCCGCGTGGAGTTGGGTTATATCGAGCATTTTAGATTTCCCTCGGGAACATATTATTTTTTTTTTGCAATAAAAGGTAGCATATGTCCTTTCTCAGGGTCTAAAGATTGTCTGTGCCAAATTTCATCAAAATCGATTGAGAGGTTTAAGCGGGAAAGCGTAACAGACCGACAGACAGACAGACTTACTTTCGCATTTATATTATTAGTATGGATAAAAAAAAAATCCACGGATTCGAAATTGATGCAGATAAAACCGCGATGCGCAGCTAGCTTATTCAATAATACTTTTGTGGAGGTATAAAGAACAGGGTGTAAAGTTCACTCATCTTTCATAGAAAAGGGAGGATCCTCCGACCAGACTGGTATTGGAACTTGTATGTATGCTAGTTGCACAGTAAACTCTACTTGCGAGATGCAGAATTCGCGTGACGTCAGTATGACGCGTTGTTCGCATGTTGTGTTGTAGGCACCCGCACCGCTACACTTTATTATGATCACGTTTTCGCGACACGTTTCACTCCCATGTGCCATTTATCAGCACGCGATAAGAGAAATTCACCGATATATTCGTAATATGTAAGACATGTTATCAAACGAGTAAATAAGTGGGCACGTGTGACGCTCGTTTGAAAGGTATACTCCCACCATCATCAAATATGTCATAATCTGAGGATTTAAATAATGTTTTTGGATATGTTGTACTGGCAATTCCAGCAAGCAGTCTATACACAAGTATTATTACGTACGGAGGACGGGTCTGAGCAGTTGTGTTGCGATGTGTGCCGGGTACGATGCGCCAAATGTTGTTGTGTCGGGAGTTTGGTCGTGGAGGGTCTCCATATCAATCTTCCTCTGACGCAGCATCGTTGGTCGTGTTGTTGGGTTTGACATTGCATCACCTCGCTCAACTGCCATCTTCCTTCCTATTCAGTCAGTTTTTTTGAGTGAATAGGCTCCTAATAAACTAGCGCGCTTTACCATCAACGATTGCATCGCTGCTTGCCATCAGGCGGGATTGCGGTCTAGCACTACTTTATGATTATAAAAAAATATATCTTATTTACGTATTATTATCAAAACAACTTTTAGTAGCCATATAGGTACTAAAAGCGACTGTTTTATACTCTGTATAGATAACGCAGGTCGTTATCTTAGTGCTCATAATCCGTGTAAGAAAGGAACAAGTTGGCCAAAGTTCAGCCGTCAGATTCTTAGGGTCGTATCGTCAAATATAACTCGTGGTGGCCTGTAAGTCGTGGTGGCCTAGTGGTTAAAACACCAGCCTCTCAAGTATGAGTGCGCGGGTTCGATTCCAGGTCAGGCAAGTACCAATGTAACTTTTCTAAAGTTATATGTACTTTCTAAGTATATCTTAGACACCAATGACTGAAGGTGAAGGAAAACATCTTGAGGAAACCTGGACTTTATAAGTCTGAAATCGCCAACCCGCATTGAGCAAGCGTGGTGATTACGCTCAATCCTTCTCTGTATGAGAGGAGACCTGTGCCCAGCAGTGGGACGATAAAAGGTTGATGATGATGATCGTCAAATAAAATAAATGCTTATCACTCGCAACTCCCTACCGAAGATTAACGATTACAGCCAAATGCAATCATAAAAACGCTCGGCTAATTTCGGTAATATTTGTGCGCAATAAAATTATCTTAATTTTGGTATATAATTCATTAGGTAAGCAGCAAATTACAGTTTATTAGTACTGACTTACCTGTTTATACCTGGCAACTCAATAGCATTGAACATAAAAAGATAGGCAACCGAACGTTTTCATATTCTTTAGGATGTATACTTTCGATTAGTATGTAATTTTTTTGGTAAGCGAATTAGCAAATAATAAAAAAAAATATAGGAACAGATTTTTAATTAATCATAACATTGAACAAAATTTTTTAAGCAACCTATTAACGATACTTTTCTTTTTATACAATATTTGATAAAAATTACTTCTCAATCGGTAAGCCGATCGGTGAAGGACGCCTCTAGGTCGGATCTTAGACTATTATGTCCACGCTGGAATTCTAAATACCAGCGTTCGACAGTCCGCAGACATGTGACTTCATCACCGAACATAGAATAGATGTTAGCTCTTCAAAACACAGAAGCCGTGTCAGGCGTCTTCTAAAGTTGTGGTAAATTATTGCACGAACACTTTCCTAAGAAACATTTATTTTCGTACGTAACCTGACGGATTACCTACAATCGAAAACAGTAGTATTAATCCTAATACTTTCAACTGTTTTGAGATTCAAAAATTTTAACACATTCGAATATAGAACAGATCCAAATTCAAATTTGCCGGGAAATATGGAAACGACAGACCTTAAAAGGCATATCGCAACTCCAACTAGACCCAATTTGTTGCAAACAAACACAGACACAAACAAAAAGATAAAATTGTAAAGATAGCTGTTTGGATTTCTGACCATCACCTCCAGAAATGTTATTTCTAATGTTTTTACATTTTAATATTTAAAAATATAATTCATTTGTGTTTAGTGAGATGATAAATGTGCTATGATACAAAACACTTTCCTAAATTTGCTTTATTATTTTCCAGGCACAGGCACGGGCGGTGAAAGTATATGGGGCGGAGAGTTCGCGGATGAATTCAAGGCTCATCTGAAGCACGATCGGCCGTACACAGTGAGCATGGCCAACGCTGGGCCCAACAGCAACGGCAGTCAATTCTTCATCACGCTTGCACCCACTGTAAGTGATATATTAATACATTCGCTTTTCTAATCACACCATAAACAACCCATTTACACGACATGTTTAACTGCATCCAAAATTGTTGACGAGTATATATACCTGGGACAAACAGTCCCACTAGGTAGGTCCAACTTCGAGAAAGGGGTGTATCGTTGAATCCAGCTCGGCTGGGCAGCGTTCGGGAAGCTACACTACATCTTCTCGTCATCCAAGATACCACAGTGTCTCAAGACTAAAGTCTTTGACGAGTGTGTGTTGTCAGTGATGACATACGGAACTGAAACGTGGTCGGTCACACAAAGGGCGATGGAAAGAGCTATTTTAGGACTTTCTGTGTGCATTCGAATCAGAAATTAGGAGATCTGAAGAAGAACCAAAGTCACCGACATAGCTCTTTGAGTCGCTAAAATTTTAAGTGGCAGTGGGCGGGGCACATTGCTCGTAGAAGTTAGAATCGATGGCCGATGACCTTCAGGTCGCGGGAAGCCGATAGATGCAGGCAGCACAAGAACGGTCATTGTGGAAAGCGTTGGGGAGGCCGTTGTCCGGTAGTGGACCTTTATAGGCCGAAGAAGAATCATTTTTTCCTTTCAATATTACAAACAGAACCCGTATCCGTTTAGCGTTGTATAGTTATTAAGTGGTGCGGAAAAATTTGTGTTTACCGGCAGATCTGAATATCTCTAAAATGATTAAATATCATAATTATAGATTGCACCAATGGGCGTTGAAGTAATAAAACACACGATTTTGTTGTCATTAAGATAAATTTGGTATTGTTATAAACATTGTAAACTAGCATTGTTCTAAAACTAGGTCTATTACGACGGCGACATATTATACTAACCCGTGCTGAGGCCCACTGCCTCTTACCAAGAGGTGCCCTGTGTCCTAGCAGTGATCATTATAACCAGCTTACGATGTTGATCTTGATGACGATGATGAATCTGGCTAAATAAAAATCATGTAATGCTCTGACAACATCGGATGTACAACTCAAACTAACTCCATAACTAATATTAAAAATCCTCAAATATCAAAGGACATTAAAATACATGGCATGTAGCCAGCGCCCGCGCCAGCTCGCCACATCGTCAAGATCTTACAACGCACATGCAATTATTGTAAATGCGAAACTCGGAAATACGTGTCCAGTATTTTAAATAAAGAATCTGTACAAAATTAAAAAAAAATATATCATGTAAAACCACAAAGTTATGAGCTTGTTATTACCTTGATATTACCTGGTTGTCCCAACGATAATATGGTCATCGCACCGCTCGCCCTGTCTCACGCGCCTAGTACTATGATCTAACGTCAGTAATCAGCTGAGTTGTGCGCTCGGTAACCACACTGCAACAATTTCTAAATGAATTTGGGAAAAAATATAACATGGTGTAAAAATGATTGGAATACATTTAGTTACTTATTCTGAACAAACTACTGAATATAGTTTGAATCATAGATTAGAATCATCAGTTCAGAATATGTTGAATGAATGTTTCGCATAAACGAAAATAACGTTATATAAAACTTTTTATGTTTAGTAATGAACTATAAGTAACTAAATGTATTTGTCAACCTCCGTGGCGCAGCGGTCAACACTGCCACAGCCTGCCTGCGACGTGGAAGCCCCGGGATCGATCCCCGGCCAGGTCATGATGGATAACGATCTTTTCCTGATTGGCCTGGGTCTTGGATGTTTATCTATATATGTATCTATTATAAATATAGTATCGTTGAGTTAGTATCCCATAACACAAGTCTCGAACTTACTTTGGGGCTAGCTCAATCTGTGTGATTTGTCGCTATATATTTATTTTATTATTATTTATTAACTGATGTTTTATTTTTTTATATATTTCCCCTCAGCCCTGGTTGGATAACAAACACACAGTGTTCGGTCGAGTGGTCCGCGGCATGGAGGTGGTTCAAAACATCGGCAGCGTCAAAACCAACCCCAAGACGGACAAGCCCTACGAAGACGTCAGAATCATATCAGTTACTGTGAAATAGTTACATTAGGAAGTAATAATATATGTTAAAGAAGTTATGAGTTTATCTGGAACATAACATCAGTGAAGGAAAAGCAATGGAGGGCTATTTGGACTTGTGGTTACTAATCATATAAGTCTGAAATAGGGATGTATCCAAGGTATGAAAATCAAATAAATAATTAGTCCGTCTTATAGATAATAAAAAAAAAAATTAAAACCGGTATTTTTTATTTTGTCGAAATTACAAAAAACTACTGAGATATAGCGTATTAAATTTACGGAGTGGGGGCTAATTACGTCACGCTGTGGTATATTTTGCACCACGGCGTGACGTCATGCGACATTTCAAATCAATATATCTTCCTAAGTATTTGAATGAAGGAAAAAATAAAAAATACGTGTTTAATATTATTTTATGAATCTATCTGATGGACATTAAATTATTTTTTAGGATGCAACCCAATTGCCAATCCGTCTTTACCAAGTGTCTACTCGATATGAGAGGAGTTTTTTTTGCCAAACAGTGGGACGAAGGCTGATGTTATTATGTCATGTCTATCAAAATTGGCAATCTGTAAGGATACTTGCAGGGTCAATTTCTAGAACAAAAACGAAAATACAAAAAGACAAGTCGAGAAGCGTGCTCTTGCGCTTGGCTGTTGATATATCATTCAATAAATCGCTGCAATCTACGAGCGTTTGACAAGTTGTTATTTACATTTTGCTATAATTTCCATTCGAGAAACTGATTTCAAAGATGATGTTGATAATAAATAAATATTTATGTTTTAAGTGAATCTACGAAGTGATGTACAAATGAATTGTTGCAATAATTTTGATATATCTATGTTGTATGAAGTGAGTTCTGTGTTTCATTTATATATAATTATGTAACTAGCATTTGTCTGTGTGTCTTCTTCTTCTTCTTCTTCAGCCTATAGATGTCCACTGCTAGACAAAGGCCTCCCCCAAGGCTTTCCACGCTGACCGGTCTTGTGCTGCCCGCATCCATCGGCTTCCCGCGACCCTCACCAGGTCATCGGTCCACCTTGTTGGGGGCCTCCCTACGCTGCGTCTTCCAGTACGTGGTCGCCACTCCAGAACCTTACTGCCCCATCGGCCTTCTACGAGCGTCGGGTTCTACGAGCAATGTGCCCTGCCCACTGCCACTTAAGTTTAGCGACTCGCAGAGCTATGTCGGTGACTTTGGTTCTTCTGCGGATCTGTGTGTATGTCAGAATTATTCCATGATAACGTTCTACCGGCAAAAAGCAGCTTTTGTCCTTCCCGAGGTATTTTTTTTACAGGTGTTTTCGAAATCCCTACAGTGCCGTCAAAAAGTCATCATCATCCCAGCGTTAATCCCAGTCGCATCCGAAGACTTGTCAGCTTTGGAGTCTGGGGTCCGCTTTACCAGTCCAACTGCTGATATGGCTAAACTTCGACATTTTCCGTGAAGCGACTGCCGTCTGACCTCCACAACCCGAAGGCGGCATCGAAGCATTGCAGTTAAACCAATTGTTGGACTTTTGAGGGCTCCAACTACCCGTAACGACTGCCACTAGATGTTCGTATGGCAACCGGGACCAACGGCTTAATGTGCTTTCCGAGGCACGACCAGACCAGTGCAAATATTCATATTCATGCATACAAATATTTGCACTGTGCGGGGATCGAACCCGCGCCACCTTACGCAGCGGCCACGTCCGCTACCGCTACGCCACGGACGCTGTCAAAAAGTAACATAAAATAGCATACTTTCCCGAATTTATGAAATTACTGGCGGATCGGTAGACGGTGTCCTGCCCGACCGGCTCCATACATTTTTTTTCGAAATCCGCAAGCCGTATTTAAATAATTACTAATTTAATTATAGAATTTAAATAAGGCTTGGGAGATTGTTGTTATCCAAATCTGGGTCACCAATTAGCCAATTCGCACGCCTTTCAGTCCAAAGTTGACAGGTGACATTTTGTAGCACTAACCCATATGAAGTTACAGTACTCCACACACGAATGAACCTGTGTTTTGTATAACATTAGAAGCTGTCCCGGTGTGAAGTACTGCCGGACTGGACCGGACCTTTGCAATAACGCTAAGTTTTCCGGCAGCTATTTTAGCTATGGATTGAATGAACCGCCCAAAATGTAGGTTTCAAAAAATCTCAATTCCCTAAGCTGAAGGCGATCGATGAACTCCATGATACATTCCAACGAGCTCCTTTTGGCTTCCTATCGGAGACTGCCTAAAAAGTACAACATTCGTATGTCTACCATAGCCTCTATTTCGGACCTGATTACTTCCTTACTAGCCCGAACACTCGGCAGGTATTTCTCCACAACTGTACTGTCATCTAAATACTCGTAGATCCGGGCATCAGCAGATCGTTAAATGCAGCAGGAAAAGAGTTGCAGATCAACCAATCAAAAAACCTCAAAAAAAAAAAAAAACGATTTCTCAATTGAGGTTGAGAGCGTTCATTAGTCGACAAGGGCTCCGATGAGCATCCGTCAACAACAATTCGGAGAGATCGTTCACTTAGGAAGTCTCTCGCCAATCAAGTTCAGTTGTGTATTTCTTCGTTTTTTTTTTTTTTTTTACAAAGCCCGCCACACTGTTCCCAACCCACTGCAACTCCTGAAAGCCAGAATCAACAGTGGCGACCGCCAGAAAAACGCCGAGCAATGAAGCTCGACGAGTCCCGGAGAAACGATTCAACTGTCTTGGGTCCTGCAACGAAATTAATCAGAAAAGAATAGCGGAGGAGTAAGAAAAAATATATTTTTTCTACTTCCCTCCATAACAAGCAGGAGAGAGAACAGAACTAGGCCAATCGGCACAAAGGGATATCATTGCAACTGGGAGAAGCCCAGATTGCCAAGCACCACGGAATAAAATTTGATTAAGTTAATGGGTCCTAAGTAGGTATGTGCTGTTACAATTGATTCCAATAATAGGTATGGCAAAAGCGCCTAAACACACGGAAATTAGTTCTAGTTTCTACAAGGTCCGTATAATAAACAACTCCGGATGTAACTTGTACACTATCCAACATAATATTGCGTTCATTCTGTCAAAGAATACACTCCCACAACATGTGATGTGCGGACTGTTCAAATTCACAGTCTGTTGTAGAACATTGACACAAAGGCGAAGGAACAAGTTTAAAAGAATACAGTTTACTTTTAAAGTTGCCATGACCCGTGAGAAATTGGGCAACGCAGTGGTCAACCTCCAGCCATGTCTTAGCCAGCCGATCGCCAACGGATGGAAAGAACAGATGGAGGTGCCTGCCCTTGATGGAATTATCCCACCAACTTTGCCATTCGGATAAGAGGTCCTCCCAGACGTCAGTCTGAGGTTTAAATAATCTAGAAATTCTATTGAGGTCGCGCTGTGTAACAAAGTTAGTGTCCATGGCCTCCACTCTCGCGGAGTAGTACATTGAAGCACGTCGCTGTACTTCGAGATCGACTGGAAGTACACCTGCCAGAACGGGTAAGGCTTCAGTACTGTATTTATTAATTTTGTCCTTAGGTCCCTGCAAACTTGATGTTAAAGGTGAATGGTTTTTTTATAGTTATAAACCAGTGCTTAGCCCCAATCCCGCCTGATGATAAGCGGTGATGCAATCGTTGATAGTAAAGCGCGCTAGTTTATTAAGAGCCTATTCATTTTAGCCTTTTTAGACACTTAAATTGTAGTCAGATAGAAAAACTGCCGTTAGCAAATTGTTCCAGTCCCTCAATGTACGCGGTATAAACGACGAGGCGAAACGCTGCGTCGGGTCATAGTGGTGTCAACAACTTAAGGGTGGATACCCGCCGTACGACGGGTCGTCCGATGATTAAACGGAGATGGGAGAAATAAGTCATGCAATTTCCGCGCACACTCTCCAAAAATGCATCCTATAGTACACCGACAGACTGGCTACTCTTCGCTTGTGCTCCAGGCTTTGGGTAGATACCATTTTGGATCAAATTTGAGTCGCCAATTAGCCTCTTCGCACGCCTGTCCACCGAATACCAAGTGGCCAGGTGGTGCAGCACCAGCCTCAATGTGGCTACAGAACTCCACACACGAACGGACCTGTGCTATGTATAACCAGGCTTGCGCAACTTAAAACAAAAAAAATGAAGTATGAAATGCATGGAAATTTTAATGGCGGCAGAATTCGTCAAAGTAGGGAAGTAAGTACACATTCAAAAGATTGCTATGACATCTCTGATTCTTTTGTTTTAGCCGTATAATACCGCGGCCATTTTTGCAAGCGATTCGTCACCGTCAACCTCAAAAAGTAAAGTTATGTCAATGTCAGTTAATTACGAGCTATCTGTTGTTGTTTGAATCTGCTGTTTTAAAATTAAGTTATTTATTTAATTTGCGTATTATATTTGTTTATTTTTAATTTGCGTATTATATTTATTTATTTCTTTTTAATTTGTGTAGTTTTTATCTATAAACATGCCAGTTGTAACAAGTCGTGGTGGCCTAGTGGTTAAGACACCAGCCTCTCAAGTATGAGTGTGCAAGTTCGATTCCAGGTCAGGCAAGTACCAATATAACTTTTCTAAAGTTATATGTACTTTCTAAGTATATCTTGGACACCAATGATTGTAGATGAAGGAAAACATCTTGAGGAAACCTGGACTTTATAAGTATGAAATCGCCAATCCGCATTGAGCAAGCGTGGTGATTACGCTCACTCTTTCTCTGTATGAGAGGAGACCTGTGCCCAGCAGTGGGACTATAAAAGGTTGCTGATGATGCCAGTTGTAACCCCCAGCCTCCTACCAGTAGACCAAGCTCATCTCCTTGAGGTTGACGCTGAAGTCGAACGTAGAACCTCCCTCCCGTTGACGACCCTGAGAACCCCCTGCCTCCCATCACTCCAGAGGAAGTGCAGGACATTGTCAAAGGGCTTAAACCCAAGAAAGCGCTCGGGTCTGATGGCATCACCAACCGAGTGGTCCGCCTCTTCCCAGCCCACCTCATCATCCTCTTGACCACCATCTTCAATGGTGCATTGGGGAATAACATTTTCCCACAAACGTGGAAAGAAGCCACTGTCATAGGCATTCCCAAGCCCGGTAAGCCTAAAGCCGACCCCATCAGTTACCGTCCCATCAGCTTACTCAAAGTTCTCGGTAAGATCTATGAGAGGCTTATATACAAGTGACTCAGAGCCTACGCCGAGAACAAGGGCGTCATTCCAAATGAGCAATTCGGGTTCCGTACCCAACACTCCTGTCCCCAACAGATCCTACGTATCACTGAACATATACACGCAGGATTCCTGCGTGGTATGTAATTATGTATACAGGCGTAGTTTACTTTGACGTAGCGAAGGCGTTTGATAAAGTCTGGCACAACGGCTTAATCTATAAGCTGTACCAACTCGGTGTGCCTGATCGTCTCGTCCTCATCTTACAGGACTTCCTGTCAAACCGCACCTTTCGTTATAAAATCGAGGGAGCACTCTCCTCCCCCCGCCCCATCCATGCAGGTGTCCCCCAGGGCTCTGTATTAGCCCCCCTCATTTTCACGCTTTTCACCAGCGATATCCCGAAAATCAGTAAGGCACAACTCGCTCGGTTCGCAGAACACAGCCATCTAGTGCTCGGGACTCAGTCCAGACCGGATTCGCCTCCATCTTCAAAGAGCGGTCAACTACCTCGCTGACTGGTTTAAGAAGTGGAGGATCGAAGTCAACCCCCAAAAAAGCCAAGCGGTACTCTACACGAAACCGCGGCGCAACGTCACCCTTCCACGGCCCATCACCATGGATGGCAAGCCGATCCCTTGGGAGAAGCAAGCCAAATACCTAGGTGTGATTCTCGACCACCACCTCAACTTCTCAGAGCACACTATGGCGGTCTGCTCACGCGCCGCCTTCGCTCTGGGTCGACTCCACCCCCTCAACCCGCGTAGCAAACTGTCGCTCAGGTGCAAAATACGCTTGTACACAGCATGCATACGCCCGATTATGACATACGCTTGTCCAGTCTTCGCACATGCCAAGCCGCGTCATATCCATAGGATGCAAGTAGTCCAAAACCGTTTCCTCCGTAAAGCCACAACCGCCCCTTGGTTCGTCCGTAATGAGATCCTCCACCTCAATCTCAAAATCCCCACCATCCAGCAGTTCATGAAACGTCTTTCCAAACGCTTCTTTGACACTGCCGCCAAGCACCGCAATCCCCTGATAGCAGCAGCTGCTAACTATACCCCCTCCACCATCTCCAAGCTTCGCCGTCCACGGCATGCCCTCACAGACCCCGATGACCCCATAACCCTCCTCCAAGAGGCCAATAGGGCCACCAGCACAATACACAAGAAAAGACCGACCTACCGAGCTCGCCGCCGAGGTCCATCGCGACGCGTTCAACGTAGTAGTCCCCTCCCCCGTCCCTTGTCCGATGACGGCCAGCCCGCGCCGCAGCTGAGCCAGTAAATATAAACTCCCAACTATGACCTCTGAGTTTGTTTCGGACGTTTCTTCTCAGAGCTAGTACTAGGAAACGCCGCGGTCATCAAACCGAATTAAATATTCGATATTAAATAAATATTATAATAATTCGATCCAGCCGTCCCTTGCTGTTCTTCTAGTGACACCCTAAGCCGAGGTTCGTACCCCACAGGGGGTGCCCTTACGCTTAGCTTTTAGTAGCTCTGGCTGGAGGCTTTAAATTCATATAAGGCAGCCACAGGATAGTCTGGTTAAATAGTGACGACCTCTCTAGATCAACTATGAGATGCCATATCAAAAAAAAAAAAAAACCAGTTGTAACGTGATAAATAGGTGAAGTGAGAACAAGTCGTGTGGAAAACAAAACCCGACATTTATGGTTTAATTTCCACTGGATGAAGATCGGTTAGTAAATTTTACGAATTGACTATACTCTAAATCAACATATCTTATAATATATGGAATTTTAGGACATATTTCTGAAAATAAATCTGCAAATATGTTTTTGGTCGTAAACACTAGTGTGGTGCAACTTTATATCGACTATCGATAAATCCTTTTTTTGTATCTGTGGTATTTATAAGTTCATAACATCATTAAAATCAGTTCAGCGACTGAGTTGTGACAAATAGAAATAGTTTTTGCATTAATGGTATTCATCAATTATTTTACTTTGTAGGTGCAAACAATGGGTAAAAATAACGGGTAAAGAGGATTTTGCCAATGTGCCTATAGAAAAATTGCACCAATTGAAATATATTTGTGGAACGCATTTTTTACTTAGGGATTATAAAAAGAAAAAGACACAACTTGGAAGAAATGCTGTTCCGTGTACCTGAATTATGGCTGAGCCCCTGAGCGATGACATATTGAATGACTTCCCGCGCCATATAGCTAAAGAAGCTGTAGAAAACCAATACCTACAATTTGATGCCCCTAATTTCGTTAATAAAACCGATATTTGTTTCAGAACTTCCAGAAACAACAGCAACACACCCGGAGTCCAGATCAGTCCGTGGCGGCGGAAAATGCAGCAGTGGTAAATTCATTAAATACATATTATTATTTATTTTAATAATAGTATTTAATGAATTTATGAAATCGATTTATCAGTTTCTAAGCCTATGCAATACAAACATAAACAACACACCCGGAGTCCAGATCATTCAGAGGCGGCGGAAAATGCGGCAGTTTAATTGATTAAATATTATTTATTTTAATATAATAAAAATAAAATAAACTGATGTTGATGAATTGTTACCGATCCCATTTTATCGATAACGCTTCATCCCTATTTTTTTTCTTCATGTTGGCGACATTGATGTGTGGAAATTAAATTCTTACTAATAAATTATCTGTGGTTTTAGTTAGGTTCAGTAGGTTGGTATTGAGCCTATTTCATACATTCGTATAAGTTTTTTTTTTTTGTTATGGAGTTCCGTGTCTTAAAACGTAGTGATTACTTGCTCTGTGTGTATAACGTTAGAAGCGTTAGTACTTATACTAATCTATGTTAGAAGCTGTCCTGGTGTGATTGTGTGAAGTACCGCCGGACCTTTGCAATAACGCCAAGTATCCTAGCAGCCAACTTGGCTTTGTACTTACTGAACTGCCAAAGTTTAAGTTCCATGAAATCTTAACTCCCAAAAGCTAAAGGCGATCGGTGCACACCAAGGTTTTGGAGGCGTTGAATGCCACTAGATTCTTTTAATACGGTATTTTAAGTAACTGTGGGCAATCTCTTTGACTATTGATGCTAGTGTTACCAACACTTTACTGTCCCATGCCGTGGTCCGTATCCGTATGCTAAAAACATCCGCTGCCAAAAAAAAAAAAATACATAAAATTATGGTCCGTATTACAGAACGTTACTCAAAAGTCAAGCTCTACTTAAGTCTCGTTTCAAGCCTTTTGATTGGTTGAAACTAGTTTTAAGTAGCTAATGCTTGAGTCTTGAGTAACGTTCTGTAATACGGACCCTTCCTTGGAGACTATTACCAGATGACCGAATAAATTAAATGTTGCCAATTTTACCGGATCAGCATACAAATTGTAGGTATAGTTATTGTGATTTGTTTTTGCAAAAATGATTTTAATTCAATACATATTTCTCTCCTTTTTTTTTCCATGTTATCGTTTCCGTGCTGAACTAGATTATAAGTGGCCCGTATACTTTACTGGTCGTAACTTTTTAAAATAACAGCCTAGTAAATAGCCAAAGGCGCTGTGCAGTAGGGCGCACCTCTATCTATATCCAGCTTCGAGCAACACAGGATGTTGCTAGAAGCTATCCAGCTTAAAGAGGTCAAAGAACCGACCGACACATAGAATCTCCCCGAAATATTGAAAGATAATTTATGCTCCTCTTAATTGTACGTATCGTGACGTTTATAACATGGTTATGATACGAAATGAAAAGAACTAAAACGAATTATTGTATTATTAATTAAAAAAGCCTGTTTTTATAGTGTCGAACCTTATGCCTTAGTGGTTTACCGTAATAGAAACATCGCAAAACAACGCCATCTATTTACGAGTAGATGAAAATGAAAAATACTGGTTTACATTGACATCTAGTGTTGAATAGACTAACAAAAATGTAGTTCTAAATTTTCCAAGATGGCAGCACTTGGATTTTAGATTCTACAGTTAGCAGAGTAATATTGTTGTTTGAAAACAACTTTCAGGTTTACCGGCAAATCACAATACTAATACTACGATAATAATAACCCTCTAGATTTGCTTAAGGATTTAATGTTTGTAAGGGACGAGTACGCACGTGTACAGTATCGGAAATGAGGAATTGCTAACAGCATCCGTAAGTTTGCCGATATTTTCTTATTTTGAAGTTGAGTTTCCTAGTTTACTTAGAGACCTTGTATGTATTTGTCATCATTCTCCTGCCCTTATCCCAATTTATTTGGGGTCGGCGCAACACGTCTTTTTCTTCCATGCATCCCTATCAGAAACCATCTCGGCAGTCACCCCCTTCTTAGCCATATCTACCTTGTATGTATTTGTGTACCTATCATTTTAAATTATGATTCCGTATTATTTATAGAAATACGTAACATAAAAATTAAGTTTCCCACATGGTTACCTTCAACTTGTCATTAATTTATATGGTAGATTACAGCTCACACGAAACCTTCAGATGTGGCACGCAGATGTGCACTTGACCCTAAATAAGGTAATGATGCGTAGGTTAGGTTGGTAGATTGTACATCATATTTTTATTATACACTAGCTAATACGTTACAATACCTTTTAGTTTTTAATTTTTGGGAACTTTTGGTGCAAAGGCGCGCACATGAACTTGGCAAACATCACAATCTTTCGAACCATTTTTGAAATATTACGGGATATACTAGACCGGGAACTCGTTAATATTTGGCTATTAAATATTAAAGGATGTTAAGTAAACCGAATCAGTTGATAAGACAGCAATGTAAATACGTAGAGTTTGAATTCACATTCACACCTTTTCTTTGAAGTCGGTTAAAAAAGACCTCCATTTTAATTTTCTGATTAGATTGTTTTGTATTTGGAGATTAATTTTGTGGCTTACGGATTTATAATAATTTCATATTTGGTTAATGCGGAAAAATATATGTATAGGTACATACCTACATTGATATAAGTAATATTAAACTTAATATTATATCAATATACAGGTACATACATAAGAATTAATACACACATTTTCCGCATAGGTATATTTAATATCTAAGTATTAAATTCAACAACACGGTACATATTACATTTTATGTGCCCATAAAAACGTAGTTATTAATTTAATGATGCTATTGCTTAATATCCATATAGGGTTCTCGCCGCCGTTTGCTGCCATAGTACCATATACCTAACTACCTATAGGTGTCTAGAGGATTCTATAGCTCTGTTGTGGTTATGACCATAAAAAAAAATGAAGGTCAGCGTAACAACAACATCAAAATGTGAGCCCACAATAATGATGGAATTTTAGATGCATTTTATTTTCCTTTTGCTCAGTTGGTGGACTTATCTTTCGTGAGAGCGGGACGGGAGGCACCCGTCTCGCTCTTTCTCATACAGACCCCCTCCCCGTCGCCCGCACAATATTTTCTTGCAACGCGCTCGCTAGCGGCTACCCCGCCTCCGTGCCTCACCCAAACTCGTGCATTTCCATTGTTACACTTTGACTCTCGTTGTACGATATTTTTCTTTGTTTTGTTTTATTTAGTTAAGCCAACAATTATTAACACAAAACATTTGAAATTATTTCTTTGTCTTTGTCAAACGCTCCAAAAGTACAATTTCAAGGTTTATTTAAGAAAGTACTGCCTGTGACAATAATGACGTATATTACCGCTAAATATCATTGGCAGTTCATCGGTTAGAAGATGGAATACAATAATTAATAAAAAAAGAATACCTAATGAACTATACTTTAAAATTCCAGGTTTGCCAATGTGCAGCGGAACTCGGTATTTATTTCATGCAGTAAAGTAAACAGACCAAATTCGCAACACCATACTGCGCTCCAAAACACAGATTACTGACATTGCTCAAAAAACCGCAAAGCTGAGGTTGGCCACGTTTGCCATATGCCCAATAAGCTATGCCCAAAATAAACAAATAATTAAATATATACGGACAAATCACACAGATTGAGCTAGCCCCAAAGTAAGTTCGAGACTTGTGTTATGGGATACTAACTCAATGATACTATATTTTATCATAGATACGTATATAGATAAACATCCAAGACCCAGGACAATCGGGAAAAGATCGTTTTCCATCATGAATTGGCCGGGGATCTAACCCGGGACCTCCACGTCGCAGGCAGGCGTGTTGCAGTTGTGATAGAGGCACGTAGAGGCCTTTGTTCAGCAGCAGGATGGTGCAGGTTACCAGTAACAGTACACGTTTACAAGTGCATCGATTGATTTTACATAACATTACAAAACTAAAAAGATATGTACAACAAAGTTATTCAATATATTATAGTCATTCATTTGTAACGAAGATTGTAGAAAAACACTTTCTGTATATAATATATTTAAAAAATAAACAGATAGATAACATTTATATTCATAAAAACACAATTAATAAAATAATAAAAAAAAAGTAATTTGGGAACGAAAAATAAAACATAAAAACCACGTGAGCCTTTTAAATGTAATATTTTAGAAGGAGCCTTTGTTTCTAGTGCGGTCAGTAAGTGTAAATGAGAAACGTTTTAATTAATTAGGTAACAGTATTTTTGCTGCTGCTGAAAATATATTTGGTAAACAACCATTTAATTAGTTTGGGTGCACGTTTAATGGCACGATATAATTTGTTATAGTGGACATGCGCCTGCTGATTCTCGGTAATCGTACGAAGTCGTAAACAGCCCGACGCGGCCTCGCGCTACGCTACGATGCCAATCACCAATCACACGCAAGCATTACTTGGTATCGCGCGATATCCAACCAATGAACGCTCGACTATATCACGCTACTTCTAAAAATAGCTTATCTGAGTCACTCAATAAAAGCAGTGGTTGTTTCTTAGCAATGTTTAGAAACAAGTGGAACGTTGAGAGAGTCGGACGTGTGTTGCCGCATGTTAAAAGTTTTGATATTCGCGCAGTGAGTTCAGTGATACCGAGTTATTCGGTGCAAACACATGGTTCGACGCTATCAACACGGAATGGAGACCACTTTCTATGACGAGCAGTATCCCCTCAGTGGACCTGTGGAGAACCTGAAGAGGCCCCTCACCTTGGACGTGGGGCGGGGCATTAAGCGGGCTCGGATCGGCGGAGCGCCGGTCCTGTCCTCACCAGACCTACAGATGCTGAAGCTTGGCTCCCCGGAGCTCGAGAAGCTGATCATACAGAACGGTATGATAACAACGGCGACTCCTACACCCGGCGCGCCAGTGTTATTCCCGGCCAGTCTCGCGCCGACGGAGGAACAAGAAATGTACGCGCGGCCGTTCGTTGAGGCTCTGGACAAGTTACACCATTCGGACCCAACGCCGCAGCAGATCGGCATCGGACGCGTCGTTGACAGGCGAGTCTACGCCGATTTGGACAGGCCGCTTGACCGCTATCCTACACCGGTGGTCAAGGACGAACCGCAAACAGTTCCCAGCGCTGCAAGTTCGCCACCCCTGTCTCCCATAGACATGGATACACAAGAAAGAATCAAATTAGAACGCAAAAGGCAAAGGAATCGAGTGGCTGCTTCCAAGTGCAGACGACGCAAGCTTGAGCGCATCTCAAAATTGGAGGACAAGGTGAAGATTCTGAAGGGCGAGAACGCGGAGTTGGCGCAGATGGTGGTGAAGCTAAAGGAGCACGTGCACCGGCTCAAGGAGCAGGTGCTGGAGCACGCCAACAGCGGCTGCCACATCGACTCTCACTTCTGATCGGGCCGTCGCCGCCGCTCCGCCACATTCCATGCTAGTCGCGCCCGGTAGGACGCAGCATACAAAGCGATTTGTGATCTTAATTTTACTGTGTAATATATAGTTAATGAACACTAGTGTTTAAGGTGTTGACGCTACGTTAAGAATGCTGTGGATGTATCGTTAAGTTTGAGAGATTAGGTTGAGAGTGCTGTGTGCAGGCAGAACCTCCGCTCGGGTGAGCCGATTCCAGGACGTTTGTTGTTTGTGACACGGTTATTTTATGGACGGTCCGCTTAGCGAGGGATGTACTTAGTGCGAGTCACAACTACAAAAGCTTTAGCTTCCATTGTAAGTTGCAGAACAAATGTTTTCCTTAAATCAGTATTGCGTTGTCTCATTTAGATTAGTGTAGAAACTAGAAAGGATAATCGTGCTACGTCATTCGTTTGCAGACTGACTGAACGAGGTTGAGGCGGCGTTGCCAGTTTTACGGCGAATTTCCCGTTTCAGCGATGTTGCCACACTTGCCTCGCTGAATCGGGGATTTCCATTGTTCATTGTGTCCCGGCCATTGTGTGTATTTTTTCTGTCCAGTACAATCTTATTTAAATAGTTATTTTACATTTTGGACGTTATTTATTACGATTTAGATAGACGCACGTCGCCTCTGTGTTGTGACAGGTATAAAACGTAGCCGGTGTGAAAGAGATAGTGTAGCATAGAGTGGCAACGGCGCATCAGGCCGAGTCACGAGCGGATGTTCTGCTAATTAAAATTCCGCCTGCGCCGCCCTCGCGGAATGGCGGCCATGTGTTCAACACTCGGACGTTCCGAATCACGTTTTGTTGCACAAGGTTAACTTTTTAAACGCGACAATAGCGTTTTAACGCCGCCGTGAACAGGAACGTCTTTTGTTCGCTTCGCTTAATTGTTTCGAGATAAATTTTGGCCCGTATTAATAAACGTTCTTCAGCGACGTACTCAAGTGCGTTATTTTATACGCCTTTTTTACGATATAAGCATCTCAAGATCATTGCTAATTAATAAACACATGAAAACGTAGCTCAGTTACCAAGATCAGCTTATACTTGAGGGCTTGATCTCGTGAACGAATAAGTGCTTGTGTGGGAGACTGATCGAATGCAAGTATGAAGAGTGCCTTGTGCTTTTGAGCGAGAGCGTGGTTCGCGCAAATAATTTTGTCCTTTTTGAAAGATGATTCTTGGAACTGACCCGGTGCTCTGTAGAGGACGTGACTTTTGTAATGTGAAGCCGTCCGATTTAAAATATTAGCTGTGGACGTATAGAAGTGATTCGTTATGAGCAAATGTTCGACTGTGAAATAATTGTGAAGGATGCGAGTGAATGTGTGATGGAAGTATTTATTAGTGAGAATGTTTATCTTATAGGATGAAGTAGCAATCTCGAGTGCCTACGCTTTGTAAACTAAAGCCTATATCTATGTTTTAATTGTTTTTGTTACCATTAATGTGCTACAGTAAATTATTCTGTACCATTGTCTTCTAATAGGTTATTGTAAGTAATTATAATACCAATTAACAAGTTGAATTGTTATTTAGACTATATACGGCGATCGGGTGGCGTGGTAATGAGAAATCAAAGAAAGTTGTTCTACAAACTGTCAAGAACGCACCCGACGCCGATTTGTATTATTTTTATACAAAAGAATTCGTCAGAATGTTAACAGTAATTTGTAAGTTTATAAAAGATATGAAAACAGTTATACTAAAATAATATATTTCTATGAATTTAACAAAGAATATTGTTTTATACGAAGTATGATAAATTGAAAGAGAAAATAAATTATGAAGATTATTATACCATTTACTTCTTGATTTCATTTCTACGCCCTTGTAAATCAACAGTTTTATAATATGTAAATGAATTGATGCTAATTCTAACAGCCATACCATATTTGGGGCAGATTTTTGTCTATCAGGCGGCGGGTTGCTCGAAAGACCTCGGCAGAGGCAAGTGGAGGAACACGACTGGGTTTTAGAGACTTCTTTCAGCGTCTTGAAAATTTTCCACACAAAAAAGCAGTTCTTTGTACCTAGTTTCAATTGGACAAGGTCCTAAGCGGCGCAGTTACACACAAGTGCTGCAGTATATATTTTAACAAAAATGCAAAACATAAACAATGATACAGCACATTCAAATTATGTAAATAAATAATGACAAAGAAGCAACAAAATGCCATTACATAACAGTAACGACACAATGTAATAAGCAAGCGAAGCAGGAAAAGACTATGTAACATTGCAAGTATACTGTAATTTGACATTGAGGGGCATTATGATGGAGGTAGCTTTTGTTACTTCATAGCAAATCAACTGTCATAATAATATGAATTATTTATCTAATCTACGTAAAGGATCATTATTTTGTGTTCATTCGATCGGGCCAATAGGCAATAGGCCCATTTTATTCAACTTGGAATTTTAAAAACATGAAACAATATTTTGAATTTCGACGACAAATACAACTTTTTCTAAATTCAAAATACCCATTCTGGGAATTTTGGAAAAATGTTCATGTACTTATAAATATCGTTAAACTACAAACAACAATAAATTACCGTCATAGCATTATGTCACCAAAAAACATTTTGGTAATATCGGCAATCATTCTCCTGAATAGAAATATGAATAACCGGCAAACTTCAAACTTGAGAGAAACGCAATTTCATGTCAAAATACATATTTTGATTTAATAACTATGTTTAAGTATGCCTGTTGCCAACCTATATCGGTGAACGAACGAATTAAGACGTTATTTATTAGCTAATGAGTCGATATTCGTGCTTTAACACAAACGAAGGTCAAACGAATCGATGCCAACGATGTTTCGCTCGCCGGATGTCCGATTTTTGTGGCAAAAATACTAAAATGATTTGAGAGTCTTTGGGTCGACCGTGGAACACGATTGGCCGATACGAACAAAAAATATATTGAAATGTAGTTAACTCGCTACTGCGTCACCAGCGCCATCTCGTTGAGTGTCAGTGGGCGGCTAAAGCTGTAATAAATTACATTTTGTAATGTATGTCCCATACAAGTTCCAAGTGGAAGCAGCACGAATGTAAAAGATTACTCGATGACAGTTCTGGTAATTAAAACTAAATTGATTACTTACCCAGGCAGACATGCAAGTACTTAAAGGTTTTTGAAGTTCCATTATAATGAGTATGCCCAACGGTTACAAACAAAATCAATTTGAAGGATATTCCTAATCCAAAAATATTCGATAAATAATGCAATGAATACTGTTGAATTGTCGAAATGGAAACTATTGTTACGCAATTACTACCTTCCAGAATCTTCCAAACTTTCCGTCCAGGCAGCAAAAACCTATATAAGAACATTACGTCCAGTTCCGGGGGCGGTAAATCACGGTCATTTATTAAATGGGTCAGTATGCTGTTAACATGGACAGTAGCCACAGAAGCCTACGCATTGTTCTCGTTAAAACATCGCAATATTTACTAACACCACCGTGTTTATACTGCTGTTGTTAAAACACTTATATATTTATGATTGGATGTTTTTCATACGACGGCCGTGTTGACTGATTGCGCTGCGTTTGCCTATTCATTTCGCTCGCCGAAATAACACGGGAGCGTGTTGAAATATCAATATTACATGTCGAGTTAATATCAACAAAAATGTTCTTGTTGCAAAAGTCATCGTCTGTATTATAATGTTCCTACAGGCACAGGCCTCCTTTCGGTGAGAGGGATCAGGGAGTGAGCCGTAGTCTACCATGTGCGCCCAGTGCCGGTTGGTAGTTATAGCATATCTTCGAACCTTTGGGTGGTTTCCTCAAAATCACCTTCATCGTTTTGATGTCGCAAAGGCATTATTAATTGCGCATTTTCAGTACGTACCTACCTTCTGCATTGGCATGAAGCATGATTTTAATTTCAAAGCTGTCCTTTGCGTACATAGGTAACACAGCTCCCAAAATCTGCAATGCATATGAGCTTACAACATTGCTTGGTGATCTATTCACGCATCGGTTACCCGTGGATGCACTAATTCTGATAGATAGTTATGCAAGAATTTAATGAGGTTGGATATATTGTAACATATTTATATCCCTTCGGAGACGTTTATGATGATAGTTAAATTCTGACACTGATCATATTCAGACTCTGGATGCAGAATTGGAGACCTATTTATTATGAATAGACATCTAAATGACTGTTTAATACGAATAACTCGTAGCAAAATAATAATTAGCTAAGGTTGGGCTAATCTTACCTCGGTCAGATCTTCGATGGAGATAAGCACCACGCTTGCTCAATGCGGGTTGGCGATTTCAGGCTTAAAGTCCAGGTTTCCTCAAGATGTTTTCCTTCACATTTTAATCAGTCTTTGATGTCGAAGATATGCTTAGAAGGTACATATAACTTAGAAAAGTTACATTGGTACTTGCCTGACCTGGAATCGAACCCGCAAACTCATACTTGAGAGGCTGGTGTTTTAACCATAAGGCCACCACGGCTTTTCCACTAGGCCACCACGACTTTTACTTTAGTAGGTAGTTACTAGCCCACAACTCTTACTAAGGGTTATAGTACTTAACCTACCCAATAATTGGGTTGTGGTGGTCAAATGGGCAGACACTCCTGGTATTCAGCTGTAGGAAAAGTGGAATCCGACCCACATACATTTGGGAAAAGCTAAGGAGATTGAATTCAGATAATAATATAGGTATAATTCTTCTAACCACGTTGACTTTCCTGACTTTCCCTGTCTTCTCTCATCGGCAATAATACCTACTTTCCATCACAGTAAGCTCAGCATAATATTCGAAAAGCATTTTATGTGTATGAACTAAATAAATGTCGATATTTGTTGCAAAGCTTTTTTATATGTAGGTATTGGAAAAGTTCCAAAGAAAACACTGTGTGCGGTCGTTTGCCCTCGGCAACACTGATTGATTCACGTAAAGAAAAGAAAAGAAATATTGTTTAAAACTATTGTTTGTTCGGTACAAGAATATTGTTATGTTAAAAAGAGTACAATGTCACTTTGGAGAATACGTTGGGTTCCGAGAAGCGTTTTGTGAAATGGGTTCTAGCTGCATCGATCGGGCTTTTGTCTAGTTCACTAGAACTATAAAAAAAAAAATAACACGTTCGGAAATGCTCTGAAATAAATGATCAATACCTACGCGAGGTACGTGTTTCTTAGAAATTATGTACATAAGTACCTATAGAAATTTATGTGTCAACAAAAAGTTAAATTGCTGCCAAATATTGCGACCTTTTATTTATCAAGAAGACGATTGTATTTCTAGTGGTATTTAAAGGAAATTCGGCTTTTGGCGCGTGGCGGTGGCGATTTCTGCGAAAGACCCCGTTGGGTTTTAATTTTAACCTGTGGGTCACCTTCAACTCGGCGACATGTAGTGCGCGCAGGTGCGCCCTCTGTTGGGCTAATATTCGATACAGTTCGGAAATCGGTTGGCGAGCCTCCAACCGCCACACGTGTCGTGCAGCGTGTTGCTACCATGTGTGATTATTTTGTAAACTAATCTGGTTGTTAAAAAGCCTATTAAATATCATCATTTAAAATAAAAACGTATGTGGTACCTCGTAGAAATTCCAATATGACAGTTGTGAATAAAATTTAAACGATAATAAATTTTAAAAATTCTTTCTTCCGCCATCTTGTATTTTCGGTTTTACTATACTCACTACCCACCACTACACTACTCCCACCACCCACACACACCACCCACACACACCACACACCACACACACACACCACACACACACCACACCAGGGCACTACACTACTCTCACCAGGGAAGCGGTCAGCAGCGCTTCTCCTGTGGAATAACAAATTATTACGATCCCCAAGCCGCCTGCGAAGCGTGGGGATAAGGGAAAACTCTCCCCCGGAGCAATGAAAACCTTGGGGGACTGGGGAGGCCTTTGTCCAGCAGTGGACCTGACATAGGCTGGAGAAGAAGAAGAAGATCTACTTCAGCGCCCTCGAAAACCATGAATACTATCCCTCTCTGACTATTTCGTTGTGGTATTTAAAATTGTGTTGTAAGTTTATCTACCTAATTATAACGTTAATAACTTGTTTTTATATAAAAAAAAACGTGTGTTATATTTTGAACTTTGACTTTCAATATTGTGCGTTACCAGGTGTGGACCAATACAAAATGAGTACAAGTTTCTCCCAGCTTCATTATATGTCTTTTCACTAGTTTTTACACCCGTTATGACCCAAGATTGAAAGCATGCCAGAGAAACATTTCAATGTAATACATAATTATCTTCTTTGGTATACACATTGGAAAAAAATAAGAGTTTTTTAGGTAGTGCATAGTCCATGCGGATACGGATGTAGAGTATAGATGTCTCTGGCATCCATTTCTAAATCACGGCCGTGACGGTCGTAAACTAACCTTGTCCTACTGACATCCTGTACAGCAACGAGTTGATAAAATTATACACTAAACTACATTATCTACATAAAATTTACAAAACAAAAATTAAATCTTTATTAATTAGTTGGTGTATTTACCTAAAACATAAAATAAAAAGTATTTTGAAATCCAAAAAGGTTTATTTTAAAGGAAAACAAATAAATTGCGCCACAAAAATAATGTCAACATCTGTCACTCTGGATTAATGACAGAACACGAAGTCCTGCAGAATCTAAAATGATGGTGACTCTATGCTCGGCCCGCAGACTATAAATCAGGTAGATTCATTGCACCATTGTGTCGCGTCTCCAAACTGTCTAATAATAAATAGATTATGCAATTTAATAGATTTACTGCCTACGCCTTTTATTTTTGTAACAGAAAAATATAGGTGTAGCAAGTTAGAAAAGAAAAAAATTCTCTGACGCAAGTTCTGGAATATCGTTTTGAATTTATTCTAAATTTGAATAATTCTGTGGAACATGTTTTAAATCGTAAGATAAAGAGCCAGCGGGTTAATTGCGTAACACACTATCAGTAGCAACGAGTTTCCTTTTGACAGTTCTACAACATCCATTGCGTTTTTAGGTACGTTGTTCAGTAAATTAACGAATTCTATAAAAATGATTCAAATTGATATTGATAGGAATACGCAATTTTAGAGTGCTGGAATACCTACCTAGTGCCCACTTTTTTTTAAACCACTCTCTTTTATCTTTTCTCTGTAATCTGCTTGCATAGTATACAGTAACCTAGGTAAAGACTGAATGAAAAAACTTATAACATACATATATTGTTATAGACGCGAATCAAAAATTAAATTTCTCTTACTGCGCATAAATTACTCATGATGTGGTTTACGCTCTCAAATTGATAATTCATTTCTTCAATAAGAAATTACTTATCTGTCGATTAAACAGTATACGGTTTCCTAAAAATTATCTTGATCCAACTGTAAATAGAAAAACAAAACATAATCTATCTGTAAATATGACCTCGTCTTTTATAATAGTAATCTAGTTTCAATTAGGTAGCTCTATCATTTGGTATTAGGCACTGCAAATGCAAATGAATAGGTTCCTTTTTTGAATATTAATCAATATTCTATTTTAGAATGAACTATTACATATAATTATGTAGTTCGTTATGTAATTAGTATTTAAGCACTAATTGTTCACCAACAATTACTTACACTAGTATTGTTATTTACGGTCTTCAAATGTATGTTTCTAATTGATGTTATGTCAGTTTAAACTCAAATCCACTTTATTTCAGTAGTAACTCGGTTCATTCCAGAGTGACTAGGACTCAAGGACTATTGAAAAAATGTTTGAAATAGGAACTAAAGTAATAAAAAAAAATAGTTCACAATTTTCCCAAATTCGAATTTGGAAGTTGTATAATTCGATTCATACTGGCCTTAGTACTAATGGAAACTGTATCACGATAGGCCATATTGAAGACGTCACGCCACAGAACAGCGATTAAGCAAAATAGCACAAGTGACTTGCGGATTAAAAAGTCACCTAATTGCCGGGCTTTTGTTATATACTAAGATAAGCTGAACAATAGATACGCCTAAGAAGATAAGCTGATCATGATAAAGCTGATCAGAAGATAAGCCTAGGAAGAGGCGATGATTGGCGTTCTATAGATTAGGTCAGCATTAAGCCATTGTGCAACTTCTGCTCTACTTTGCGGTCCGAAAAGAATTCATTATTTCTCTGAACGTAATCATTTAATTCATTAATATTTAATATCATGCCTGTATTCCCCGAAACATTAGGCAGAGGTGTATAGGTGTTAGCAGATAAAGCTGCAATACTTTAATAGACTTTCAACCTTATAGCTAAGGCTTTAAAGCCAAAATTGATTGGAAACAACAGTGCTAACTTGACCTGTTGGCGTCTGTACTCGTACCCTAATTGCTCAACACACTATCAATTTGAAGCATATTGCTAATCCATTGCTCCATATGTTCTAAAAATGTGTTTGCTTAACAACTTAATAAACGCAATGACTATTGTTGAACTGTCAAAATGCAAGCCATTCCTGCTGGTGTTATACAATTACCACAATTACTCCGTTAGAAATCGAAGCCGGATCCTCATATAGGTACACTGGACTGATGAGACAGAGAAATTGCATATGGATTATTATTCCTCCCTCTAAATCTCTAAATTTCTGGGTGGTAGGCCATAACATCAGCTGCCGGCAGAAGTTACCACCCACCAGACAAAGTCTTGCCGCCAAGCGATTCGTCGTGTTCCGGTATTGTGTCTGGTGAAGCCGTACGGAGGACGGGTCTGAGCAGTTGTGTTGTCATGTGTGCCGGGTATGATGCGCCAAATGTTGTTATGTCGGGAGTTTAGTCGGAGAAGGTTTCCAGATCAATCTCTCTCTGGCGCAGGATCATTCGTCGTGTTGTTGCGTATAACATTGCATCACTCAGTGTTTTTAAGTGAATAGGCTCTTAATAAACTAGCGTGCTTTACCAACGATTGCATCACTGCTTACCATCAGGCGGGATTGCAGTCAAGGACTAGTTTATACTAATAAAAAAAAATACGACGAAGTTACTTAATAACTAACTTGTCGCCGTTTTCCCATTAAGCAGGCCTGTTTGAACTGCATCTCATTAATTAATTAAAAGCGACTGTTAGCCGTTAATTAGGTCATTTAAACACTGTCAATTTGAACAGTTTAACGCTATTGTGGTATTAATTTACCTATAACGAGCAATTTGTTTGCACTTTATTATTTGGTTGGTAGGATGTTAAGTAAGTCATTGTGTAACACAGGTCAGTAGCCATGGGTGTCATTTTGACATTACAGCAACGTTCATTGCGTTTTTACATTGATGAGTAGACAAAATTTTAGAATATATGAAGGAATGGATTACCGGCATCTTTCAAAATGATTAAGATTGAGAATGATAGTGTGTTATGTAATTAAGGGCTGGTTGAAAACTTGAATCAAGTTTGTTTGTTGAAAGTTATTATTGAGTTGAGAGAGTTGTTGGACATAATAGAAAAATCTAAGGTAAAGTCTATTCCAAATTTCTAGTTAAAAAAAAAAAAAACTTTATTACAATGATAACTAAGTTAATTTCAGAATCTGTAGCACTTCTGAAAAGTCACAATTAGTTAGAATTTGTACCGTATATTGAACTTTATTATGCCTGCTGGTAAGACTAAGTAGCTAAATGTAGCTAGCATTAAAAAATAAAGCCAAAATGGGAAGCAAAAATAGGATATTTGATTTATACGTTCTTACCCTAAGGCCGATCTTACCCCAACGCACTTTAGATGACTAGCTGCGCTCCGCGGATTAAAATTATCCTGTGTGTTATTCCTGGTTATAAACTTCCTGTGTGCCATCTAAGTCCGGTCAATAGTTTTTGCTTGAACAAAGAACAATGCACCTATACTCTATAGTCAAACTTTCACATTTATAATATTAGTAGGATGGTAGGTACTGAACCCTTTTATGCAAGACTCCTACTCGCTTTTAGCCAGTTGCATTTCATCTCTCGATATCTAAAGCTTTCCTTTAAAACAAACTTGTTTATAGGAGTGGACACACACAATGCAACAAAGTCGTTCGATATAAAAGCCGTTATGTACAGTCGCGACCGCTTTCTATGGATTTCACAAGTTGTGCAAGCACGGAAGCTCCCCGTTATAGTCCTGGCACACTTTCCACTCTTGTCCGCGACTGTCCCCGCACCCACTGCTGTTTCATTGTAGCTATATTTATTTATACCAAGCTTCCTTTAAGGAGTTTATAATTTAATGGCTACAATTTATTGTTTGCCAGCTGGGCCTGCGGTTTCACTCGACTTAAGTGGGTAGCTAAAAACAAGAGAATGAACATAATCATTATTTAGGTTTCATAAATGTACAGACGACACCACATCAAGCTACTGCAATCTGTTAGATTTCCTTATTAGATTTTCAACTTTATCTCTAAAGTATTAAGGCTCAATGTTGATTGTGAATATCTGACAGTTTGGCGTAGCTTGACCTGCTGTTGTCCGTACATAGATATGTTTACTTAGTACAAACAATAGTAACAAAGTATAAATGAGTCATCAATACAACTTTACTTTTATGAACAGTTTGTTGATATTACAACTACTTATTTCCTACTTCAACTCCGTTTTAGTTTAAAGTATATTTCTATTAAGATGAACGGCGCAGTTGCAGGTTTTTGCAATTTTAGGTCTGTACTCTGTATCTTGTTAAAACAATAAAAATAGTGTATCCACCGATGTCGGGAGCAGGGTCTAAGCTACCTGTGGTTAGGGCTCCAGAGACATGAACCTCCTCACGATGCGGGCCGTATCGAGGAGTACTCAAATCAAATCAAAAGTCATTCAGTCAAAGTCGGCTGAGAATTAGCACTTTTTGAACGTCAATATTACATAAGACAGTCCCCCAAAACGCCCACCCATCGACACTTCCTAGTGCTTTCGCTGGGACAAAGTGGCGGAACAAACTCCCAGGAGCACAGCTGTCTATTTATAAAAAAAAAAAAAAAACATATGGCTTGATATAATACTATGTATAATAGCTGCAATGCTTTGATATCGCCTTCGGGTTGTGGAAGTCAGACGGCAGTCTCTTCACGGAAAATATCGAAGTTTAGCCAAAACCAGCAGTTAGACTGGTGGACCCCAGACTCCAAAGCTGAAAAAGCTTCGGATGCGACTAGAATTACGCTGAGATGATGATGATGGTGATGATGATGTATAATAATGAACACTTTACTATAATGCCTTTTGAAATAGGCCCTCGACAGCCTCAATAGATGTTGGTCGAGGCTCTTGGCTATCACACCATTGGCCAATATGACAATTTAGGTACAATGACAGCCGAGTTCACATTCCACATGTCAACAACCTCGTGCGTCAAGTCGAAATATTTAATTTGTTTCTCTTTCTCAGCTTTTACAGAATTAGAATCATTAATACATCTTTCTAAGTTAGATTTGTACCATAAGAACAAAGATAGTCTCTGGTTTGTACTTTTGTCTATTAAACGTAAGATTGAATTTCACGGACTAAGGTCGTCCGTGTTACAGAACGTTACTCAAAACTCAAGCTCTACGTCTCGTTTTAAGCGATTTGATTGGTTGAAACTAGTTTTAAGTAATGCTTAAGCAGAGATCAATGTTTGAGTTTCATTCTAGAATACGGACCTAAAACTACGCATTCACCTTAACTGCTAATCTTATCATAACCATAATGATTGCTCAAGAGCAGTGCAGGTGTTAGAGTGGGTGCGGGGTAGGTATAGTAAGTATGGGCCGCGGGAAACTCCGCAGGAAACGCTTTGTTTGTTTTCTGTTAATATCATAATCGTGAAGGTTTGTATGGATACTTATATGTTTGTTAGTCTTTCACGCAAAAACTACTGATAATAAAGCTGAATGGTTTGTGTGAAGTGCGTTTGAATGTGTTATAAATCTCTGGAAGAATTTAATTTTTTTTTTCGTTTCCCGTTATTTAGATTATAATAAATTTTGTAGTGCGAAAACCCGATATATAGCGATAATACAATGGGAAGTTTATTTACTCCATTAAATAAAAAAAAATTACGTATTTTTTTTGTGAAGTACTAAAGTACTACTTTATTCGGCCATTAAAAATTCTTTACTGTATGCGATAGTACTGCACCCTGGTGGCAGAATATTGCAGTATTATCTCATATTCTTGAGGATGGTAAGATGGTTTCTATTTCGTTTTCACGCTAAGGACGCGGAAAAGAAAATGTAAGAAAGACCGTGAGAACGAACTAATTGACGTGATGCAATGAAGTTGGGAACTCGGGACGAAGCTATCTATTGAATGAATTTCAAGTAAATAATATTTATTTTTCATAAACGAAACAAAAAAATAAAAAATAAAGTAGAGATACCATAAACCCTTTATTGTGTCTCTACTTTTCTTTGTCAATAATTTAAGGAAAACTAGAATTTGGATTTTCCAATCAGGCAATATCTTCCTGTAATTGTAAGGGGAAGTTAACAAAGACTTATGTCCTGTGACCGTAAACCGTACCGTTGTTTACTGAATTGTAACATTTTGTTATTCATGATGGGTGGATACTTCATATTATTAATTTTTAGCCTTCCAGTAACCATAGTTAAAACAAAAGGCCTTACTAGTTACCTCATAGGACTTCTAAGCTAAGCATATTTAATCGGCATCGCAATCAAGAAACTACCAAAATTTTGAATAAAATACGTCTTTCAAAATAAATTAACTATACATAGTCTGAACCGTTTATTACCGACAAATGAGCGGGCCAGACGTTCAGGCTCAGCTAAAAACTAACAAACCGTGACGAAACAAAGCGTACAGCTAATTGCTTCCTACGTACATATCATACATTACTATTGTGTAGGTAGGTATCTTATTCTATTAGAACGCACAATTTATACAAAGAGGTTTTGTACTTTCATATTATGACCGACAAGACTTTGTGAAATAAGGTTGGTAGGTTATGGATTGATTATGAAAAATAATGATGCAGCTCTAAGATGTAATAAAAATGGCGAAGTAACACAAATAAGGTAAGTATTGAAAACAGCGACCAAAAATTAATAAAAATTATAATCTGTAATTTGTCAAAGAACCACAAAAATATATGTATAGTTATTACCGAAGACAGGCATAAAATACCAAGATGCAAAAAAAAAAAAGAAATTAAAGTTGTTTCAAAAATGGAATGTTTCAAGTCTAATAAAATAATCGAGGCCCTTTGTTCGCACGGACAAAGAGAAAAACGTGCGAGCTAGCACGTATGTGTGTGCATATTATGTGCACGTGGCGGGGACACGCCCACCATCAGCCGACATTGAATTATGATGAAATCGTAGTACTAATAAAGAAACTATAATTGTTACATGGAAGATTTTTCAGTCCATGAATGGATTGAGGAAAAACGTGTGTAAATTAAAGGGACATTGTTATTGAATGAATGAAAATTACTTCTGCAAAGTCTAGAAAAAAATGCGTGTTTAATATGCAGATTTTCTTATCTCAATATAAATGTACCTACTTTCTGAGTTCATCTTGGATGTAACTTACATAAGTGAATGTAGTAGTGCGTTAATCCCTGTCACATCCGAAGATTTTTCAGCTTTGGAGTCTGGGGTCCGCTTTATCAGTCTAACTGCTGAGTTTGCCTAAACTTCGATATTTTCCTTGAAGCGACTGCCGTCTCACCTCCACAACTCGAAGGTGATATCGAAGAATTGCAGTTAGACCAATTGGGTTGTATCCTAAAAAATAATTTAATGTCCATCAGATAGATTTATAAAAAATATTAAACACGTATTTTTTATTTTTACTTTCATTCAAATACTTAGAAAGATAATTATACAAACTTAGAAATATAATTATATTGATTTGAAATGTCCCTTGATGTTGCGTGACGTCAAGCGACATTTCAAATCAATATACATAATTAGCCCCTATTTCGTAACTTTAATAGGTACGCTATATCTCAGTAGTTTTTGGTAATTTCGACAAAATAAAAAATACGGGTCTTAATTTTTTTATTATCTATAAAAATAAAAATGGGTTTCATTTTGACAGTTCAACAACATTCATTGCGTTATCTACGTTGTCGAGCAGACACATTTTTCGAGCATATGGAGCAATGGACTAGCAATATGTTTCAAAATGATTCCAATTAACAGTAATCATGTGTTCTTTAGCTATAAATGACAGCTTAGTTCGTTACTAAGTTGTCACTTTTGTATTAAGAACTTTAACTTAACCTCAAAAAAGTTCTAAATACAAATACGGACTCAAAGGTTAAGTCTGGAAGAAAGTTAGACTTCCTTTTGTATTTTTTTTTATAAGTTATAAACTAGCGCTTAACCGCAATCCCGCCTGATGGTAAGCAGTGATGCGATCATTGATGGTAAAGCGCGCTAGTTTATTAAGAGCCTATTCACTCTAGCCTTAAAGACACTCAAATTGTAATGTGACGGAAACACCGTCGCCGGCAAATTGTTCCAGTCCCTCGATGTACGCGGTATAAAAGAGGAAGCGAAACGCTTCGTCCGGGTCGCAGTGGTGTCAACAACGAAGGAAGGAAGGTTTAAGTTAAAAATAAGGAAGGTTTAAGGTTTAGAGCCACCAACAAGTCTTAAGCAATCGTGGTGAAACTTGTGTCTTCTTTGTATGAGTAGAATTTTTTTCCTTGCAGTGGGACAATGAAAGGCTGCTTATAATCAGATAATGAAATCTAATTAGATCTTAGATAATTAGATTTAAGGTGAGAATAAAACAATGTATGACACGCAAAGGTTAATAACATCGATTGTTTTTACTATTAACTCGTGTAAGTGGGTAGATGGGCACTGTAGCTAAAAATAAAAGTAGCAACGATAGGTACTGTCATTTAAAAAAAAAAAAAAATAAGTAGTAGCAACGATAGGTACTGTTCACTTTTTTTAAAAATAATAAGTAGTGGCAACGATACTGTTCACTTTTTAAAAAAATAAAAGTAGCAACGACACTGTTCAAAAAAAAGTGTGTGTGTCAGCTCCGACGCACGACTGGAGTTTACTCCTTAAGTACGAGTAAAAAAAAAATATTAAAAATAAAGAAATAAAAAAAATTGGTTGCCTGTAAAGTCGGTATACGGGCGAAAGTTTTACGTGACAACGACTTTGAGTGGTAAAATAATTTTAATGTGAATATTCATTCGTATAGTAGGAAGAAGGATGAAATAATAGTAACAATTTAAAACATTTATTTATACAAAGAATTATATTTAAAACATTAATTTATACAAAGAATCTCGCACTGAATTTCATATTAACAAAATTTTATTTTTACTTAGTCATTTATTTCATCATGTTATATTATCAGTCTGAAATTATTAACCTTTGCTGTTTGAATTGTTGCGATGGACGAAACTACCTTCACATTATCACTACACAATTGTTTTACAATTAACTGGCAACGTGTAAACTTGTATGCAGGCGTCTAAGCGAAATAGAAGCGCAAGCCATGAACCGGTGTGTATGCCTATCTCTCTCACTCTCTCTCTCTCGCTCTGTCTCTCTCGCTCTTAGGCGGGCTAACTGTGCTCGAGTGGAAGGGACGCGTGCCTTTCACTTTTTATTTATGTCTGTCTCTCTCGCTCTTAGGCGGGCTAACCATGCCCGAGTGGAAGAGACGCGTGCCTCTCACTCGCTCTCATTGTGAGCGCATAACGTGAGCGGAGCGTAACGCAGTTTCTTGAAGTGTCACCCGGCAAACCAATTTATAAGACGTTGTCACGTCAAAAAATTAAAAAAAATAAAAATAAAAATTATTATTATTTAAAAAATTATTTATAAAATAAATCTAAAAAATAATATTAAAAAAAAATAAAAAAAATATAAATGCTTATTTATGAAAATTTTAACCAATTTTAAGAAATTGATAATAAAAAATTTTTTATAAACATTTTTTTTAAATTATTATAATTAATTTTTTTTTAAATATAACATTATCTTAATAACTAACAAAATATAGTTGTAAAAAGATAATTATGCCACTTTTTCAGATTAGAAAGTTGCGCACCGAAGGTGCGCACTAAAATAGTAACGCTTAAAATTCGTTACTCGTTAGTAGGTTTTATCCCTCGGATTTTTCTCATACCGGGCGCCTTATACATAAATGAAAATCGATTCTTAAGGAGTAAACTCCAAATAAAAAGTGTGTGTCAGCTCCGACTGGAGTTTACTCCTTGGGTACGAGAAAAAAAAATATTAAAACTAAAAATATTAAAAAAAAGAAAAATTTATTATTATTATTTAAAAAAATATTTATAAAATAAATCATAAAAAAATAAAAAAAATATAAATGCATATGTATGAAAATTTTAACCAATTTTAAGAAAGTTCATAATAATATAATTTTTTATGAACATTTTTTTTAAATTATTCAAATTATTATTTTTTTAATATAAATAACATTATCTTAATAACTACCAAAATATAGTTGTAAAAAGATAATTATGCCACTTTTTTAGATTAGAAACTTACTACGCACTAAAATAGTAACGCTTAAAATTCGTTACTCGTTAGTAGGTTTTAACCCCTCGGATTTTTCTCATACCGGGCGCCTTATATATGAAAATCGATTCTTAAGGAGTAAACTCCAAAAAGTAGCAACGATACTGTTCACTTAAAAAAAAAGTAGCAACGATACTGTTCACTTCTTTATAGCTTCTCGATTCGCCATTCAATCTTCAACAGGAAATATTTAATACTAATAATATATTTAATACGACCGCGTTAAACTTCGACCTCTTGACCTGTCAGGTCGAATTAAAATCAAGTCATTTATTCGACTAAGGCTGAGAAGCAGTTATTGAACCCATATGGGGAACCTCAAAACGCCTTTCACTCCTATTGCCCGCCTGCCCTGTAAAGGCTCTGCCCTGTCGATCTTTCTGTTCGGCTCCTAAGAGTCCTCCTACCGTGGTGCGCTTCTCAAGAACTGGGTTGTCAATACGATAAAAAAAAAGTGTCAATACCGACTGGCAGTTCCAGATATAAGCACTAAGGCACTAAGATAAGGTCTTGTAGCACTTACTAGTGCCATAGTCTTTGTGTCATACACAGGCTGAGTAGAACGGGCACCACGGCAACATTATGTATGTTAATGTTATATTGTCAAGGTAAATTCTCTGGCAGGAGTTCAACCCGCATTCCGATCTGCAGGAGCCTCCAAGGTCCTGAAGAGGAAGTCTGTTTATGGTATTGAGCTAAAAAAACTTATGCCCTTAGTTATGTCAAAGTCGATAAAGGAAATTTAATAAATCAGGTTTAGTTTTTTCTAATCCATACTATTATACATGTATATTAGCACAGTCTAAAAAATGATTTTTATACTGTACTAATATTATAAATGCGAAAGTAACTCTGTCTGCCTGTCTGTCTGTAACGCTTTCCCGCATAAACCTCTCAACCGATTTTGATGAAATTTGGCACAGACAATCTTTAGACCCTGAGAAAGGACATAGGCATTCACCTTTTATTGAAAAATTTGATATTCCCGAGGGAAATCTAAAAAGCGCGATATAACCGAATTCCACGCGGGCAAAGCCGCGGGCGGAAAGCTAGTAAGTAATAATAATAATTTTCTCATTTATATTGCTGTCTCAAGCGCCTAGTACTATACTAACGTTGAAGCTGAGTCGTGCGCTCGCTAACCACACTGCAACAATTTCTAAATGTATTTGGGAAAAAATATAACATGGTGTAAAAATGATTGGAATCGATTCAGTTACTTATTCTGAACAAACCGTATTCGGGTTTCGTATAAAAATAACTTTGTATACTACAATAAGCGACAAAACAACAAGTACAACTTTATCAATGTTTTCACGTTCAACAACTGTCATCTGTACCTCTATCTATCTATGCTACTCTACAAAGTTAGATACTAAATAAATGTTATATTATAAAGAGTTTATGTTTGTGATGTTGTAGGAAATAATCTCTGGATCTAGTTCCAATTTTGAATATATACCAATGTAGGAGGACAAATTATTTGTGACTATCATAGACTATGTATTAACAATTTGTTTTTTATATATTTTACTAGCGGTCGCCAGCGAATTCGTTCGCGTGGAGTTAGTAATTTGAATATTTTATGCTCCGCTCCTATTGGTCACAGAGTAATGTTATATAGCCTAAAGCCTTAGCTATAAGCCTTCCTGGATTAATGGGCTTTCCAATGTAAAAAGAATTTTTCAAGTCTGACCCGTAGTTCCTAAGATTAGAGCGTTCAAACAAACAAACTTTTCTGCTTTATATATTAGTAAAGAGTATAAATTTGATTAAAATTGAATATATTACTTACAACGTATCAAAAAAATGGAAAGACATTTTCGTGGACGGATTTCATCACAAGGAAAATGTTTACGTAGGTACTTACTGCTTGCATTTAAGATTAAGTGGACGCGTGTTAGGTACCTAGTTGTGTAATATAAATTAAAAAAAAAAAACTTGAAAAATTGTAGTAGCTTGTTGGTTTATATCAGATATCATAGTCTGAAAGTGGCACCGGTAGCTGAAAAGTTGTGTGGAAATCGGTTGTCATGGTACGGGCATGTGTTACGGAGAAATGAGCAGAATGTTGTGAGGAGAGTTTTAATTATGAATGTTGATGGCTATAAGAGTAGGGGAAGACCAAAGAAACGATGGATGGAATGTGTGAAGGATGATATGGTTAAGAAGGGGGTGACTGCCGAGATGGCTTCTGATAGGGATGTATGGAAGAAAAAGACATGTTGCGCCGACCTCAAATAAATTGGTATAAGAGCAGGAGAATGATGATGACTGTCACCTTTTATTTTTGGTACATAAGTACATCTAATTTTTTCTTAGCGACAAGACCGCTTATTGTGTAACTATGTATTTCTACATTGATATACAGATATAAATGTATGTTTATGGAATCCATAATAAAGAGTAGTCTACATATATAATTATCACGTGTCTTATTTTAACTTCCTAACACTCAAATTGTTTACTACTAAAACACCGATGTCCTTCAAGATAGCTTCCTATTATTTTGAGCCTCGACCAAAACAAGCTGGCGTTAATTATTTTCTATACTATCTGTGCATGTGACTTCGTTCAGTTGCATGTCGGAGATCGATCACTTATACACTAGATAGTTAGATACACAGTCTCGAACAAAACTCTTCTCAAAAATGGCGACAAGTATTAAGCAGTCAATAAAATACATTAATTTAAAATCAGCCTTAAGTGCAGTGTATAAAGTTCTTATCACAAAGCAGTACAAAAAGCCATTATTTTTTTACTACATCAAACCTAATTCAATCTTACACGCATGCATTAAAGTCAGAATTATAAAATAAGTACTAAATGAAAGAAGCACCCAAGTGCTGCGCTGTGCGCTTGTTCAGTTCAACCATTTTTTTTTACGCTAATTTTGAATCTAGTATATAATTGATCGATGATGTCGGGCAATAAATTGGAACCCTAATGATTTTTCTAAATTAAAAGTAACCTCAGTTACTCCTTATATCATCAACTACCTGCTGGGGAAAGCCTCTTCAAAATCGGTCGAACTTTCTCAAAGCCGGAAAAAACAGACAACGTTATACCTAAGTCCCGTATAATTTTCGTATCCATTTAGTGAAACAGTTCTTATTCAGACAGTATATACAGACACTTCAATTTTATCTACTTGTATTGATGTTGGTTATAGACACATCGTGTTAGCGTTACCTGTATATAATTATGTATAAGTTTGTTCATGCTATAGGCGCGTGATTCCAAGGCAAAGAGTAAAGTTAAACAAGAAACCGTGGCCCTGGCCATCGCACAGGCAAATGAAGAAATACGGGTGGGTTTTAGTCAGTAAAAGTCTGACACGCCCTTCCGCGCCGCCCAGAGCGGGAGAAAGTCATAAAAAAAAGGGAAAAGTATGTATATAGAGATTCCAGGGCCTAGAATTCATCAGTTGTAGAGAGGAGACGAGGAGTCTCGTAAACAAGTTGTTGTGTTATCATCTTAAATTTACTAGTTCAAAATGAAGTGTCTAAGAGACTCGACCAACATCTATCGAGGCTATAGAATATAGGGCTCTTGATTCAAATCAAGGGCCCTATTCTAAAGGCTGTACTCCTTGATACGTCCCGCATCGTGAGGAAGTTCCTATCTCTGGAGCCATAACCACAGGTAGCTTGGAATCTGCTCCCGAAATCAGTCACAGTTTACCCAGTGTTTTACGAGTGTATGCAATGTAAATATTTTGCACACTTTAGTTTCCATACTTTGCAATAGTTTTCCACCAGTTTGGGTTGTCCTTTTTTTTGCTACCCGGGTTTCCTTCATTTGCCTGTGTACCAGAGTCACCGGTATCTTTTTCAAACAATCCCCCGCCCTGGCAGACTCGCAGTCCTGGCAGACCCGCAATCCTGGCAGACCCGCGGTCCTGGGACATCCGCGGGTCTGGCAGACCTGCGGTCCTGGCAAACCCGTGGTTCTGGCAGACCTGCGGTCTTGTCAAACCCGCAGTTCTGGCAGACCTGCGGCTCTGGCGTGCGTTAGCAAAGTGTGAAGCTGTGAACAGGGATTCGTTCAGATCGTCGTTTTGGTGTCAACAACGTAAGTACTTCGCCTGTGCTCCAGGCTTTGGAGACCGTTTTGAGCTAAATCTGGGTCGCCAATTAGCCTCTTCGCACGCTTCTCCACTGAATCCAAAGTGGCCAGGTGGCATTTTGCAGTACCAACATACGTGGCTGCAGTACTCTACACACGAACTGACCTGGGCTCATTAGAATCTGTCTTGGTGTGAAATACCGTCGGACCTTTGTGTTGTTGCCTCATTTCATTAAAATTACCTAAGCGGCCTCTGCGAGTCGGCTTTGGCCCCTCGTACGCCGTTCAAAGGACCGAGATGCCAACGAGATGAAAACATTATCATATCAAAAATAACCTAATCTATTGTATAATTATTACTCACTAGCTGCGCCTCGCGGTCTCACCCGCGTAAAGGGTAAACAAACCGGCCAAGTGCGTGTCGGACTCACGCAAAAAGGGAAATTAAAGGATTTAAGTTATTTCAACCCGCCTGCCTGCGACGTGGAGGCCCCGGGTTCGATCCCCGGCCAGGTCATGATGGGAAACGATCTTTTCCTAATTGTCCTGGGTCTTGGATGTTTATCTATATATGTATCTATTATAAAATATAGTATCGTTGAGTTAGTATCCCATAACACAAGTCTCGAACTTACTTTGGGGCTAGCTCAATCTGTGTGATTTGTCTGTATATATATATTTATTTATTTATTTGTATGAAAGATTACGTAGTAATAAGCGATTTACAATTTTCGAGGTATTAAAATAAACTACTTACCTAGATCTCGTTCAAAACAATTTTCGTTGGTAGTTTTTATAGTAATGTACTACATCAAATGTTTTTTTTAGATTTTTCTTTTTCTTATTTTAGAAGTTGGGGGGGCGAGTTTTTTCCACTTTGGAAGCGTCTGTCGTCACGCAAACTATTCAGTTTAGAAAAAAAATATTTTAGTAACCTCGATATTATTTTTGAAGACCTATCCATATACGTGTGGGGTACTTATCCCACACGTACCTATATGTTTGTTAAAAAAAAATATTTAAGTTTCAGTTGTAAGTATGGGGAGCCCCCAATATTTAATATACATATATTTTATTTTTATTTTTGCATCAAAATGTTAATGCGGTTCACAGAATACATCAACCTACCAAGTTTCAATAGTATAGATTTTAAAGTTTCGGAAAAAAATGGCTGTGACATATGGAAGGACAGACGGACAGACAGACATGACGAATGTATAAGGGTTCCGTTTTTTGCCATTTGGCTACGGAACCCTAAAAGCGAACCCTATTACTAATAATCCACTGTCTGTGTGTCTGTCACCATTCTGTGTCCCATAAAACGCAATAGCTTGGCAGTTGAAAATTTTCACCAGTGTTGTATTACTGTTACCGCTATGATAAAAAAAAAAAAACAAATCAGAATATAGATGACTAGCGGCGCCCCGCGGATTCACCCACGTGTTTTCGTTCCAGAAGGAATATCGGTATAGAAAGTATCCTATGTGTTATTCCTGATTATAAACTATCTGTATGCCAAATTTCATCCAAATCCGTACAGAAGTTTTTGTGTGAGAAACTAACAAACATACATCCATACTCACACACTTGCGTATTTATAATATTGGCAGGATATAACAAATTGTTGGTAGGTTCACGAAGCATTCGTTATCGAAATAATCTTCGCTTTCTAAGAAAAAGATAGCGAGAAGGCATGAATGGTGTCCTACTTAACTTACTGCAAGCTAAGTTGTAATAAATAAGTCTACGTGACTGGAGGAACGAAGCGGATTTTCCAAGTGCGTCGTACGTTTGACTGCATATTGCTTGCCTAGCATCTAATCAAGAGGCAATCGATGGTTAGTGTTTCAACATTAGATACTGTTTTCAATCATGGGCTGAATATTTTGATGAAAGGTCTTTAGGTAAGGGTATCTGGTACAAAACGGTTCAGCCATCTCTTCCTCGGAGACTCTGGTTCAGCGAGGGTAGGATGAGCAGGCAAGAGGTAGTGACGGCTTTGAGGCTTCGATCCGAATACATTCCACTAAATAGCTTCGGATTTATGATGCGCAAGGTCAATTCACCAAACTGTGCTACATGTGGGGTTATCGAAGATGTCTAATCTCTATCGAAGGTGTCTGAAGTGTCTAATCTTTGGAAAGAATGCTAATGTAGGCTTTTTCAATAGCATCCTGTTCTCTCCATTGGCAGATGAGGCTAGAGCACTTCTTAAAATTATAATTATGGGTATAAGGTTGCGGGTAGGTTAGTTATAGCATAATTATGTACTTGTATACAATCATCGGGGTGACAAATTCTCTACAGAAAAATCCCTGTTAAATAATTAAGAAAAAAAAAAACATTAGATACTTTTACAGGTTCTTCAACTAGTGAAACTATGCAGACGTGATGAGTATCGCAAGGCACGGAAAGAAAGACAGAAAGACAATAAATATATTTATTTAGCGCAGATTCAAAGGAACGCAATTCTTCAGATAATAAACCAAAGCAAATATAAAATCGTATGTAATTATTATTAGGAAGAATTTTTTAATAAAACATTAACAACAAAAGTTTACGTGAAGTTGATGAGCAAGGTATCATAATAGCAGCTGAATATAATGTCATAGATAACCTACATAATTGGGTGTCATAGAGTTATACAGGCCACCGGCGGATAGGAGGTGCGCCAAGTCCGCAGGTGACCCGAGTTTGAGTTGCTCTGTGTTGAGTGCATACTGCATAATACATAGTAAGTATGATTTGAATAAAATCTACACATGCTTACACTTATAACAATTAGGTATATGTTTATAACCCATATAATATCGGCGCTAAATGTTACTTGTTATCTAAGTGGGGCAATTTGTCATACCTACTTACTCACTAGTACTTACTACTTCCATATCGTACATGTGAGCAGGATTTTAAATGTTTACATTATTTGGGCTTACAGGCAGCTCTGACAATTCTGCAAAGTCTGAAATTTCTAGAAAAATGTCGAAATTTTCTATTTTCCATCATTCGGCTTGTCCTAACGCTGGATGTCCACTGCATCCTTCGGGATTTAAATACAGATCAAATTGAAATAGCTGTATTGTAACTGTAATTTACCCTGAAAGTCTGTCTGAAAGTTATTCTATGCCTGCAAACCTATTGCAAAACATTTGAGCCCTTCTCACTCACAATAAGACGACAACACAAACAAACAAATTTTACAAGGATCAACAGTTAAGACCTAAACAATACCAAACATGGAAAACTACTCACATAATTTGTTTCATTTTCCCACAAAAGTAAGATGGCGGCAAGTCAACGACTTCGCGCCAAAAATACAAGTTGAAAAGAATGGTTCTCATCAGTCTTTGTGTCAGTCTGTGTCAGTCCGATGGGGGAACGTGATACGAACAGACGGACAACTAATTATCCGACTACATTCAGTGTCGTATTTCATTATTATGTTCCCCCAAATGACATGTAGGTAAATGTTTATTTTGGATTGAAATCGGACGGATGCGTTTCAGCTGTTGTAGATATTGTTTGTATGTCGCTGGAAGTAGGTAGAATATTTAATCCGTTTTTCTCTTATTTAATAAATACTTGGTTTTAGTTGTCCCGGTTACGAAAAAAAGCTGCGTAAATTATAAGATGTGTCGCTCTCTTTGTAAAAGGCCCTATTACCAAGGTGACAGAAACCAGTGCAGTCCACAAGTTAAAACATTGAAGCTGTGTTTTCTTTGAATTTATTTGGAATTTTGGAGTAGTTTGTTTGAACTTTAATTATCTATAAGGAAATATAAGAACACTATTTGTATCTTCATAATTGATTTATTATTAAAAAAAACAGTCACGAGAATAATAATAGACTACAGCTTTAAAATTAACACAATTGGTATGCTTCCTTGAATTAATAAGGGTATTATTACACATAATATGTAGACACTTTCATGACAATAAAATGGCGAAGTACGGACGACAGCACGTCAAGCTACCCGAAACTGTCAAATATTTCCAATCAACCTTGAGGTTTAACGCTTTAGAAATAAAGTTGAAAATCTAATAAAAAAATCTGACAGATTGTAGTGGCGTGATCTGCACGTCTGTACGTTCTCTTAAACAGGCTGTTGAAATTCGATATTCAGATAAGCCACGCTACGCCAGTTTTTATTGTATCAAGCTTACAATGGATCAATCAATTTAGGCACTCAGACCATTCTTCCATAGACAAGAAACTGATGTAGTAATCTATGTATTAATAGAGGTATTAGATTTCTTTTATCTATAGAATATTTGAACCGTGCTCACTTCGTTGAGTAGGAAACATTATTACTTGTGATGAAATCCGACTAAGGTGAGTGGGGGTAAGACGGAATGCATTTTTGATGAGATAAACAGTGTTGATGGTTAAACTGTTGTAAAACAAAAGAATTTAAGGCAATTGCAGAAAACGATGTTTTGGGTAAAAATGTATAGTCAACTTGTTTCCATAATTTTGACAGCAATCTTTTTGAAGCAATATTTTATAAAAAAAAACGTTAGTAAAGTTGGTCATAAGAAAAAAAAAATGTAGGGGAAAGATGAAATGCTGAAGGGGTAAGATTGATATAATCACTAAAATCGTATTCATGGTCATTATGCTTGTGTGGTGATTAATAAACCTTCTGCTTCAATAACCTAAATAACCTGAAAATGAGTTACATTAAAAATTCGCATTCTAAAAGCAAGAAAAATACATTTTTCAAATAAAATATATCGTTCTTACCCCGTTGAAACGGCTGGCAGTCAGGGGTGCTCAACATATTAAAGATATAAAAAAAAATAAAAAAAATAATCTTGCTCATAGATGAATAATCATGCTCATAGATGACTGTCACATCTAACTCAGGTCGATAAATAAAACACACGTTTTCATTTAGTACCAAGTAGCCTACATTATAATTATTTTTATTAAATAAAGCACGACAGCAGAATACAATTAAACATTATTAAAAATATTATTTCAAAGGAGGTAATACTTAAACATCACAGTTAAATAAAATCAGTCCGTTATAAGTAGGTACTACTTCTAAAACTAAAAATAACTTTTTATCAAAAATATGAAATATGGCTTTATCAGATCAGTTGGTAATCCCGTAAAGCAGAAGTAACTGAAATATAAAAAAAAAAAATCACCTATTCGTATTTATGCGTCTCCTAATAATTAACAAAAAAAAAACACAAAACTATGCACTCTTGCCTTTATAAACATTAGTAAACAGTATTATTATAATCACTGCCAATTATTTCAGATTGAGGGCCCCTGACTTTTTGCAGGAGTTTCGTAAACGGGGTAAGATGGAAAGTTTTATATTATCATCTTACCCCTTTAAATTATGCAGGGGAAAGTTTGAAAGGGACAATAAATCTTTAAATACGTGAAATATAGTAATCAACACATTATAGAGCAAATTACAGTTTAAATCTAATTACGAATATCAAAACAACATGTTTGTTCCTTACCTGAGTAAGGAGATACAGCGAGCGGGGTAAGATCGAAAAACTCAATTTTTCGCGGGAAATGTACTGTGCGGAAAAATGTCAAATAATACGCCAGCACTTTCACTCAGCGAATGACGCAGGCTACGAGGTGGGGCAAGATAAAATGGTGTCCACAATGGTATTGCCAGCATTAAAACAATTCCCTGGTATTGGGCGTTATTACATTTTTTTTATCTTACCCCTTTTTTATCTTACCCCCAGTCACCCTACCACGAAAATGTAACCACGAGAGCCAGGTTATCAAAGAGCCAATAACGTGGTTCTTTTTTCTTCTTTTTCAGCATATAGAGGACAATGGCTAAATGGCAAATGCTGGACAAAGGCCTCCCCCAAGGCTTTCCACAATGACCGGTCTTGTGCTGCCCGCTTCCATCGGCTTCCCGCGACCTTCACCAGGTCATCGGTCCACCTTGTTGGGGGTCTCCCTACGCTGCGTCTTTCAGTACGTGGCCACCACTCCAGAACCTTACTGCCCCAACGACCATCCGTTTCGGTCACTTATTTAAGCGACTCGAAGAGCTTTGTCGGTGGCTTTGGTTTTTCTGCGGATCTCCTCATTTCTGTTTCGATTGCACAGAGAAACTCCGAGCAAAATTAAAATAAATAAAATTTATGAAAAATCACAATCTATATCTATACTAATATATAAAGCTGAAGAGTTTGTTTGTTTGTTTGTGCGCGCTAAGCTCAGGAACTACTGGTCCGATTTGAAAAACTTCTTTTTGCGTTGGATAGCCCATTAATCCAGGAAGTCTTTAGGCTATATAACATCACGTTTCGACCAATAGGAGCCGAGCATAACTCCACGCGAACGAAGTCGCTGGCGGCCGCTAGTAAATGTATAAAATGGCTCAGTTTGTATGGTAATAAAAAATCTTAAACATAATGTAGACTAAGGTCCGTATTCCAGAAGGAAACTCAAGCATTGATCTCTACTTAAGCATTACTTAAAACTAGTTTCAAACAATCAAATGGCTTGAAACGAGACTTAAGTAGAGCTTAAGTTTTGAGTGACGTTCTGTAATACAAACCTAATACATTATACAGCGTGGCGCCATAATGGTGACATTAAATTAACACACGAGTAGTGCTAGTGCCCATTAATCATATGACATTTGCTATTTTAAAATAACTCGAAAAAAAAATTTTTTTTTTCAAACAAAATAAATAATATATTATTTATTTTGTTTGAAAAAAAAATTTTTTTTTTCGAGTTATTTTAAAATAGCAAATGTCATATGATTAATGGGCACTAGCACTACTCGTGTGTTAATTTAATGTCACCATTATGGCGCCACGCTGTATAAGTTATCACAGAAAGTTACGTTCAGTCAGTCATAAATCCAGACTTCGGGCTGTTACATGTTGAAAAACCCCAGTATCATGATTAAGATCAGCAAGTTTAAGTTACCACTACACCAAAGAGGTGGTCGAAATAATGTTACAGCAATGTTATCTAAGTCGTCTTTTTTCAACTATTTCGGGGGAGTTTTGTCATCATGACTTTGCCTCAAACCGAGCGAGGTTATAGACGGTTCACGCGGCCGTCTTTTTCAACTGTCTTTGGCGATATCCGCCATTATTGTAAAATTTTCAATGTATTTCTATAATTTGTTACACGTGTTATTGGCAAAATTATAGTATCTATTCTACAGAGGCCATTAATAAAGAGCTGAGGTTGAATCTCACCTTAAAAAAAGAGGAAGAATGTTCGGAGGCACAGAGAGGTCTTGGTGTGTAAAGTTCAGTCACCCATCTACCATCCGCGGCAAGTGTGGTTTAACCTGCCCCCTAATCGGCGAACACATTTTTGTCAAATGATTGCGACTAGTTGGTATGAGTTGGGTCCGAACGATCCTAACTAGTTGCAATCATTTGACAAAAATGTGTTCGCCGATCAGGGGGCTGATCGATTGATCAGTACTGCTGTTTCTTTTTTTCTATTGGTTTTTTTTATATGAGTGGGATGGTGTTTTCTGTTTTCTGGATTTATTTATTTAATTTTAATGTACTTAATTATTAATATTTATCTAACATTAAATATTTATATTAATCTTTGACCAATTAATACATTTAACATACGCACGCACATTTATGAACCTATGTCACAACATTTTTATTTGATTCCGTTTGAGTTTTTTTATCATTTGTATTACTATTATTATCTAACTACATATACCATTTTTATTATTGCGAACTGAAAACTCTGTAAAAATAGCATACATATATCTGTGTTTTTGTAATTCTAGCGTATGTATGGCACTCATGGGTTGCAGCTGAAAATCAGCATCAGATGGCACATCTTGTGTTGTCATCTGACATTATGCTGAGCTGAGGCCCTTTTGGCATTATAATGTAAATTATATATTTTTAAAATTTTAGGCATTTTTATATGTTTCTTTCTGTTATTATATATTATTATTAGTTAGCCACCATCTCCTCAAGGTTACAACAATATATTCTACTTAATTACCGTTTCCAGCTAATAGTTCAATTCAAATTTGGAACCTATTACGAAACCAACCTATTTTGTTACAGTCCAACAATTATATCAATTGACGTAATAATTCAATTGACCTTTGCCTGTTTCGTTTATGTACTAATGTACTCGTGTCGATTCAATTAATTTTAAAGTCTATGATAGTACAAATATCAAAATATTTTAATACTTATTTGATTCAGACAAGGCTTTGGATTCTTGACTAATAAGGTGAAGATTAACCATTATCATAATGTTAGTCATTTATTCAAAAACGTTTTAAGTACAAAGTAGGTACTGTTAAAATAAACACATTCTTGAAGTTTGAACTTTGAGCCTCACTTAACTTTAATCTCTGTTTATAATAAAATAACAAACCCCTTATTTGTCAGAATATTGTAAGTACAGACGACAGCACATCGAACTATGTATTAGAATCTGTCTGTGATTTTCAACTTTATTGTAGAATCGTTAAAGCTCAACATTGATTGGAATTTTTTGACAGTTTCGCCTAGCTTCAACCTGTACATTTTAAGGTCAGTCCACTTAATGAACATAACACCCTTTGTCACATAATATGGCGTGCAAATATTTAGTAGGTTACATTCTATGTCATAATAATAAAGAATAACAAAGAATATTAATTAAGAGGGAACTCTAGTGGTGCTTTCTCTATACAAACGTATTCCGCTGTTTTCTTCGTGGATAATGCTTTTGGAGCAATTTTTTTTCTACAATTTAACACCGTGATTATACGTGCCCCTATCAATTGATTTTTTTCCGAAACTTAATTAATAAAAGAAATATGATACTTCATAATCGCGAAAAATAACCCATTTCTACCGTGATGTTCAGATGACTATTAGACGTTTAACGTGATAAGTTTTTGACAAAAAAGAAAGTAGTAGAAGCATAGGTATACTTTTCCTCTTAATTTTGATATAAAAATAATTGAGATCTGTTTTGAAAAAGAAAACAGCGGAATACGAAACGTCTTTTGGTCAACGTTTTTGCATGTAAAATCAGCCTGAGCAGTAACTGTCCTTTTCGGACTTTACCGGGAGAGGTTGGAAGCAGCGCGACGGCAATAGTTTCTTCAAATACCTATTTTCCAAATTCCTCGGCATCAGAGTCCCCTCTTAATGGTGGTAGGCCATAACATCGGCTGTCGGCAGAAGTTACCACCCACCAGACAGTGTTGCCGCCAAGCGATGTTCCGGCCTGTGTCTGGTGAAGCCGTACGGTGGACGGGTCTGCGCAGTTGTGTTGCGATGTGTACAGCCCCCCAATCGGCGGACACACTTTTGTCAAATGATTGCGACTAATTGGAATCCGTTGGGATCGTTCGGATCGCCCATTGGTCCGTTCGGTCCAAACGATACCAACTAGTTGCAATCATTTGACAAAAACGTGTTCGCCGATTAGGGGGCTGGTTACGATTCGCCAAATGCCTAGTTTACAATTATTTTAAAAAAATCTAGACAAAAAATCCGAAGAGATATTAATATTAAACTCATCCGCCTACTGAAACCTGCCATACCTACCAGAGATAATAGCATAACAGTATCGTGTATTATAATCCGTAGACTATAGAGTGGCGACAAAGGAGTGTGATGACCCCTCGTTCATTCCACCCGCATACATACATGTGCCGAAACTGAAGCTTTAATGGACGTTCACTTTGTCAATAAACTGCTTATTGGTACCATGTGCCGTGTGACGCCCTTTGTTAGGTATTTAAGAGAGAAATTATCTTTTTTTTGTTGATTTGTTATGGACATTTACTGAAAGGATTTCTTCCTTTTATTGTGCAATTATTGCCCGTATTCCACTATAAAATATCTTTCCATATTTTTTTACTACTAAGACACGATCTTATAATTTTAAATAAAATATTTTATAACATATTCGCTCGTAAAATGGCTGTATTTGCATCAATTTCAATATCGTAATATAATCTCATTACGTACTTGTGCTGTAATGTAAAGTAAAACGCACGATTTTTTTTTAAATAAAGTAATATGCATGACCTCCGTCAAAAAATGAAATATACTTAACTAAAAATTAAAGATACTTTTGAAAACCTTAGCAAAAAGTTTTTATGTCAGAATAGTGATTTTGGTGGCAAAAAGTTTTTGTGTCAGAATTTTATGAATAAAATTAACTTTGGGAGATAAATTAATATAAATCAATATTGAATTCTTTTAATTAATTGTGACAATAAATTACAACCATTTAGGTATCTGTAAAAAAAAATCATAAAAATATTAATTTACTTAAAAGTAATACTGGATGTTTTTGCCAAACAAGCAATTAAAGATTTATTCGTTTAAGAAAATCATAGTTTTATTTATTTCCACGCAAATATGTTAAACTCCTTAGTCCTTTTTTAAAAACAATTTAAAAAAGTAAGTTATGTTTTTAAAATCACACTGGGCACACCTATGCTGTGCATACTCCCATACCCAGTGTGACCTAAAACATTTCTCTGTCAACAAGTACCAGCTCCCTAATTACGTAACACGCTATTGCTATCAGTTGGAATCAATTCGAAGCATATTGCTAATCCATTGCTCCATATATTCTAAAATGTGTCTGCTCAACAACTTAAATAACGCAATGAATGTTGTTCAACTGTCTAAATGAAACCCATTGCTACTGATAGTGTGTTACGTAATTACATGCAGGTACTTGATAGAATAAGACAGCCTCCGTGGCGTAGCGGTAACGAACGCGGCCGCTGCGCAAGGAGGCGCGGGTTCGATCCCCGCGCAGTGCAAATATTTGTATGCATGAATACGAATATTTGCACTGGTCTGGTCATGCCTCGGAAAGTACGTTAAGCCGTTGGTCCCGGTTGCCATACGAACATCTAGTGGCAGTTGTTACGGGTTGTTGGAGCCCTCAAAAGTCCAACAATTGGTCTAACTGCAATGCTTAGATATTGCCTTCGGGTTGTGGAGGTCAGACGGCAGTCGCTTCACGGAAAATATCAAAGTTTAGCCAAAATCAGCAGTTAGACTGGTAAGCGGACCCCAGACTCCAAAGCTGAAAAAGCTTCGGATGATGACGATGACTTGATAAAATAAGAAATGGTCTACAGACCTAAAGCCTACAAGACTTCCCAAGTCCGCACATTTACAAAATGTAGAAGGATCTATGGGACTCTTGCCGACATTGTACAGACGACAACACATCAAGCTACTACAATCTGTCAGATATCTTTATTACATTTTCAACTTTATGTAAGAAACATTAAGGCTCAAAATTGATTGGGAATTTCTGATAGTTTCGGGTATGTTGACCTGCTGTCGTCCGTACAGTTTTATCGCGCTCGCATCGTGAATTAGATTAGTTTTGGTAATTTTTCTGACTTTATCCCCTATTTTTGACTCACCTTTTTATCCATTTTAATTCTCCCTTTTGTCAATTAGCCTGACCTTTGAACGCTACGTATGTGGGATCTTGTTTTTATGTATTCATATGTATAATCATTTAATTGTGCTTTTGTGCGTTGTTGTGTATAAATGATTTATTTATAAATATTTATGTACCCAATCGTATCTGTCTTTGAATGTTTTAAAGCGTACTTCTTATACATATGTAGGTACTTCTTCTTTCTTTCTTTTTTTTTGGCTTCGCATGGTTTGTGCATTTAGCCAATGTCATGTAATGAATTATTCACGTCGAAAAAGACGGCCGCGTGAACCGTCTTACGAGGGAGGCTGGAGACAAAGTCATGATGAGGCCACTATACTGCGATATTTCACTGTCCTTTATGAAATACTAGCTGTTTCCCGCGACTCCGTCCGCGTGAACTTCAGTTTACAGGAGCTCAGTTGACATAAAATAAGCGTCTGTTAAAATAATGGAAGCAATATGTACGTCCGCGTTCACTCCCGTTTTCGCAACATTTTTTGTTACTGCTCTGCTTCTATTGGTCATAGCGGGATGCTATATAGTCTATGTCCTTTCTCAGGCTCTAGACTATCTGTGTTTTGGCGTGAAAGTCGGACAGACAGACAGACAGAGATACTTTCGCATTTATAATATTAGTATGGATTTACTGAATGCACTTTTTACTACATAAATCACGCACTTTTATTTAGTAAACAACACTATAAATAATTTTAAAACTCGAATGAAAATCGAATGAGCGTAACACTCAGCTTGACTTTACCGCCAAAACTATGTATAGGTACCTAATGTGTTTTTACTTACTATTTTTTTTATTTTTTTTTATACATTTTAAACTAGCACTTGACCGCGATTCCGCCTGAATTGAATGATTAAAAATAATAAATTATACAAAACGCAACATTAATTACGCTATAGTTCATTAGTTCAGTTCAAATAAAGCTTTGTCCGAGTAATTTGTCAGTGAGTTATGATCGTAAATGAGTTTGGGGAGTTGGTGCCAACTACTGGCGCCCAGCTATTGCCAAATAGTTACGTATTCTTGGAATAACTTTTATACAATAAAACAGTTGAAATTTTCCACATATTTGTTTGAACTATTTTGTTATTGTTTACTTCGTGATGCTCTGTAGGGCTCTGACTTTTGGGTGTTTAGATTTCTATTGGCATTGTCATTACGAGTATGACGTTGATGAAGTCATTAGGCACAATTGAATGGGTTTTTGGTTGTGGTCGGTTTAATTGGTTCGCTGGTTTAGTTTGGATAACCGACACCTTTTTTTATAAATTAGAAGCTAGTGCAATCCCGCCTGATGGTAAGCAGTGATGCAATCGTTGATGGTAAAGCGCGCTAGTTTATTAAGAGCTTATTCACTCTAGCCTTGTAAATATATATACAATTTCAGTGCCTTAAAGGCTAGAGTGAATAATCTCTGCATAATTATTTAAAAAAAAAAGAACAGCAGAGAAATGTAGACAATAGTGTGTAAGAACTGCGTAGTCGCGTTATCATTTACTTACATAAGTTATCCGAACACCAGACTAAAGTCATGATTCTCTCCAATTATGTACAAGATAGTAAGATTAGCGACGTCACAATCATAAAATACTTTAATCTCTGAAGTGGGCATCGTATCTGCTCACAAAACAGAGATAAGGTTCAGGAAAATGGACAATGTTTGTGGATACAATGTATAATCTTACGATAAGATATGGCCAGGTAAACAGCTGCGGTAAACAGTCGCCTCTTTGCAGATATGAAGAAAAGATTAAAACTTTTTTGTGTTTTTATCGTATAACTCTAGAGAAGTGGCAACGGCCCCGACTTACAAGTTACAAGCGCTCTTTGTAAATCAGTTCATCATCACTGCTCTCAAAACGGTGAAGGAAATCATCGTGAGGTAACCGTCATGTCCTGGAACCGAAAATTGGAACACATGTGACGTCTTCTTCTTCTTCTTAAGCCTATAAAGGTCCACAGCTGGACAAAGGCCTCCCCCAAGGCTTTCCACAATGACCGGTCTTGTGCTGCCCGCATCCATCGGCTTCCCGCGACCTTCACCAGGTCATCGGTCCACCTTGTTGGGGGCCTCCCTACGCTGCGTCTTTCAGTACGTGGCCGCCACTCCAGAACCTTACTGCCCCATTGATAGACGTAAGAAGACGCAGCGTAGGGAGGCCCCCTACGCTGCGTCTTCTTACGTCTATCAACACAAAATTATACAAATTAATTATGGAGTTCCAAGTTTTAATGTTTCAAAGTCGCTCAGCGAGCTATGGAAAGGGTTATGCTTGGAGTCTCTCTTAAGGATCGAATCCGCATTGAGGTGACCCGGCAGAGAACAAAAGTTTTCGACATAGCTCACAGAATAAGCAATCTGAAGTGGCAATGGGCCGACCATGTTAGCCGCAGAACCGATGATCGTTGGAGTAGACGTGTTCTTGAGTGGAGGTTTCGCAGGATGACTGGTAGTAACTGGATGACTGGTAGTAACTGGATGAGAGTAAAGCGCGCTAGTTTCTTAAGAGCCAATTCACTCTACCCTTGAAGACACTTAAATTTTAGTCCGACGGAAACACCGAGTCTCTCAATGTACGCGGTCCTTTATACCGCGTACATTGAGGCAAATCGCTTCGTTCGGATCGTAGTGGTGTCAACAACGTAAGGATGGATAGGTACTAGCCGTACGCGGGTCGTCCGATGATGAAATGGAGATGGGGGAATTAAATTATGCAATTCTCTCGCATACTCCAAAATGCATCCTATAGAACACCTAAGTATATCAGAGGTTTCAGCTGAATTTTGAAAATTAAATTCCGTTTGTTACATGAGTATGCCTGCCTATCTGAACGAGACCCCTTGGTAAGGTGGCAATCCTACAAACCATTTATATCAGTTTAAATAATTTTATCATTTCAGCCGAAAGACGTCTACTGCTGGACATAGGCCTCCCCCAAGGATCTCCACGCCCACCGGTACAGCGCCTCCCGCATCCAGGGGTTTCCCGTTACCTTCACCAGGCCGTCGGTCCACTTTGTTGGGGGCCTACCAAGCTGCGTCTTCCTATGCGTGGTCGCCACTCGAGAAACCGTCGGCCCCATCGGGCATGTGCCCGGCCCACTAAAATACCAGCCAAATAATTTCGTATTAGAAGTAAAACTAATTCAATTTCAATGCCATATATGTAAGTTTCAGTCTGTGTTGGACTGATTAAAAGGTGAAGGAAAACATCTTGAGGAAACCTGGACTTTTTAAGTCTGAAATCACCAACCCGCATTGAGCAAGCGTGGTGATTACGCTCAATGCTTCTCTATATGAGAGACTTGTGCCCAGCAGTGGGACCATAAAAGGTTGATGATGATGATGACAATGAAGTTCCAGTCTGAGGTCAGTACAGTCCACAACCTTGTTATTGGGTAATACAATAGATACCTCTTGGTAAGACTGGTTATCAAACTTTTGGGCTTCTGAGGACCCGTAACGACTGTCAAGGACCTACGAATGACATCCGGGACCAATGGCTTAAGAGGGAAATCTAGTGGTGCTTTTTCTATACAAACGTATTCCGCTGTTTTCTTCGTGGATAATGCTTTTAGGGCATTTTTTTTTCTACAATTTTACACCGTGAGTATACGTGCCCATATTATTTGATTTTTTCTGAAACTTAATTAATAAAAGAAATACGATACTTCAAAATCGCGAAAAATAAAACTTTTTTACCGTGATGTTCAGATGACTATTAGACAAATGTGATAAATTTTTGACAAAAAAGAAAATAATAGAAGCATAGGTATACTTTTCCTCTAAATTTTGATATAAAAATTTCTAGAATTCTGTTGTGTTTTGACTAAGAAAACAGCGGAATACGAAACGTCTTTTGGTCAACGTTTTTGTAGATAAAATCAGCTTGAGCTGCTACTGTCCTTTTCACACTTTACCGGGAGAGGTTGGAAGCAGCGCGACGGCAATAGTTTCTTCAAATACTTATTTTCTAAATTCCTCGGCACTAGAGTCCCCTCTTAACGCTTTCTGAAGCATTGTAAAGAAGGGCACCCATGACCCATCCGTAGAGCAACCGTGATTTAACCTGGATGGAGCATGTTTTGATAAACGATTCTAATAAATACTAATTGGGTTGCTCTAATTTTCCTGTTTACAACAAAGCCAGCTAGAGGGAAATACAGAAATCATAAAATATTTCAAAGTTGTGGTGTTTTGGTTCATACCTATTTTTTTTTTCTTGAAAAGATACCATCCCACGTCCTAACTGCGTAAACCAGCCCCCTAATCGGCGAACACATTTTTGTCAAATAATTGCGACTAGTTGGGATCGTTTGGACCGACCGGACCAATGGGCGGTCCGAACGATCCCAACTGATCCCAATTAGTCGCAATCATTTGACAAAAATGTGTTCGCCGATTAGGGGGCTGGTATTATTATCAACTTGAATTATTTTGAAGCATATTGGTAGTACATTGCTCCGTAGCTATGTTCGAAAAATGTGTCTCATCAACATAAACAACGCAATGAATGTTGTAGAACTGTCAAAATAAAACCCATTGCTACTGATAGTTTTTTAGATCCTTGAAATAAATAAACCAATATCGATTGATGTCCTTTAAAAAAATGTCATTATACCAACTCTTTTTATGGTTCCGTATCTAAAAGGTAAAACGGAACCCTATTCATGAGACTTCGATGTCCGTCTGTCCGTCCGTCCGTCTGTCACCGGGTATCTCATGAACCGTAATAGCTAGACAGTTGTTTTTGGAGATTATGTATTTCTGTGGCCGCTATAACACCAAATCCTAAAAATAAAAAAAATATTTAAGGGGGTTCCCGTACCACAAACGTCATTTTTTTGCCGTTTTTTGCTCCATATTAATAACAGAAATATAGTATAGACGCTTAAAATGTTCATAGAATAATATTAAAATTAAAAATAAATAATTAAATTAAAATAAACATTGAAGGGAGCTCCCCAATATAACAAACGTGATTTTTTTGTCGTTTTTTTCCATGGTAATAATTTTTTTTTCCGGTTTTAAAGGTAATGGGTACGGAACCCTTCGTGCGCTAGTCCGACTCGCACTTGGCCGGGGGACGGGATGTGTGCGGGGTACGAGGAGCCAAGCTGCTAAATGTTGTTGTGTCGGGAGTTCGGTCGTGGAGGGTCTCCAGATCAATCTCCTTCTGGCGAAGCATTGTTGGTCTTAACATTGCTGTTTTTGCGTTTACCTCGCTCAACCATCTTCCTTCCTATTCACTCAGTTTTTTAATGAATAGCCTTAATAAACTAGCGCGCTCTACCGTCAACGATTGCATCACTGCTTACCATCAGGCGGGATCGCGGTCAAGCACTCAAAATCAAAATCAAAAGTCATTTATTCAAATTAGGCTGAGAATCAGCACTTTTTGAACGTCAATATTAATTAAGACAGTACAAAACGCCCACCCATCGATCGATCGAACAATTATTTAAAAAAAAAAGTCTATGGATCATCTTAATTTGACAGGACCAAAGTAATATTTATCTCCTCTCCTTTTCTTAAACAAATAAGAAGTTGTACCAAACTTAAATTTTCTACAGTTTGTAAACAAGTGAATCGCTAGCAGCAGTGGTTAAACTAAATTCTAGGAGGTCACTGAACTGAACTTTCTAATAAATACAACAAACATTTTATTTATTTATCATCTTTGTAACTATCGCTGACAATATTTTATCATTTTAACAAAACCAATTCAAGATACGTACCTGTCAATACCTCCATACTGTGAAGTCAAAACCATTGACAAAAGTTATAAGCTGCACCCGCGGTTTCACCCTCATAAGTCTCGATGCCATAGGAACATCGGGATAATAGTCTCATATGTGTTATTCCTGGTTATAAACCATCTGTGTGCCAAATTTCATCCAAATCCGTTCAGTAGTTTTTGCGTGAAAGAGTAACAAACATACATCCATCCATTCTCACATATTAGTAGGTTAAACTCATGTTCGGTGCTCCGGGCCCTCGCTATAAGGAAAACGGACACACAAATAAAATAATAGGTATACTGTGCAGTCTGCTATAAAAGGCAATGATCACTGCGGTATATATGTATGTATGTATGTATGTACATATAGATATCGCAGCCAACTGGGTGCTCGAGGCCGCGGTTTGCGACTTTTTAACCGACTTCAAAAAGAAGGAGGTTACTCAATGCGACCGCATATATCGACGCCTGAAAGGCAATCATATCTAAGCGAGAAAAAATCGTAAATTGAGTTATATACACCAAACGACGCAGAAAAATCTAGCGGTTCGAATGGTGTATATAACTCAATTTACGAATTTTTGTCGCTTAGATATGATTGCCTTTCAAGCGTCGATATGCTTTTTTTATATAAGTAATATGTTTGTTCGCGGATAACTTCGTCGTTTATAAACCGATTTTGATAAATCTTTTTTTGATGGAAAGAAGATATCTCCAAGGTAATCCCATGTGGGATGATCAGGGTTTAATGATGGAAAACTAGAGAAATTAAGGGGAACTTTAAAAACTTGTAGGCAGCCCTGGAAATCTCGCGGAACTTGTATGAACTCCCCTAATTACTAACTAAAGTATAAACGAGGAATTATTTCTAACTTTTAAATAAACCACGCAGTAGACACTGACAAAATGTACGGTGTAATTGCTAAAACACAGCGTGTGACAACAACTTTAAAAATTTGACTTGTACCCCCCTAGGGCTGACTTGCCCCCCCAAGGCCAGAAATTCCAATCAACATTGAGCGTTAATGCTTTTGCGATAAAGTTGAAAATCGAATAAAGAAATTTGACAGATTGTAGTAGGTTGATGTACCAACCAATGGCGGGAACGATTGACCACACGACGCGACAAATCACGTGGTCAATCGTACCCGCCATTGGTTGGTTTGGTATTCGATTTCGCTTCGCTACGAAGCGATGTTACATTGGCTAGGGCCGCAGGTTTTCTCAAGATGTTTTCCTTCACCTTTTTATACTTACATCCATATACAATAGAAACTTTCACGTATAAAATCGGATTTAATTGACTGCTACAGCCAAGCTACAGCAACAACTGGCCGAAAATGAACAAATAAATTAAAAATTTTGAATTTCGAACATTTCAATTCCGATAGTGGTCATTTGTATCCTACGCGCGGACCAAAGACAATACAAAACCCAAAACCAGCGTGAACGCAGCCGAGGGCAAAACCTGATGCAAAATATAGTCAAGTACATCACACTATAGGTATTATCGCGCAATCGTTGAAATCTTTAAATGTACGTGATGGAAAGCGACCTTATCAAACACACGCCAAATTAGCTGTGGGTTTCCCCGTTACTACGAAATTCTCATAAGCGTCAAGTTTTTTATTTATCTCTATTCTGGGAAGTAATATCTGTAGTGCCACTCCAATTTCTTAAAGTCATTTTCCGCAACCTCATCTACGCTATCTCCAATCATATTGGAGTAGGCTTCTTTTTTATTTTTTACTAGCTTTCCGCCCGCGGCTTCGCCCGCGTGGAGTTCGGTTTTGTCGCGCTTTTTAGATTTCTCAGTGTTTATCTACTATATTATGCATTTATTATACATACAAACCTTCCTTAAGAATCACTCTATCTATTAAAAAAAACCGCGTCAAAATCCGTTGCGTAGTTTTAAAGATCTAAGCATACATACGGACATACAGCGAAAGCGACTTTGTTTTATACTATGTATTGATTGATAATTATAAACTACTGGTGTTTCCGTCACACTACAATTTGAGTGTCTTCAAGGCTAGAGTGAATAGGCTCTTAATAAACTAGCGCGCTTTACTATCAACGATCGCATCACTGCTTACCATCAGGCGGGATTGCGGTCAAGCGCTAGTTTATAACTTATAAAAAAAAGTGCTTGACCGCATCCCGCCTGATCGTAAGCGGTGATGCAATCGTTGATGGTAAAGCGCTAGTTTATCAAGAGCCTATTCAGTCTAGCCTTGAAGACACTAAAAATGTAACCAGACAGATAAACCTGCAAATTGCTGGCAAATTGTTCCAGTCCCTCGCCCCCTCGACGTAGGCGGTTTAAAAGACGAGGCGAAACGCTTCGTGTTGGTTTCAACAACGGAAAGTCAAGTCAAACCGGATGTAGCTGAATACCAGCTCTTGGATCCCATGGATCGACTACCTGTCTGGGCTTCACTACTAGTTACTGGGTAATAATTATGTCCAGATAAAAAACTAGGGTTATCATATCTTCCCCCTTATTCATAAACGCTGCTTAAAGTTAACTAGTGATTAGCGATTGTTTAACCACACATTTTAGACATTTGCACGTCACTTAACTTTAATCGTCGTTTATGAATAAACCCCCTAAACACTGTCTTTATTCATAAAGGATGATTAAAATTAAGTGACGTTAAAAGGTCAAAAATTTATGGTTAAAGAATCGCTAATCACTAGTTAACTTTAAGCAGCGTTTATGAGTAGGGGGATAAGAATTTGTTCTGACATTTCAGGATTTTTTTTTTTGGGATACCTAATAGTTTACTTTTTTTATAAAGCATAATGTTAATCACATAATTACCGCCGCACCGTACAGATCACACCTAAGATCCATTCTTAAATCCCATCCTCTTATAACGATCTATTCTTATTCCTTCTCTGTACATGCTGTAAGATTGTGGAACTCACTCCCGCCTAACATTTGAAATTTAAACTCTATTTCTAAATTTAAACGTCGATTAAAAGAGCATTACCTTTCCTTTATATTGTGAGAATTTGTTTTTTAAGTATCTATATACACATTTACATATTTTAGTATTAAGTATTTCTTTACTGGTATTATAGGGCTACGCTTGGGGTTTGGGTGGAGGAGATCCGTAGAAGAACGAAAGTAACTGACTTAACCCGAAGAATTGCAACACTAAAGTAGCAGTGAGCCGGGCACATTGCCCGTAGGACCGCTGCCCGATGGGGCCGACAGGTTCTCGAGTGGCGACCATGCACCGGAAGACGCAGCGTGGGTAGGCCCCCGACAGTGAACTGACGACCTAGTGCAGGTCGCGGGCAACCGCTGGATGCGGGAGGCGCAGGACCGGTCGTCGTGGAGATCCTTGGGGGAGACCTATGTGCAGTGAACGTCTTTCGGCTGAAATGATGATGATCATACTTATGTCATTATTTTTGGATTATTTCATATTTGTTAAGGTATATTAATTAATATAATTACTTTTATACTTATCTCATTATTTTTTTCCTCGTTGTTCTTACACACTATTGTCTACATTTCTGTTTTACTTCTCCTTTCGCAGGTCTGCTGGAAGAAATTTCCAATAAGCAGCACCTTTGTACTCAGATCCTAACTTTGTCGTATCTTTATGTATTTTATTATGTGCACAGAAATAATAAAATAATTACCTACATACGATTAGTAGGATTTAAGATTTGAAATGATTACCATATTTGGTTCTTTAGATTTACATTTGCGATATAATCTCAGGAAGCCCGGAAGCCGTTGGTCCCGGTTGCCATACGCATCTAAGCAGTCGTTACGGGTTGATGGAGCTTTGAAAAGTCCAACAATAGGTCTAACTGCAATGCTTCGATATCAGTTGGTATGGGTTCTGGAGGTCAGATGGCAGTCGCTTCAGAGAAAATATCGAAGTTTAGCCAAAAGCAGCAGTTAGACTGGTAAAGCGGACACCCGACTCTAAAGCAGAAGCTTCGGATGCGACTGGGATTAACGCTGAGATGATGATGAAGTTGATGGCATAATCTCAGGATGTACATCTGCGAATCAGGCTTTTTGTTAGAACTTTTCAATTTTTTCCGAAGGTGGTAAAATCCTCATGGACTATCCTCCGCTCGGGGACGCGGTGGGGTGTCCCGGACTCTTACCGGCTAAAAAACCACCAAAGCGTTCGTCATCTGCCTTTCCGGGGTACCGGGTCCTCCCAATTCTACGGTACAAAACTGGTAACCATGTTCACAGCCCACACCTCACTTAATATTCAAAAAAGTTTTTCAAACCACTTGAATGCCCTACAACACCCAAAAGAGGTCACTTCTTTTTTCAATAAAACCTTTTTTCTACGAAGGCCATATTCTGAACAAACACGTGACCGGATGTGGAGCGAGAGTGAATTCTCGTCGAGTTACCGTTCTGAGAAGTTCGGTGAGTCATCGACGTAGGTACACGTGTACCCTACTGTAGAATAGTGAACATAGTAAAATATAATTTTAATGAAGGAACACATGTTTTTTGTTCTAAGAATTTATATCAATAGCGATACTTCTTTTAATTTTTTTTTTTACGATTTTCCTGTGACACGTTCGTTACTATTTATAGATTAGCTGCACCCCGCGGTTTTGCATGCATATTTGCATAAGTTTTGTTCTCGTGGGAATATCTGAAAAAAATTACCCTATAATGAGGCCGATTGTCTTGTTCGCAAGCTAAACTAATTTTTAGTTTTTAATTAAAATTAGAAAAGGATAGAAGATAACATTCCAATTTAATCCTGTCAAAATAAGGCACTCCATAGACAGAGACGCGATTAAGTATAAACATGGCGAACAAAAATACGTTAATTTACGTCAGGACTGTCAGGAGTGGATTATTTTGACAGGTCTAAACTAAAATTTTATCTTCTGTCCTTTTCTTAACGAAAGAGAAAGAAAAAGATGCATTGAACTTAAATTTAGTTTAGTTTTTGAACAAGTGAATCGGGCTCAATAAGTGTCAAAATAAAATAAAATTTCATTAAAATGCGTTATGCAGTATTTGCGTGAAAGAGTAACAATCATAGGTATATGTACATACTTTCGCTTTTATAATATTAATTAGGATAATACGGTTTATTAAAACTACAGTAACAACAACTTTTCCGATGCGCTACCAAAGGCCAGTTACCAAAATTTGAAAAGTTTTAAATTTAGCCGCTGTCTCATCTCAGCGACAAGTCGACAATCACTGTCAAAAATTTAAAGATCGTAGAGATTCTTTTGGAGTCTTTCTACTATTTGTTTACATGTTTTTTGTTTTTTTTTTCAACTGTCATTGGCGATATCCGCCATTATTGTGAAGTAATATTTTAAAGAATTTCTATAATTCGTTACACATGTTATTGGCAAAATTGTGGTATCTAACCACGGAGGCCATTGAAGAGTTGAAGTAGTATTCACTCTAGATTCTTTTGACAGATATTAAATATATAGAGATCAGACTGTAAACTTATTTAAGTCGTGGTGGCCTAGTGGCTTAAACATCAGCCTCTCAAGTATGAGTGTGCGGGTTCAATTCCAGGTCAGGCAAGGTGAAGGAAAACATCTTGAAGAAACCTGAACTTTAAGTTTGAAATCGCCAACCCGCATTGAGCAAGCGTGGTGATTACGCTAAATCCTTCTCTGTATGAGAGGAGACCTGTGCCCAGCAGTGGGATGATAAAAAGGTTGATGATGATGTAAATTTATTTAGTTATATTACAATAACTCCTAATAAGCAATCCAACAACATAATATTTAACCAAAAAACTTAAACATTTAACATTTATGCTCATCATATTCATTTAACATAGCTAGTTGTGCCGTGTCTGGATGTTTGTGTATATGAGTTTATATGTTTGTAAACGCACCCACGATACAGGAGAAAATCCTAGTGTGGGGCAACGTTTTTTTTTTTTTTAATATATACTGCTATACATAAATGTATCAACTTCAGAGTTCTGAGCAATTAGAGGGTTCAGCAGATTGATCGCTTGAGCTTATTTATTTATTTAGGACTACCAACAAATCTTACACTAGTTATATTTAGATATTACAATAATATAAAATCCTATGTTGAGTGCAGACTTAATTATAGGTGGCCACAGCATGCTTAATTTTGTTGTCGGAGTTGTAGGAGCATAACGAGCAGTATGCGGTATGCAATTGTATATTTAAAATTACGACAATGCTTCTAGAATCGTGCGACCCCGAAATCAACATTTGAATAAAACGAGTAAAACCATAGCGGACAAAAAGTTATTTTCCACTTTTGGTACAAAATAAATGACGCAGTTGTGCAACTGACTTCCGCGTGGAACGTTCTACGTTTGAATATTGATAAATCCATAGACACTTCCAAATTGTTTGTCCATTTATTATATAACTTGTTTTGTTTTTTCTTTTTTGTGTAAAAATAGCGATATCTGTCTAAGTGAATCAATATTACTGTTGATGACTCATCGTCATTAGTTTTAGAGTATTGTATCTAATGTCTATTAAATATACATTAAAAACCTGTCTACATAAGGGACTGCGAATAATTGTTTTGACATAATATGATATGATAAGCATGAAGCATATTTGATGAGATGATGGGTGATATTGCCTTCTTGGGAATTCAACTACCGATAACATAGTCTGCTGTTGTCTGGTAAGCAATCACAAGGAGCAAGATCATAACCAAGAGCATTTAGTTGGTATTCCATCTTTTGAAAAGGCCGCAGCCCTGGGCCGTAATGACATAATGAACGAAACCGCAACAAATTAAGATGATCAGGCTATAAGTTCACGCTGCAACTAATAGGAGCGGAGCATAATTAACTCCACGCGAACGAAGTCGCTGGCGGCCGCTAGTAGATATACTTACATATAAATAACTAGATGCGCCTTGCGGTTTCACCCGCATAAGTTTCGATATGTTTTTTTATAGGTATGCTCCGCTCCTATTGGTCGGAGAGTGATGTTATATAGTCTAAAGCCTTCCTGGATTAATGGGCTGTCCAACGCAAAAAGAATTTTTCTAATCGGACCAGTAGTTCCTGAGATTAGCGCGTTCAAACAAACAAGCAAACTCTTCAACTTTATATATTAGTATAGATAAATAAATAAAAGAAGAATTAAAAAAAGGTAAATGAAAAATAATTCATAAGCCATTTGATTTTTTGATATGTTTTCATTCACACCTCACAGGAGGCACCATAATTAATGATGACGCTTCCTGGAAGAGTCGCTGCATTCTCCTATCAACCCCAGGGTCTCAAAGCAGGGAAAATAAACATGCAAAGCACTAACCTGGATCCAGTTGGACAGGAAAGGAGTTACCAACGACGAGTCAGGTGCCGGTCGGTCAGTTTACTCCTTCTTCGTGGACTTGATGCTGCTTGCTCACTGCCTACACTCGTCAAGCACAGACACACCACCAATATGGACACTGAGGGTTTATTTGGCCAGCGAAGCCCTTAGGAAGTCAGATATTCGATTTTATTTAGAGTACACGCGGCGTTGGATGAGCTGAGATCGCCATCTTGTTTTGTACTAGTTCTCCCTCTTCCGTTCGGGCGAATGGAAAAGGCGAAGGCATAGCACGCCATACAGCCAAGTTTATTTTTATCGTCGTTGACGCAACAAGGATGGACAATGGAAATGCATGGATAAATTATTAGGATAGTTAATGCTCACACATACAGAGTCTAGCTACATGGTTATAGGATATCAAAAATACACGTCGAGTACACAATGGCCACCGCTGGCTGGCCTTGGGTACCATAATCAAGGCAAGGATGCTCTGTTGCATCACCAACTTGTTGTTTTCAAAGCGAACCTCGTACAATTACGCTGCTTATTTCCGGATTCGAATGGGTGTGTACTGTTCTATGTAGGCAATTTGATATGTTTACACAAAGGAGGCCTTGGGAGTTGGGCGCAGTTTGACTTGTGTTATTTCTCTTTTAATTAGTTTTTGAATAAGTAAGTTGGTTTTGTTTACAAGGGTGTGGAGTTTTGTGTAAATTCAATGTCATTAACTAAGAGTGCTTAGAGTTTTTACCTGTTCTACACAGTTATAAATTGCTCAAATCGTTTTTGTTCAAATAGGTACTTAAATGGTTTGTGTGGGTGCAGCTGCGAGCATTACACTTTTGGGGGGAAAGCGATGCTATAGATAGTTGTTAACTTGTTACTGTACTTTGGTATTGTTCGTCGAATTCGGTTGTATCCTAAAAAATAATTTAATGTCCATCGGATAGATTTATAAAAAATATTGAACACGCATTTTTTTTTCATTCAAATACTTAGAAAGATATATTGATTTGAAATGTCGCATGTCGTCACGCCGTGGTACATAATATACCACGGCGTGACGTACTTAACCCCCGCTCCGTAACTTTAATAGAGCTGAAGAGTTTGTTTGTTTGTTTGTTTGTGCGCGCTAATCTCAGGAACTACTTGTCCGATTTGAAAATTTTTTTTTGCGTTGGATAGCCCATTAATCCAGGAAGGCTTTAGGCTACATAACATCGCGCTGCGACCAATAGGAGCTGAGCATAACTAATTCCACGCGAACGAAGTCGCTGGCGGCCGCTAGTAAGCTATATCTCAGTAGTTTTTAGTAATTTCGACAAAATAAAAAATACGAAAGATATTCACGCTATTAGTAAAGAGGTGTGTTGATTTTTGTTCCACACAATAAGTCTTGTCTATGAACCAGCCAGCCATATTCAAATTTCGAAACGCACGCTAATTTGTTCAACCCCGTTCTGCCTAGACTGGTAAACAGACGATGTCTAGAATATAGATGAGCCCGGCCTGCTTAGTATACAACCTCCTTTCCGATGAATCATCATTGTAAAATCGGCATATTCCGAAATAAAAAAATACGGTTTTTCAAAGGTTGAATGGACTCGTTTGTAAAAAGGTATTTTGAACTTTAAAAAATAAAAAGTTGTAAGCGTGAAATGTGACTTGAATGTCTTTATGTTTTAAAGCTTGGTCCCTTTGAATGTCATTGTGTAAAGACCCGTAGTAGTTACTTTCAAAGTTAAATTATCGTTTTTTTTTACAATTACAAAATAGTGCTTGTCCCGGTTGGTGGTAAGCACTGATGCAATCGTTGATGGTAAAGCCTTGAAGGCACTCAAATTGTATTCTATTCGTGTAAAAAACTGATTACCTGCACTCTAATTGCGGAACTCACTATCAATCAAAATACCAATAATTTTGTAGGATATTGGTACTCCATTGCTTCATATGTTCACAACTGTGGTCTGCTCAACAACGGAAATAGGACAATGAATGTTGTTGAACTGTCAAAATGAAAGCCATTGCTACTGATTGTGTTATGCAATTACCGCGCTAGTCTAGAACTCACTTCCAGCAATCTAATATCCTTGTTTTAGATCTGTTCAATGGACAGTGTAAACAAGAAATTGCTAAGAATGCTTCAGGTTTTGCTTCCGGTACGTTTAAACAATTACCATCTTTTAACCCTTGATTAGAATGCCTATAATAGCTTGAACAGTTTTTGTATGTTTACTCAAAACTTAGAGCTCTCATAGTGTTAATTAATAGAATGGATTCCATCTCACGGACTGTTGCAAGATTTTGTTCAGTGAATCCAAATTCTGCCACTGACTACAGCAGGTCTATTTTCTGTAACCATTTCAAAGTCAAAATCAAAAGTGATTTGATTTATTCAAATTTGGCTGAGAATCAGCACTTTTTGAACGCCAATATTACATAAGACAGTCCTCCAAAAACGCCCGCCCTTCGCCAGTTCCTAGTGCTTTCGCTGGGAAGAAGAAGTGGCGGAACAAACACCCCAATAGCGCTGTCTGTTCATTAAAAAAATAACATGTGACTTTATACAATACTATGTATAGTATGTATAGTATTGAACACAAGAAAATACAACGAAAAATGGAAATGTAAATAAGTAAAAACTTATTATCTAAACAAAAGCCCTATGTATAAAGGGCGTGACAGCTCACATATGTATGCATTGTAAAAAAAGGCAATTATGTGAACTCATATAACATGTCAATAAGCTTCTCTACCACTCTTTTCTTTTTCTTTATTTTTTGGCTGCGCAAGGTTTGTGCAGTTAGCCAATGTCACGTAATGAATTATTCATGTTGAAAAAGACGGCCGCGTGAACCGTCTTAAGACGGAGGTTTGAGGCAAAGTCATGATGTGGCCACAATGCTGCGTTATTTCACTGTTCTTTATGAATTATTTACTGAATGCACGTTTTACTACATAAATCCTGCACTTTTATTTAGTAAACAACACTATAAATAATTTGAAAAGTCCAATGAAAAATGAGCATGACACTCTGGCCCAGTGCAGGTTGACGTAACTAGTGTGGGGCAATATTTAAAATACAAAAAAAAAAAAACACATCGAAACTATTTATGGAGTGTCTTGTTTTGACAGGACTAAACTAATATTTTATCTTCTGTCCTTTTCTTACTGAAATAAAAAGACAAGTTAGTTTAGTCAGTGAACAAGTGCTTACAACAAGTGCGTACAACACTACTTATGTTATGTGCAAGTGTACAAATTTTTACTTTTTTTTTTTCTATTATTTATTAACCAGCGCTTGACCGCAATCCCGCCTGATGGTAAGCAGCGATGCGATCGTTGATGGTAAAGCGTGCTAGTTTATTAGGAGCCTATTCACTCTAGCCTTGAAGCCACTCAAATTGTCCGACGGAAACACCGCCGCCGGCAAGTTGTTCCAGTCCCTTGATGAACGCGGTATAAGGGAGGAGGCGAAACACCTCGTCCGGATCGTAGTAGTGTTAACAACGTAAGGGTGGAAACTCGCCGTACGACGGGTCGTCCGATGGTGGAACGGAGATGGGGGAATTAAATCATGCAATTCCCTCGCACACTCCCCAAAATGCAACCTATAGAACACTTAATACTTTGATCATGATATCTGCCAGTATACGCAGGTATAACCTTATGTAAACAGTGTTTTGTAGTACCTAACTCATCATTACAAATCCGGAAGTATTCTGAGCGAGTTGTGCGAGGTTGTCTGTGCAAACAAATGGTGATGCAACGCAGGCTGAGCCTTGAATGCTAACTTTGTACCATCAGCCTCAGAGAGATGAAACCAGTGTATGACGTATCCCTTTGTATCAAAGCAGACGGAAAATCACTGAAGCACAGAAATAATAATAAAGCAAATTATGATTTTGTTTTCGGAGTGAATAGCATGATTGATAAGTCATTTAAAAATGTTTGAAGCTGTAGCGTGAAGTGTATTTTGAAATTTAATTTTAATGTTTACAAAATAAAGTTCACATCACTGTTTCCATTTTAGAAAAATAAATTTCGAACGCTGTCTTTGTCCCATTTTTTACATAATGCAGAACATAAGGTACAACGGTTCACGGTTCCTCAGGTTATTTATTTATTTAAATAGTACTGCTACATCACAAACATTTAACACTGAAAATAACTTGAACTGTTTAATTTATGACTTGATGCACGGGGCAATAATGGCGTACATAACATGGCGGTTCATCGGCTCGAAGATGGAATACAATAATTAATTTTAAAAAAGAATACCAAAAGAAAACATACTTTGAAATTCAAATTTAACAAATAATACGGTAATAAATCGTTGAAATATTAATATGAATGTCTAATAAATGTCATGTCATAATTTAAAAAAAAAAAAAGAAGAAAATGTCAATCTAATAATAAAATAGGTGCAAAGTCTGCATCGAGTTCGTTCTTGATACAAGTAACTCGGAAAACAAAGTAGGTTTAAAGAATCTTTTAATAAAGTAAACATTCATATGAATTCTTGTTAAACTGTAATTTACTGAATATCATTTAGGCTCACCGTTCACCGTTTAGATAAAAGGCTAGGCGGCTTATTAAAAGGCGAAGTAAACCTAATGACGATGATAGATTTGTAGCGTGTATCAAAGAGATATGGTCATGTTGAAGTATGTGGTACAACTGATCGATTATGTAATAATTTCACCGTAAATAATTGGGTGCAGTGATCAGTACCAGTGTGATACCAGGCTTAGAACAGTAACAACCCGTATCCTCCCGTGGGTGTCGTAAGAGGCGACTAAGAGAACTCTCACCAGGGAAACGGGCAGCAGCGCTTCTCCTGTGGAATATCAAATTATTGCGATCCCAACCCGCCTGCCAAGCGTGGGGATTATGGCAAACCCCCCCAAAAGCAATGAAAGCCTTGGAGGAGGCATTTGTTCAGCAGCGGACCTCTATAGGCTGAAGAAGAAGTGGGCTGTCAATAGTGTCAATCCTTAGCATGACAGTGACAGTTGGAATGACAGGTCTCTTCAGCTAAGTTTTTACTGTCAGAAGGTTACAGAATTGCACTACTGGTAATTAGGCACATGTTGTTGGAGCTGACAGTACTTAGTAGTACCTACGCGTCTATTTATATCCTTGCCACTGATTAATGGGCGACGGCGGGCTGTGGCGCAGTTTCATACAAAAAATGTGCTTATTTCATTTTTTATTTTGTTAACCATTATTTATACATATAGTTTTGACACGTGTATTCTATTGTTAGCTATGCCATAGAGAATTGATTTTTAACTTGTAAGCATCGATCACTTATACACTAGATTCACAATCAGCGTAATAAAAATGGTTGAACTGAACAAGCGCACAACGCAGCACTTGGGTGCTTCTTTCATTTAGTACTTTATAATTCTGACTTTAATGCATGCGTGTAAGGTTGAATTTGGTTTGTTGTCAGACTCGGTCGTAAAAAATAATGGCTTTGTGTACTGCTTTGTGATAAGAACTTTATACACTGCACTTAAGGCTGATTTTAAATTAATGTATATTTATTTTGACTACTTTAGACTGCTTAATACTTTTCGCCATTTTTGATAAGAGTTTTTTTCGAGACTGTTGGTGATGGTTATTTTATTTAAAGATGAACTGAGGTTAAATTTAATTGACATAGTTTATAAACAAGGGTATCGCTGACAATGTAAGGCCCATTTTCATAAAATCCTTTCACATCAAAATAGTTCAAATATTTTACTTTAAGTAATACTTTACTCCATAATAAAAACCCACATTCCTCTTCATAAATATTGACAAAATAACACAATTATATGGATAAAACATTTTTCTATATGTGTATTCCTCGGTATGCAAGTATATTACTCTGCCGGCAGAAGTTACCACCCACCAGACAAACTCTTACCGCCAAGTGATTCGTCGTGTTCCTGCATGATGTCTGGTGAAGCCGTACGGAGGACGGGTCTCAGCAGTTGTGTTGTGCCAAATGTTGTTGTGTCGGGAGTTTGGTCGTGGAGGGCGTCCAGATCAATTTCCCTCTGGCGCAGCATCGTTGGTCGTGTTGTTGGGGTACACATTGGATCACCTCGCTGAACTACCATCTTCCTTCCTATTCAGTAAGTTTTTTAAGTGAATGGGCTTAATAAACTAGCGTGCTTTACCATCAATGTTTGCATCTCTGTTTGCCATCAGGCGGGATTGCGGTCAAGCACTAGTTTATAAACTAGCGTGCTTTACCATCAATGATTGCATCTCTGTTTGCCATCAGGCAGGATTGCGGTCAAGCCCTAGTTTATAATTATGTATTAAAAAAAATCTTGTATGAAAACCCACTCGACCGTGTTCTTAGTGCAGGCAGCTATTTACGATACGAGCCTAACACATACACACACAAAAACACCTTATATACATGTTTACATGCAAAATAGGTGTATACCAACATCATCGCTAGATAAAATCTAGTCGGTCACGTTTCTCACGCGATTATATGCTAATGAAACCACATACAAATGTAAAAATACTTAAAAATGTGTGCATTTATTGATGGGACTGGAATCGAGTGGATTGCATTGAAGATGAGGCCGTAAATATACTGTGAGGAGTTCTTGATTAAGTTAGCTTTTTCCTGATGAAGTTAAAATTTCAGAGTTTAAGGTGGCCTGACATCGCGAATAGGCTAATTGGCGACCCAGATTTAGTTCAAAACGGTCTCTAAAGTTTGGAGCACAGGCGAAGAGTAGCCAGCCTGTCGGTGTTCTATTGGATGCATCTTGGAGAGTGTGCGAGGGAATTGCATGACTGAATTCACCCATATCCGTTCCATCATCGGACGACCCGTCGTATGGCGAGAAATATTCATTACACATTACGATCCGAACGAAGCATTTTGCCTCTTTTTTATACCGCGTACATCGTGGGACTGGAACAATTTGCCAGCGGCAGTATTTCCGTCGGACTGCAATTTGAGTGTCTTCAAGGCTAGAGTGAATATGCTCTTTATACTAACTAGCGCGCTTTACCATCAACGATTGCATCACTACTTACCATCAGTTGGAATTGCAGTGAAGCACTAGTTTATAATTTATAAAAGTTTGAAGACTTTTACTAATTAAGAGTGTTCCTTCACTAGCCTGTGCGCCAGGGCCAGGATATCTCTTACTAAGAACCGGTGACGGTGTGTTTCTTAACACATTCAGTGCCACCGACTCGCCCGGAGAGTTTAAATGGACTCTCCGGGCGAGTCGGTGGCACTGAATATGTTAATTTGGAGGTATGAGGAACAGGGTGTAAAGTTCATTCATCCTCAATTGAAAACGGAGGATCCTCCGAAGAAATGATCAAGACCAGTTAATGTCGGGAAGTTGTATACCTGCTAGTTGCGCGGTGAACTTTACTTGCGAGATGCAGGCATACGTGTGTGATGTCAGTATGGTGTTGTTTGTTTGTGGCATTGTAGATACCGCTACACTACTGAACGGATTTAGATGAAAGGCATTCATTTTGTTGTATACTTTTTTTTCCGATATTCCCACCCGCAATAATTGCATAACACACTATTTCTATCAGTGGGAATCATTTCGAAGCATATTGCTAATCCATTGCTCGATATGTTTGAAAATGTGTCCGCTCAGCAATGTCAATAACGCAATGAATGTTGTTGAACTGTCAAAATGAAACCCATTGCTACTGATAGTGTTTTACGCTATTACCCTAAGGATCTTAACACGTGCAAGTGAAATCGTTGGACGCAGCTAGTACCCAACAGTACTAACGTAACCGTACTAAAAGTCTTCAAGAGCTGATTAAATGGTTATTTTAGAATTTAGTAGATTGAGCTATAAAAACTGATCACACTACAAAGTATTTTATTACTCCCTGTGAGCGACCAAGACATTATTTAGAGTATAAAAGTATTTCAGTAAGCAACATTAAAACCTGTTCTAACATTTTTTAACCGACTTCAAAAAGGAGGAGGTTACTCAATTCGACCGTATATATGCTTTTTTTTTTTTTTATGTTTGTTCGCGCATAACTTCGTCGTTTATGAACCGATTTTGATAATTCTTTTTCTGTTGGAAAGAAGACGTTCCCAAGGTGGTCCCATGATAAGGATATCCGGGTTTGATGGTGGAAGACCAGAGAAAACAAGGGAAACTTTCAAAAATTGCAGGGGCGACTAGTGCATTTCTTAGCATTTTCATTAAGTATTATAAAGCACTACAATTTAGTAAAGGTCTGGAGTAGATCTGATGATGGAGCCGGGAGACAGTCGAAGGAACTCCTCCACAATTCACAGCAGCTACCTTGTGTTTGTGCTTGAATAATTTGTATTGACAAGAACCTTACACCTAGATGGGTGGTGACTGTCATTAGGAAGCTGATGATGATGACAAAGGTCAGTTCAGGGAACTCCTAAACGATTTACAGTAGCTACCTTGTATTTGGACTCAATTCATTTATATTGATGAGACCTTTGCACCCATTGGGTTAAAATAATGGTCTGCAGTAAATTTGATGATGAAGACCATAGGCAGTTGAGGGAATAATTACGGGTAAAAATTAAAGTACTTAAACAAAATTACGTCGTTTCCCCAACTATATTTGCGTCAGCTTCCAGTCTGACCGGATGCAACTGAATACATAGTACTTTCAACAACTAAAAAGTGTAAAATAAAAACTTTTTTACAAAAAAACAACCGACTTCCAAAAACCACTACAAAGTGAAAAATAACTAATTTCGGAAGTCGGTGTCAAAAATGAATATACAAAACCAAAGACACCCGACTTCCGAAATTAGTTATTTTTCACTTTGTAGTGGTTTTTGGAAGTCGGTTGTTTTTTTGTAAAAAAGTTTTTATCCATACTTTATGTTTATAGGACAAATAGACATCGATACTTTTAAGGTACAAGTTAGTGCTTGGTGTGGTTGGAACTTCACATAAACTGTGTTCGTGATTTAGTTGTCAAACATGTAAAAAAATATAGGTTTTGGAAAAATTACTTTAATAGCTTGCGCAGATGAGGGATTTTTGTCCGCGGTCTTTTTTGTCCGCTAAAATAGATCGCTTACAAATGTGTACGCGAGTAACGCAAACGAGGGATTAAAAGTACCTACCGCATACAAAAAGTCCTCCGAATAACCGAGGACATGCAGAGAGCGGACCGGACAAAAGTACGGGGGAGTCCCCGAATAAAATAGAACTCGTGTGACTCGGCGAAGCAACGCACAAGGCGGACTTTAGTCCGCGTTGTGTGGAGGTTGTGTGGAAAGGTGGAGAAGTGAGACTTCTCCACCTTTCTGGGCAACAAATGACCGCAAACCGTGTGCGTTGAGTTCGCGGGAAATCCGCGGTGGACTTTTTATTCGCGGAGCGTACTTTTTCTCCGCCGCGGAGAAAACTCCGTCGTCTGCGCAGGCCCTTATTCTTACACGATAAAATTCAATTTGCAACAACTTCATCAGCCGCCGGCATAAGTTACCACCCACCAGACAAAGTCTTACCGCCAAGCGATCCGTCGTGTTCCGGCATGATGTCTGGTGAAGCCGTACGGAGGACGGGTCTGAGCATTTGTGTTGCGATGTGTGCCGGGTACGATGTGCCTAATGTTGTTGTGTCGGGAGTTTGGCCGTGGAGGGTCTCCAGATCATCCTCTGGCGCAGCATCGTTGGTCGTGTTATTGGGTTAAACATTGCATCACCTCGCTCAACTGCCGTCTTCCTTCCTATTCACTCAGTTTTTTTGAGTGAATAGGCTTAATAAGCTAGTGCGCTTTACCATCAACGATTGCATCACTGCTTACCATCAGGCGGGATTGCATTCAAGCACTAGTTTATAACTAATAAAAAAAAAACTTCTAAAATTTTTACAATAATTGTGCTAGCAGCTCTGAAATCAATATTTATTTGCCACCATAACTAAGTACGTTATTTGTTTAGTAAAAAAAAAAACTTCAATTAGAAACTAAACAAAGCCGGACGATAGGTACCTACTCTTCTCGTACGCCCACTGTAATAGGAAAATTTTTATATTAATCTCAAGCCAGTAGGCATGTTTTTTTCGTACATGTTCAACAGTCATAGTGAAGCTCCAGCCTGTTTACATTTAAAACTTTATTGAATTACTTACATCAAAATCTTCCTCATGAATCACTAACCATTACCACTGATGATGAAACTAAAAAACTGCTAAACGGAAATCCGTTTAGTAGTTTTGAGTTTCATCGTCATCATAATTTCAGCCGAAAAACGTCCACTGCTGGACATAGGCCTCCCTAAGGATCTCCACGACGACCGGTCCTGCGCTTTTCACATCCAGCGGTTTCCCGCGACCAACACCAGGTCGACGGTCCACCTTGTCGGAGGCCTACCCACGCTGCGTCTTTCGGTGCGTGGTCGCCACTCGAGAACTCACTGCCACTTAAGTGTGGCAATTTTTCGGGCTATGTCGGTTACTTTCAGTCTTCTTCGGATCTCCTCATTTCTGATTTGATACCCTAAACATAGCTCTTTTTCCGTTACTCTTTGAGTGACCTTGAGCTTTCTTATAAGGCCCATTGTTAGCGACCACGTCTCAATTCCATAAGTCATCACTGTCAACACACACTGGTCGAAGACTTTTGTCTTGAGACACTGCGGAATTTCGGACGAGAAGATTCTACGTAGCTTCCCGAAAGCAGCCCAGCCGAATTGGATTCGACGATTGCCCTCTTTCTAGAAGTTGGCCCTAACTAACTGGAGAGTTTTTCCCAGGTATCGTAACTGTCAACAACTTAGAGAATAGAGTCTCCAATCTTTAAAGGAGTCGGTACAACATTGGCATTAGACATGACTTTCGTCTTGTCTATGTTCATTGTAAGACCGACTCGCTCGGGGGCTCTACTGAGGTATTCGAGCATGGTACTCAGGTCATTCGCGGTCTCAGCCATGACTACGATATCATCAGCTTTGATGTTGATGCCTAGTAGTTTCCAGTTCAGAACCTTGAAGACATCCTCCAATGAAGCGGTTGGTTTCGAGGTCTGGTCCTGTATTCGAACTGACATTGTGGCATTTTCGTACAAACGCTTCAGCACTGCAATATACCGATAATCTACTTGGCACCGCTCTGGAGAACCTGCAGTACAGCCCAGGTTTCAATCAAATCAAAGGGAAAATATTCCACAAATGCCCAGCAAAGGGGGTTTTTGAGTTTATCCAATTCCTATTCTTATCCTTTTTTACATTTTATTTTAAATTATAACCTACTTTATGAATCAATTCGTCCATCGCTGCATACAGCATAGATCCGTTCGGAAGTTTTTGACTTTATCACGTTTGTACGGATGACAGCAGGTAAAGCTATCCGAAACTGTCAAATATTCCCAATCAACCTTGAGCCTTAACACTTTAGAGATAAAGTTGAAAATCTAATAAAGAAATCAGACAGATTGTAGTAGTTTGGTATGCTGACGTCTGTACAAACAGACAGACGCGGAGCTGTTTAGGGTTCCGTACTAAATGGGAAAATTGGGACTCTTTTAGTAAGACTTCATTGTGTGTCTGCGACCAGACTGTTGTCGTATTAGACAGGTAAGGAAAGAGGGAAGAGGGGGACAAAGAATTTAATAATATAAAAGCAAATAAAATAAAGAAAGTAAAGATAGTATAAAAATGATGAATGAAAGAATGAAGTGCATGAGGTGAAGATACAAGTATATAAAAAAAAGGTATACTTACAGTAAAATATAAAAAAGAACAGCTTCAGAAACGGCCCCGACGGCGGAGGGCAGAGGGCTGAAGGTCGGCGAAGAGGGCCGGCGCAGAGGGCCGGCGGCTGAAGGCAGGCGGTTGAGGCTCGGCGAAGAGGGCCGGCGCAGAGGCCCGGCAGCTGAAGCCCAGCGGCTGAGGGCCGGCGACAGCTGTAGAGGAACGGGGCGGCCGAGAGGGCCGACAACAGCGGCGGAGATCCAAGCAGCTGCGGCAAAATGCGGCTCCCGCGGCAGAGGTCGGGCTACAGCAGCGGCGCCGCCATCAGAGCCGGTGGCGCCGCCAACAGAGACAGTACCAGGTAGCAGAAATCGGAGCAGGACCGGCCCCTGCAACGGAGAGCCGGCAGCAGCAAAGCAGAGGAGCGGCTCCGTCAATCTTATCGGAGGAGGTTCCCCTCTCCGCGAGGGAGAGGGTAACCCTAGGAGGGCTCTGGAGGGATAAAACACACTAAGTATAAATTAACTTTTCAAGGTAAGCACCAGACCGAAACTAAAGCTGAACTGTCAACGTTCTGCCAGGGCTTCCGAAGAAATCTCGCAGAACAGCTTTCCACAAAATTTTAATATTCGAAGAATTATAAGCAATATGAAAAACTCGAAAGGAGTTCGGATAACAAATCCGATAGAAAAATAGAGGGCAGTTAAGAATTTAGAAGAAAAAAGGTTGTCATAGAGACATAATCAACAGCGTTGTCAAAAACTGTCAAAACAAAGAAAATATTATTGTGAATATGTAAATATAAGGTAATATTAAATTATAGCGTTGTGTTGAGTAGGAAAAATTAATACGGTACAGCACAAGTACAACTTCTTACGCCAAGTTATCGCCAAGTCGCCGAAACTTAGGCTTGAAGTTGAGCACCATGTCTGTAAGCTGAATAATGAGTCTTGGTGTAGTTAAATATGTTCAGGACAGCGCCTCATAATACTAGAATGCGTATTATGACCTGCAGAAATGAATGATATATGTTTATGAAGAAGTAAGTATATGTAGGTAAATACATAACACTACACTGTATCTCACAAACTAGCTAGACTTATTGAATTGATACATAATAATGCTGATTTCTGTTGCTGCTATAACAACAAAAAGATACTAAAAACAGAATAATATTTGTATATGTATTTAATTTTATATACATAATTATTTGGTACCCTTAAATTGATTTGATTTGACAATGTTTAAATAATATATACCGAATGAGACGATCTATTTTTTACCGAAGATTTATTAATTTTAGCTTTGTTTTCAGAACACAGCATCTGTATTTTGTACCTACATTCTATGCAAATAAAGAACTATTCTATTCTATTCTTAGCGCACGAGTTCGATTCGACCTTGGCCAGTTTTTTATAATAATACTACGAGTATAATGACAGTGATATCGATTCTTCCTTCCTTCCATGGTACGTTTCCTTCTCCTGGTCCTAGGCTACCTGGATTATAAGAAAATAGGTTCAGAGATGTAGGTGTGAAAGGTAGTAGTTATTTTCAGATTAATAATATTAAGGCGCTGTGCTCAGTAAAAATAGGCTTCAAAAAACAGTTTTTTAGCCAAATGTATACATTTCAGAGCAGCCAAAAATTTATGTGTTAATCTTGATTTATATGTAGCAGGAAACCATTGTTTTCAAAACACGTTTTGAATTAATTTTCTCGATAGAAAAATATCCTAAAGTAACCACTAAAATTGAATTTATAACCGTTGTAACTGTATTATTAATCATCAAATATTGATAAAATTGAGAAGAGCGATGTAAAATATAATAGTAAATGAAACCATTGTTTTTGTTTATCGATTTAACTAAGATATTCTAAAATGAATAATGTATTTAATGATAAATAACGTGAACGAAACGTCGCTCCATCGCGGCGTCCATTGCCTTCTCTTTCACTTCTATGCTTAGCGACAGTGACCGCTGAGGCGCGCTGCTTGATGGACTTATGTCAATTTTTGCTTTACCCCACACAGAAAATAATTATATTTACGTGTCTGTTTGTTGATGAATAATCATATTTCGTTTTTGCCCGGGTTCAAACCCCAGGTTTACATTATATGCTTTTTGTAGGTTTTAATTGAAATAAATGCTGTTTAATTTAGTGTTGTATTTTTGCCGATATTTTATTTGATTTTTTTCTGTAATTATTCTTTCTTTTTATTTTTTCGCGGCAAATTTTTCTTCACCTGTATGTGTTCGGGTTCAAACCCTAGCTTTACGTTGTATGCTTTTTGTTGGATTTCTTATTTGCAATAGTTTTTTTTTTAATTATTATTAATTTAGCCGATTTTCTGTATTTTTTGTAGTGATTGTTCCATCTTTTTAAATATATTCTTTTTGTAACAATTATAATGCAAACTAATATTTAAAATCAATTCGTTATTATTTTCTTTCTACAAATTTCTAGAAATTAATAATAAATAATAATAATAAGCCTTTATTTAACCATGAATTTCTTAGTTCATAATATAATTTAACAAAAGAAAAACAATAAAAATAACAGTTAATTTGATAATAGTTCATAATAGTAAATTTAGATTTCATTTCGTTGCATTATTCATGGCCCCTTTCGGTATAGGCCTCATTTCATTTTTCATGAAACTGATATTTTACATCATTCTAAGCACTAGTACAAACCCGACTTCGATAAGAGTTGCAGTTTTGAAGAAAAAATCTTTTATTTTTTTTAAATATCCGAAAATGTATTTTTTTTTAACAGTTACTGAAAACAGCTGTTTAAAATAGTAATTTCTAGAAATGAAGTATATATCATTTCTAGAAATTACTATTTATAAACAACTGTTTAGAGCAACTGTAAAAAAAACGCATATTTAAAAAAAATAAAAGATTTTTTCTTCAAAACTGCAACTCTTATCGAAGTCGGGTTTGTACTAGTGCTTAGAATGATGTAAACTAACAGTTTCATGAAAAAAGGACATAACACAAAAAAATTAAGCAGAACGGACAAAGCGCATTATAAAAATAAAAAAGAAAACAAAAGTAATAATAAAAAATGAAAATATGTAAAAAATATACATTTCCGAAAATCGCAAGGTAAAGTAAACGTATGTGGGATTCGAACCTGGTGCTCGCCGCGGATCTCTAATGCGAACCGGGACTGTGACGAACATAGCCAATCATGCTTCGCGGTTGGGTTGTGAAATTACGATTCTAAATGTAGATGGAATAGAGAATTGTTGGTATAGATTTAATAGAACGTGCGTATTTCTCGATGCACGACGCATCACGCATCGATGTACTCGCGCGGAGCGCCCCGCAGTGGGCGGGGCTAGTCGTGTCCCACTTCGTCTGCTTCACCCCCTCAAATACCTAAAAGTTGTCTATTCACCGCGTCTTAATGTGGAAATACCTCTTACTCTGCCTCCTATGTCGCAAAACACGCTGCTATAAAAGTACATATCTACCTAACTCTTCAGGGATATACAGGCGAAAAGCTATGTCTGTAACGGGGTATGTTCATTATAAGAATTAAAACAACATAAAACCTTGGTATTCGTAATTAAGTAATAAAACATTTTACTGCTCAAAAAACTGTAAAAAGTATTTTATGATTCTTTGTCTGTAGACCGTAATCTACCCAAGTATGGGATAATATTTTATGAGTTATGAAGATGATAATTTCGTAGCACTAAGATCTCGTAGCAGCGTAGCAAGGCCCACTGGGAATTTGTAAACTCCTGGCTACGACGTCAGATAATATAATTATGTAATTTGTAATATCCTAACCATGAATATGTAACGTACGTAACGTAATTTTACTAACGTAAAAAATGTTAATCAATAGTAGAATGATTTCTCTTTATCAATTTGTTCACCAAATCCTATGATTTTGGAGTAAGTAGTCTTTATAGGTTTTATTTTTTGGAATGCATGTTAACTGTGATCTATTTATATATTCATACATTTTGGCTGGTGTAAAAAGTGAAGGAAAGCGATTGTATGGTCTCGGGACAGGAAGTGTATTTAGAAACTAACCCCCATTGTTGTGTGGATGGGAAATCATCGAATGACCTACTCCCACTCTGGGGGTAGGTCTGACACGCCCTTCAGACTTTTACTGACTAAAACCCACCTGTGATCCAGCAGTGGCCTGTGCGCCATGGCCACGGTTTCTCTTCCAACCATCCCGTAACCAGGCATTGGTCTTCGTGGACCCCTTCACGATGTGCTGACATCTCTTTGAGGCGCGCGTGAAACACAACGCACAGTCGACCCGGGCTTGGTTAACTTCTTTGTTGAGTTCGATGTTGTCCTCCTCCCGAGCGTCTTTCGCGGCGGCTAGAGACTTGAGGGCGCTGGGATTCCCGCTCCCTCACGCGTTCCGCCTCCTCCTTTGCCAGCATCACCGCTTCGCAGAAGGAAGTGAGGAACTAACCCCTATAGCCGTAGTCTATTTCTTATCACGTACTGAATTTTCATCGCACTGATTAAAAGTTGTAATCCAACAGTGTATTTTGGAACGCGTTGAGGTACTATGTTGGATTTTTAACGCTATGCTATATACAGTGAGTTCAAAATCCAATGCGCGTTAAAAAAGCCTGAAGCCCACTCGATGATAGCTGATTGGATGGATAATGTATTTCTGAGCGCACTAAGACGGATGCTCAGAATTGTATAATGATTGCTGATATGTTTGGACAACGTGAATTTGCGCTGATTCACCTTGAAAAACGATATGACCTTTTATAATCTGGTATTGTTTCAATCTAACTAGCTCAGCTTTGGATTTAAAGATTGGACCAGACCCAGGTTGGACGAAGCTCCCTAAAATCAAATCAGTACCCTAATTACTTAACACACTATTCCTATCAATTTGAATCATTTTGAAGCATATTGCTAGTACATTGCTCCATATGATTGAAAAATGTCAGCTCAACAACGCAAATAACGCAATGAATGTTGTTGAACTGTCAAAATGAAACCCATTGCTACTGATAATGTCACGCAATTACCCTGCTGCTCAGGTGGAGATTCTTAAAGCCACATTGAAGTGTGAATCTGGTGCTTTTCCACAAACATGGGGTAATCAATATTATGTTCTATAGAAAAATTGTGACATAGGTACTTTAATTCGCCGAAACAACGTAAACAAATATTAATTACTAGCTGCCGCCAGCGACTTCGCTCGCGTGGAGTTAGTTATGCTCCGCTCCTATTGGTCGCAGCGTGATGTTATATAGCCTAAAGCCTTCCTGGATTAATGGGCTATACAACGCAAAAATATTTTTTCAAATCGGACTAGTAGTTCCAGAGATTAGCGCGTTCAAACAAACAAATATACAAACAAACTCTTCAGCTTTATACGTATATTAGTATCTATAGATTAGAAAAAATAACTGAAATTCGTATATAATAAAGTTTAGTTTAAGCTAAAATTAAAAAAGTGCTTTTCTAAAAGTGCTAGTTATTCTGAAAACAACTTATTATAATTAGAATAATGTTTATATTTATTTAACTTGAAATGTGATGGTGGTGAACAGCGCCAGACCTCCTTTATGTTGTACGTGCCCTACTTAACAATTCTATCGTCTGCACATCATAGGATTCTGGTGATGGCATGGCGCAAAATACGCATCCGAATTCTGGGACGAATCCATTTAGATAGTTATCGAAGCGATAAGAAGAAGCTTCAAATATTTAAAATACCTACATATATTTTTAATATTTCCTTATTTTGTCTATTATGTAAGTTATTAGAAGTAAGTAGGTAGATACCTACGTATTGTTTTGTAGAACAATTTCCCTTTATTATGTGCATTGTTCTCGTAAAACATGACAAGTAGATCTTGATAACAATGTTATGAATTAGCAAATGTTAGTACCGACGGATATAATAAATCAACTACATACGCGAGGGAGCCCCTACAATGAGGTCAAACGTTACAAATTTCAATTTATAAGACACCTAATGAGCATTTACCGTTTATATCTTTCTATGCCACGCAATACTCAACCTTATTTCTATAGAATCATAACAAAAAGACACAAAATCAAGTTTCGCAACTGTCGTGGTAAAATTTGTCCAGGTATTGCGTGACTCATTGATATTCGAATTCAGAACACTATCTGTTATTAAATTATTTGATTATACATAATAATTATTAATGTCTAATAAGAGCACCCTTAAAGTATTATCGTAATAATGTAAGATTTATTGTCTAATCATGAATTACGTAATAATCATGAATTAGTTTTGATAATGTCAAGACGAAATTAGATACCAATTTATAGCAAGAAGCCATGCGTGAAATGATCCAATAGGTGTTCTATTTTCGAACATCATTTCCATAGACTAACAGACTTTTTTTTTACATTGACGGTCAAAGTTGTCCGTTATTGATTATATTTATATTAATCTTATTAGCAATACTATTGTGTTTAGTTAGTAAAATCAGTGTAAAGGGTACGATGGGACCACAGAAATCGTTGTTATTACGATTTCTGTGGATGGGACTGACAAGGCCCCATAAAAGACAACCAAAATAAAAACAGAAGAAAAGTTATCTATTATTAATTCATTATGTAGTACTTACGTGTTTTGTTATTTAACAACCGTGTATTCAGACATCAAGTAAATATTTACCTCGTCGAATACAAATTAGTATTCGGCGAAACTAATAAGTATTTACTGTCAGCTGGTAGACGCAGAACATTAGATATTATGTATCACGAAGTAAAATGTACATAAGTACATGTTTTTTGTTCTGGGAATATTGTAGGATTCAACACGTTTGGCAATTTACTTGAAAAATATTTTTTCTTAACCTTTTCTACCTACAAAGAGATACTGTTGTCCATCGCTCAGTAACACACTATTAGATAAAATTTGAATCAGTTTGAAGCACATTGCTAATCCATTGCTACATATGTTTGAAAAAGGTGTCTGGTCAACAGCATAATAACGCAATGAATATTGTTGAACTGTCAAAATGAAATCCATTACTACTGATAGTGTGTTATGCAATTACCATGCTGGTAATAACTACAAATGCTAGTACATCAAGCTAATCATCATCAACTTTTTTATCGTCCCACTACTGGGCACGGGTCTCCTCTCAGAGAGAGAAGGATTGAGCGTAATCACTACGCGCGCGCTTCAGGTTTCCTCAAGATGTGTTCCTTCACCTTCAGTCATTGGTGTCCAAGATATACTTAGAAAGCACATATAACTTTAGAAAAGTTACATTGGTACTTGCCTGACCTGGAATCGAACCCGCGCACTCATACTTGAGAGGCTGGTGTTTTAAGCACTAGGCTACCACGACATCATGTATTTGTTCATCAAGCTAATACAATTTGTTAAATATCTTTAATAGATTTACAGCTTTATTATTAACGCAGTAAAATCCTAAGTAAAATTGGACAGTTTCTTGTAGTTTGACCTGCTGGCATCTGTAAAAGTAGACTTTAGTCGATGGGCGGACTACATTATCGAAAATAAAAAAGTGTAAAATATCCCAAACAATATTTAAACCCCAATAAAACTGTAATCATAATCGTGAAATACTTTTTTACGAAGCAAATATGGCGGCTGGTATTTTCCCAGCGTTTGACAGATAATTTTGTAGGCTTGGCCTGGCCGTGTGCCGATGGCCGCTGCGCCTTGGCCCAGTTTCAGCAGGACAAACGTCGCCTTCGACATACTGTCAATAATAAGTATTACGTTTAATTTTTAGTAGCGTTTTAAATCATTATAAACTAGTGCTTGACCGCAACCCCGCCTGATGGGAAGCAGTGATGCAATCGTTGATGGTAAAGTGCGCTATTTTATTATGAATATCGTACCCGGCACACATCGCAACACAACTGCTCAGACCCGTCCTCCGTACGGCTTCACAAGACATGATGCTGGAACACGACGAATCGCTTGGCGGCAAGATTTTGTCTGGCAGATGGTAACTTCTGCCGGCAGCCGATGTTATGGTCTACCACGAGAGAAAGGAGATATTTCAGAAATGTATGGAGCCTGGGCCAGCACATTGTACGCTTAATGCTAGGTATAGTTACGCTATAGTTAATTATTTTTAATGTTAATTTCCCATATTTTGGCTTAGTTTTTATACAGATTCAATTTAATTCGGCCAGGTAGTGCAACACAACTACTAATAAATATCATAAATATGGTGGTCAGCAATAAGCGACATAAGATTTTGACAGTGACATTTGATTGACGTGTCATGTATCTAAGGCTATCGTATCTATATTGTCTACCATATGACTGCGAAAATAACAAAACATGAGTTTTGCCGAGTTCTGCCAACCGAACATGCAGCCCAGTAAATAAACACAATCAGCTCAAATCAACACTCGACACGAACACAACGGGAAAATAGAACTGTCAAAGTCGCCAATCAAACGTCATAAAAAGTGCCATGGCTACCTTAATAAAGGGTAATCTCACTAAAAAACGTTTCAAATAATTAATTATATATACTTGTATTTTTATTCTAATTAATTTAGTAGTATTTATATGAAAATCTTCTATTTTTTTCCTTTTATCTATATAGCGTACACAGTGGTGGCCCAAAATGAAACATCTCCTTTTCCACGATAAGATTTTTACAGAATCAATCAGCAGGAATCACGGAATAGTTAATATTACTTCATCTGTTCTGTGGCAGGAATATACTTGTCACAGTTACTATGTTACATGTCAACGCCCTTTATACATATGACAGGTGACACACCCGAGTTATTACTGCTCATGATAATAGAAAACACACCCCAAAAATTTTGCATAAAAAACGGACCTAATTACATTAAACATTGATATTAATTAAATGTCTTCTTAATTAACATTACCATAATGTTATTTATTTCCCGCATTATTCATTTCACAAATTAAATTATAAAAGTGGCAAAAAAAAAATAATGATTATATCATTTCGGCGATGTGAAAATGTAAATTATTTAAGCAATCGTAAAAACTTTGAGATTTTAAATTAGGTTGTAGTTCTGTGGTTTATTGTTTATGAGTTTTAAGACGTAGAAGTTCCGTTCTTAATTTAAAAGCTGCTTTTTTGTGACAGATGTTGTTCTAGAAGATTTTGTTTATGACCTGTGAATTATTTGAGAAAACTCAAGTGCCCAATAGTGGTGTAAGATTTTGTATTATTATAAATACCGACTTGACAACACTTTTTTATTTATAATTTACTGAAATTCCACAAATACTTAATAAGTTATGTATATTACATAAACCATAGAATATAAAAGGACGCAAAACGTTTGATGAATAGTCATAATTCTTCGATTAACAAATTAACTCGCCATATCTAACCAGTTATGCGATTAAGCACCTTATGCAACACGACTTAAGAACCATACGAGTATAATTTCTCTCAAATCAAGGCTGTCATACTCGTAAGAACAAGAGATTGTGCAATGCGGACCGACTATCCGGAATGGGGTCATTTCCGAAGTAAGCGAAATTATGGGACTTGCAAACTTAGCGTCAGTACTTAAGGTTCAATTTCGAATATGAGTAAAGTGGGTCTCTAGTTCAAATACTGGTTTGCAAAAGTTTGACCAGACTTAGGATAAAAGCGGTTTGTAAGTAGCGTTTTCATATTAATTAAGTACAAGTTCGATTTGAATACAACTAGTCGTCGATTGCATCGTGTTGTATCGTTATTATTGCAAGAATCTCAGTGGCTTCAGATACATAGAGCTCGCAAGTGTTTTTTTTTTGTTGTGTGGCACTGGTTATGGCTTTCTGCCAATTTCAAGTAAAAGGTACTTATAGACTTTTTTCTGAAGTAATCAAGAGTTTCTTTCTTTCTTTTTTGGCTTCGCACGGTCTGTGCATTTAGCCAATGTCACGTAATGATTTATTCATGTCGAAAAAGACGGCCACGTGAACCTTCTGCGAGGGAGGTTGGAGGCAAAGTCATGATGAGGCCACTATGTTGCGATATCTCAATTTTCTTTATGAATTATTTACTGAATGCACTTTTTACTACATAAAATCACGCACTTTTATTTAATAAACAACACTATAAATAATTTAAGAAGTCAAATGAAAAATGAGCATGACACTCAGCTTAACTTTCCCGCCAAAACTCCGTCTGTTGTGTTAGCTATACATACCCGGTAATTCATTATAACACAATCATTTCACTCAAGAGATTATTTACAAAAAAAATAAGATGCTCACGTCTGACCTACATTCACGTTTATTATTTAAATTGTTTTAATCATTTCTTCATTACTAAGGGAGTTCATTGAATTGGTTTGCAAAAATATTTTGCATGCAAAGCACGGCTGAAGTGAAAGCAGACCACCCAAAAATGAATCGATTAATTATGTCGACTGATACATGCGGTCAGACAGCCTCCGTGGCATAGCGATAGCGAAGGCGTCCGCTGCGCCTGGAGATGCGGGTTCGATCCCTGCGCAGCGCAAATATTTGTATGCATGAATATGAATATTTGCACTGGTCAGGTCGTGCCTCGGAAAGCACGTTAAGCCGTTGGTCCCGGTTGCCATACGAACATCTAATGGCAGTCGTTACGGGTTGTTGGAGCCCTCAAAAAGTCGAACAATTGGTCTAACTGCAATGTTTCGATATCGCCTTCGGGTTGTGAAGGTCATACGGCAGTCGCTTCGCGGAAAATATAGAAGTTTAGCCGAAATCAGCAGTTAGACTGGTAAAGCGGACCCCAGACTCCAAAGCTGTAAAGCTTCGGATGCGACTGGGATTAACGCTGAGATGATGATGATGACTGCCGCCACTGCGCTGCGTGTGGCGGCTTCGATTCAACGGAGCAACGTTTAAAAAAGAACCTATGAAATCTGTCAAGTCATGCTTAAATGCAAGCGCAGTGGCGGCAGTAATGTCCATTTATAATAAAAATAAGCACTGTTGCACATCCCATCCTATTTCAAGACAAATAAAAATCAACTTTATTTCAATGTCAGTTAAGTTTAGTCCAGACTGAATAGCATTATTGAAAAAGTTATAAAAATATTTGAAATTGTTTTTCGTGTGTAATATATCGCAAATCTGACTGCATGACTGAAGACGCAGCGTAGGGAGGCCCTTAACAAGGTGTACCGATTACCTGGTGAAGATCACAGAAAACCGATGGATGCGGGCAGCACGAGACCGGTCATTGTGGAAAGCTTTGGGAAGGGCCTTTGTCCTGCAGTGGCCCTCTAGAGGCAAGAAGAAGAAGAAGCACATCATAACTGATAAGAAGGCACTTGAAGCCAGTGTTATGTGCTACCTTTTTAAGCTTGATGCTGTGGTATGGGGGGTCCACAGCACAGAGTTGATTCACAGTGGTCACCCGCACTCTGTGTGGTTACTCCGCAGGTGGTTCTCGTGGAGCATCATCTGGTCATAAGAAGCTATGGTGTATCACTAACTTGCGTAAACATCGTTTACCGTGATTGTCAGTAGAACTTCTTGCGATTCAAATCCGAAGGAATAAAGAACAATCTTTCATAGACAAAATTTTAAGTTCCGTTTGACCGATTGGCGCATGGATATTTACGAAAACGTGAATAATGTCGAGAAAATAGGTTTGTAGAAATCAACACTAATAGGTGTTATGACAACATTCGCTGAAGGGATTGGCAGACAACAAGATCTTTGTTGTTATGTTAAATCACATAATACATGTACATAATAATTATGTACATTATTGTACTGAGTTATACCTAAATAAATTCGTGTATATTACATTTTTACCTATAAGTAAGTGAGTTGTTACACTATTAATGTTTGTAGTATACTTAGGTATATATGGAAGGATATCAGAATCATTATAATAGGTTCGTAGAGCATGTGGCCAATGGACCCAAAAAGTTAAAAAGGAGTAGCGACCTAGTGTCTCACCCAAATTGCGAACTTAACACACTTTAAATCAACATCTGAATCATTTTGAAAGATATGTCGATTTCCACTCCGACCAACTGAACCGATCAACCAGTAATCCGGTGCTTCATATGTTCGAAAACCATGTCTGCTCAATAGCGTTATTACGTATTATTTACGTAATGAAACATTCATTACGTTGAATTGTCAAAATGAAAGCCAAATCTAACGTTAGTGTGGTCCTCCATTACGTCGCTGCAATTCATTGCCCTTGCATGGTAAAAGACGTATTTCGGCTGAAATAAATAATGAGGGTGCGCTGTCATACTTCAATTACGTTGACATTAGAAGAGGAGAATGATCAGAAAAAGAGGCGCAGAGCCCTGTCCAATTTAACGTCCACTAACGATACCACCATAAAATCAAAATCAATATCAAAAGTTATTTATTCAAACTAGACTGAGAATCAGCACTTTTGAACGTCAATATTACATAAGACAGTCCCCCAAATCGGTCGCCTTTGGCCCTTCACAAAGCGAAGAGGCAGTTTTCAACTTAGCCCTTAAATTATTGGTTAGGTCATCGACTATGAGCTAAGCCTGAGTTGAGATCTGACTCACAGATTATAAATTACAAGTAGCGTTAATGTCAAAACGTTCGTAGCAAGTACACACTTAGGGCTTTAAAATTATGGATTTACTCCAAGAAGCGACAGGAATATAGGACTGTAACATTAATTAATTCATATTAAGTATATGTATATTATTTACCACATAAATTAGTCAAGAATTCCGCGATGGTTAGATTAGAATTAAGGAAAACAACTTGTAGGAGAAAATCAAATTTAGAACTGTCATTACATCAGGTCCTGTAAATCCATATATTCCATACGTTTCCATTCTTATTTTGCCGATTTTTAAACGGTTTTATTTAGCTTGCCCTGTTTATTTATTTCTTTATTTGGTTCTAATAAGTTATTCTTTGCAGGAGCTGTTAGAAGAAACGCGCCGTCTTTATTAAAATTCATTTAGATATACATATTTGCTGCCTTTAGAAGACTCTTTTGGTAACATTGATTGATTAATGTTCGCTTCGGCTCAGAAGCGAATGAAACAGTTGTGAATAACTATGCAACTTTTAGAAGCATGAGGAACTGGGAAACAATCGGACAAACAAACAAAATCGTCAGCTTTTTATATAGGTATATTAGTATAGATATATAAAGCTGAACAGTTTGTTTGTTTGAACGCGTTAATCTCAGGAATTACTTGACCGATTTGAAAAAATCTTTTTAAGTTGAACAGCCCATTAATCTAGGAAGGCTCAAGGCTATATAACATCACGCTGCGACCAACAGGAGCGGAGAATAACTAACTCCACGCGAAGGAAGTTGCTGGCGGGCGCTAGTCCTCCATATAAAAGGGAAGATCTTCCGACCAGACGGGTGTTATGTCTGGCGGGCACTTGCCTAACAGTTGATGTTGGGAAGTTGTGTGTATGCTAGTTGCACGGTAAACTCTGCTTGCGCGATCTAGAATCCGTGTGATGTCAGTATAACGTTATCCGCATGTGGCGGCGTTTGTAGTTACCACTGCACAACTCACAGTTCGAGGGTTAACACGAAGTTAGGATTCCACAGATATGTTCCCTTAGCACCAAAAAACCCAAATATCGTAAGAGGAAAGTGTGATAATCAGCCCTGATTACGAACGTAGAATGCTGTTATCAGTATACATATGGATTTAGCTGCCTAAACCTATAGAGCATCAGCTCCGTGACGATCGCGTGCTATTGATATCAGACTAAATGTAATCATACAATTAATTTGATATCACTACAATCACGCGATCCTACGGTCGTTGTAGACAGATTTTGGAGACTTTTCGAAGAGTGGTGTTTTAGACAAAAATCTTATTACTTATTACAACTAGCTCCGCCATGCGGTTTCACCTGCGGTTTAGATTCAGTAAAACTATCCAATACAACATTATTTTTTTGTTAGTACGAAACCCGAAACACGTGACCAGTATTTTTGAATAAAGAATCTATGTACAAAGTTTCAAAAAGATTTTTTTTTTTAAATCTTTATTTTAAGAGCTTTGTCACACAATGACAATGCCGCTCTGTAATACAGCTACATAGATAAAATCAAAAAGTTATGAGCTTATTTGGTTGTCTCACTCTGCCCCTAGTACTATGATCTATCGTCAGCTGTTTGCACTCGGTAGCCACACTACAACAATATCTAAATACACACATCAAAAGTGTCTAGGGATCAAGCATTTTTATGCGGATTTCTTGAGATTGAGATGTGGCTTTGTAATAAATTTATGATTTTATAAATTTATATGGATCCTTTTTGGTGCATTTCATAATTTGAATCAGGAACTGTGAATCAAATTCGAGTAAAAGATGAAAATCAGCTGTCAATATTTTCCCTATAAAAACATACAACGCATTGAAGACATTATTAGTGCTACTGTTTCCCTACTACTGATTAAAACCAACGTTATTATGGAGCGGCGACGTCATTTAAGCAGGGAAGAAATGCTCAGAGCCGTGGGAATGATAGAAGCTGGTTCCCGGCAACGTACTGTGGCTTTAGCTCTGAATACAAGTCAGAGTGTTATCAGTCGACTTTGGACACGTTACCGAAGCACTGGTACCGTGGCTGAGCGCCATGGAGGACGGTATCGCTGCACCACACGGAGACAAGACCGATACATTCAAATCTTAACTCGAAGAGCTCCAACAATAACCGCCATGATGTTAGCCGTGAGGCTTCATCACTCTTCAGGGAACTTAATTAGCGACCAAACAGTCAGAAACCGCTTGCATGAAGTGAACCTTCATTCCCGAAGACCGCTACGGGTACCACCTATAACAATGCACAATCGTAGGATTCGATATCAATGGGCTCTTGAACACAGAAATTGGGCAGAAGAACAATGGCGTTTCGTGTGCTTTTCTGATGAGTCTCGTTTTGGTATGAGACCGGATACAAGACGTATACGACACTGGAGAACCCCTGGACGCCAACAGCGATTAAAATCCTGCCAGGAAGTCCATCCTTATAGTGGTGGAACCATCATGGTATGGGCGGGTATTTGGATCGGCGGAAGAACTGAGTTGATTTGGATCAGAGGCAACCTCAACGCTCAAATTTATGCTGAAACGATTGTATCAGACGTCATCGTTCCTCTACAAGTGCAAATCGGTCCCTTATTTCAGTTAATGCATGATAATGCACGACCGCACACCGCAAGAGTTGTAAGACAGACTCTCGCCGCAGCTAACATCAATGTCCTGCCCTGGCCTGCTCAGTCGCCAGACTTGAACCCGATTGAGCATGCATGGGATATGCTACAGAGAAGAGCTCTGCCGAATATGGAGGGTATCCAGTCGCAAGAAGACCTTTTTTTGTTGTTGCAACGAACATGGGCGGCCATTCCACAGCGTGATTTGGATGAACTCATTTTGAGTATGCCAAACCGATGTTCTTGTGTTGTTAGTGTTCGCGGTAGAAACACGGATTATTAATTGTTTAAGTTACCCAATAAAATTTTAGAGAAAACTGTTATTTCAGTCTTTTTTTCGAACTTTTGTGTTAGTGGTTCAAATGTCAAATATCCCTTTATTAGGAAAATGGCAAATTTCTTTATTAATGCAAAGGTGACTTGGTTTATCGTTACTGTGACAAACGAAAACACTTTATTTGATGAATCCTTAAAGAAAATTTTAATTAATATCAATCAGGAGAAAAGTTATTGCAAAAATATATGTTGATCCCTAGACACTTTTGATGTGTGTATATTTGGGAAAAAATATAACATTGTGTAAAAATGATTGGATTCAGTTGCTTATTCTGAACAAACCACATTCAGGTTTTGCATAAAGTAAAATAACATTGTATATTAATCCTATTTATAAACCATCTGCGTCCCAAATTTCATCCAAATCGCTACAGTAGTTTTTGCGTAAAAGGTTAACAAACATACATCCCAACTTTCACGTTTATAATATTGCTGTGTAACACGATACACCTTGGAAAGTGATTGTCACTTTGGAGCTCTGATTACCCGTAATCCATAGCATGTAGTTATTCGAAAATAACTCTGTTTCAATCTCTGTCTGTGTTATTTTCTTTGCGCATAATCAATTTCACAACAAAACAACATCTTTTGGTAGGTACTTAAAGCCTATATTTTCTGCAAATATATGATTCTTATTCTCAGTGTCATTTTTTCTGAAAGTAACGGCCGTAAGAGCATCTGACTGAGCGTGTTGCTGCAAACCGCTAGATGGCTCGTGCAGTAGGTATCGCGGCGCCGCAGAGCGGTAGAAGAGTATTGCAGCCTCGCGGCGCCAAAATGCACTAAAAGGCTGGTGTATCGTCACTGTGCCGCAGAACACTAGAAGGATCGTGCAGACTCACGGCACCGCAGAGTTGCTAGAGAGGCTCATGCAGATTTGCGGCGCCGTACTGCAAAAACAGCGGTCTATAGCGACTTTTTCACTGGGTAATGAACCATATGGGGACTGGAGCCAGACGTAGGCAACTTTCTATCCTGCTTAGACAGTATTAATAATGATTTCACTAGTATTTTGTAATACAAATCTATGACGCAGGCAAAACTTGTTTCCTATGTGTAATAAAGTGGGGAAAAAGAACGTTTTCCAGAACATTCTCTGTTAGTTTTCCTCAAGCGTTACTGAGAACCTGGTAGACCAGTTGACTCCAATATTCCAAGATATTGTTTCCTATGAATTGCAAACTTCAATATAATCAGATAATATTCCGCTTTCTAGAACTTTGTATTGGTAATCCGTATCTTTGGAAGTGCCAAATAACAACATCGATACATGTGTGACGCGTTTGATAAAATTGATTGGTCAAAGGCAGGACATTCCCTATTGACGTATCAAAGTGTTTTATCTACAGAACTGAAATTATTAACTCGACCACTCGTTGTTTGTTTTCTTCACCTGATCCCGCCATATTTATGCGGTCTGCCGCGAGGCCTCAGGGCGTGGTGGCCATTTAAAATCATTTACCATTTTGTTTATACCTTGGGAGTTGTAAAACGTTAACTGAAGGACAGGGAGCAGTCTTCTTCAAAACTCTCTTGCACAGGCCCTATGTGACTCCTCGACGTGACCTAGCAGCCTCGACCTAGCCAAACGATTTCAATGAAATCTTCAAAGAAATTGGGGAAATATGTTACACGGTACATAGCTTCATGTGCAGCCGTGTGTACCTAAATCATCCGAATTTACAATAATAGTCTTTTGTACATTTCTCATACTCGGCAAGTAGTGTTGTGTTGACCTGCCTCCTAATCGGCGAACACATATTTGTCAAATGCTTGCGACTAGTTGGCATTGTTTGGACCGAACGGATCAATGGACGGTCCGAACGATCCCAACTGATGTCAATTAGTCGCAATCATTTGACAAAAATGTATTCGCCGATTAGGGGGCTGATTATTGGGTGGAAAATGCTGCTGAAAAATTCATACAAATTACTTCCCACCTGAGGGCCGGAATGAACTTTAAAAATAGAACAGCTGGCAGCTGTGACGAGTTTTATGGAAAAGTAATTAAATAAATTCTGCGGCCATGTGAGTAAACAGCCAGTGTGAACTTAGCGCAAACTTCTTTAATAATAATAATTATTTATTTTTTATATTTTTAATGTTAATGTTTTATGTAGAAATATTTAAAAATATAATTTATAAGTGTACCTACATAATGGAATAAAGAAATAATAATTGTTTATTTCTCACATTTGTACATAATTTTTACAATAATTTTCTTAACTCTAAGTAGCACTGATGTATAATTTGCCTGAACTAGGTTGAACCTGTGCTTCTGGCGTAAACGTGCTTATTATATAGTTTTTATTTCGCAATAAATTAACAATAAAAGTAGTACGTAAAAATCTAGGACACAACGGAAGTATACAGTGTTATTACTAGTATCCTATTGCTTACATAGTAATATTAGATAATGCAATGATTATTATTTTCTAAATTTATTTACATACTGTAAGTAGGTCTTCAGTCTGCTCATATGATAAACCTTGTAGATAATTAAAAACAACATTCTTACAGTTAAAATAATTCAAATTATAAATATTTAATACTCTATTTAACCTATTGTATAAAAAGGGCCCTAAGAACGTATAGAATTTGTGTGTAAATGCATATTTAGAGATAGAGGTTGAGCTGCACACTATATCATTCGCCTGTTGTTAATTATATTAACGTTGTAAGTAAGCATAGAATGCTGTTTTAGTCAGTTCGGCAAATTTATATACTGCACATAATGCAGTATATAAATTTGCCGAACTGACAAAACTTTGCAGGAATTGTATAACTGGAAGGTAGGGAAAAGGAAAGGCAGAGAATGTGCTACTTTTAGAACAGCTCTTTGTGCACGTTCGAGGGAGAGAAGGATAAATTTTGATGTTCCACCCCATGAAGTTATGCAATATTGAAGTATAGATTGACATAGAGCAAAATACACTGGTTTCACTAAGTTTTTTTTTTTTTTTTTTTTTTTTTTATTGGCAGGAGTGGGAAGTCCTCATGGACGCCCAGACTGACTCACTAATGAACCAGTCCGGGTAGTGCCGGACTCTTACCGGCTAAAACCCACTCCTGTCTTTGCTTAGTGTTCCTCTGACGTGATCAGAGCCCTTGTCACTCGGTCTGTTCTGTCCGCGGCAGCACCTTTAGTTTTTAGCGTCTGACAACCGTCATACAATGGTGAAGATTTTCCATTATAAATCACAACAATTTAACTAACTGCTGCATTACATATTTTACATTAATAACTAACATAATGAGTCTTCAAATAAATTTCTACTTAACATATCTTAAAAATTAACTTTTTATATATATGTTTATTAATTTTTCTTTCTTTTTTGTTTTATCATTTTTTAAAGTTCCTTTTAACCTTAAATATTTCCTAATATATAACTTATCATTATTTTAGTACATTACATAATGGCTCCTTTAATATATCTATAATATATCAAATAGTCATCATTTCTAATCCTAATTATTTTCAATTTTACCTATTACATACTTATTTCCTATGTTTTTAATATATATTTGTTTAGTTTGAGGTAGACTCACAAGTGCTAATTTTTTACTTATTTTAACTTTGGCGAGTTCTTTAGACCACAACGGTATGCAAGTTTTGACGCGCTGGGAAGAGGTTATTTTGGAGCCAGTTTTCAATTGGGCCAATTTCATAAGAAGTTGACTACAATTTTCTCCTTTGGCCTGAACACCGTTGTATTTCTTAAACCTATGTAATACTGGCAGCATCTTAGCAGTACGCCACCGACAGACGCGCCAATGCATCCCACTTGATGCGAACCGGGCACGAGCTGTCGAAGGCGTTGTGGTCGACTCTGTTCAGCTTGGCTGCTAGGCAGTTGTGACACCTTGGAGTCTCCGATGCCAGCCGCGACGGGCAGTCCGCCTGCATGTGAGGGTCTCCACAGTGGACGCAGAGGTCGGCGGGCCTCGTGCACAGCTTCCGGCTATGTCCAAAGCAAAGGCAGCGAGTGCACTGTACCAGCGGTGACTGGTCCAGCACTCGCACCCGCTGCAGGTCAATGTGCACGCGACCCGCCAACGTCAGCATCTGCCACACAGGAGGGGACACCTGCAGGATCACGTGGCACATATGGGGGTTCCTCGTCTTGCGACGGTACTTCACCCCCAACCTCAGCTCCCCTGCAGGTATGTCTCCGATCAGATGGGTGTTTTGTCGCTGCAGGGACTGCAGCAGCTCCGCATCCGTGTGGCAGGAGAGGACATCCCTGATGATGACAAGAGGATCTTTGTTCTTCACCTCTTCCACCACCAGGTTGCCCGCCCCTCGGATCTTCTCCGTCACCCTCGTCATTTCCTCCCTGGTCTTGAAGCCAACCACCACTTTCTGGTCCCTCGCCTTGCGCAGCCGCTCCACCCTAATGCCCTCATTTCTGGCATCGACCGCCGTCCTAAGCTTCTCAAGAACCTCTTCACCGGTGTCTTGATCATTCACAGATGATACTACTACCGAGTGAAGAGGTTCTGGGATGTTCTGTTTCGGGATGGCGGCCATTTGCGCGAAAGTCGGGCTCTGGCTTGGGGCGCAGCAAGGGGCCTGCCGAATTTGCTCTGACAGAGCCTGTGTGTGCTGCTGACATTCTTGCAGTACCTTTCTGTGCTCCTTAAGGCCTGCCACAAGGGTCTCCATCAGCTCTGTCGGATATGTCGTCGGGTTTGGTGGAGTGACCACCGTTGCAACGGCAGGTGCGGCCACAGGCATGACCGCAGGGGCGACCGCGGGTGCAGCCGCAGGCGCGACCGCGGCCGCAGGCACAGTAGGAGCCTTTCTACGTTCCGACTCCTCCACCAGTTCGTAGAGCCGGTTTATGGCTTCAGTAACCCCAGTCCTTATCTCAGTCTTGAGATTGCGAGAGTTGCCTAAATGCAGCTTGGCCTTATTCAGGCAAGCTCTCGCCTCCGCCGTGAGACTAGGGAACCTCAACTCTGGCACCTTAGGTGACCTAGTGACTTCTCCAGATGCTCGCCGCTTCTCCAGAGTCATTGGAACAGGTGGTGTGGCGTAGCGCTTTGGGTTGGCGGGGACCATGGCTTGAAGCTCAGTTTTCCCGGCCTCCCACTCCACGACACTTCGTCTCACACTGGGAAGAGAGGGCCCAGCCATCTCGATGGAGCGCGGCGAGCCCCTGGAACCCGGTGAGCTTTCGCATGTCTTTACCGGTGTGCGGTACATTGTGGTGGCCTTGGTGAACGTTAGGTTCATAGGTGACAATTGATCAGTCAGGGACACCGCCAATGCTTCCGTATCCCTGTAAAGGGGGGATAGCAGAAACAAAGGTCAAGAATAGAATACGAGCCTTGTAAAGGAAGACTCGGTCACGTCATTCATCAACAGAAGTAATCAAATGCCTTCAGAGGCGCTAATTCACGCAGAATGAGCAAATCTCAGCAAAATCCTCCACACAATAAAATAAACTTAGACGGGGTTATCTATGAGGGTTTTGGAATTCACGCTAGAGAATAAACTGAAATTATACTGCAAAAACTTAAATTTAGACGGATAAATGCGTTAAAACCTTGAAATACAACTACCAGACGGGACTCCAGTACGCGGAACGCGCACAGGAATACAGGTAAGGCAGGTACAATTTACAATAACTAGAATGTTAAGTTTAGCCGGAAATTTAGAAATAAAAATGTTAAGGTGTGTGTATTTTTCTATGTGAAGTCCTGCTGAATACTCTAATTTCCGCGAAAATGTCAATTATCCCTAGTGGGAACGTTACAGATAGATAAAAAAAAAAACAATGAAATTAGCTGAAAACAGCGTCAAAATGCGTCACCGGCATGCAAAATTATAACTTGAGTAAATGTTAATATGCAGGTAAATATTAGTTCTTTTGTTTTTTTTTTTGTGGGTACACTTGTAATGCGTTACATAGACAATTTGTAAACAAGTTCTCAAGATGGGTAAACTTGTGGGGAGATTCTATTTATGTAACCTATGTGATTAAAAATGACCTTCCCTCTATTATTCTCCCTGTGCGACTTTCCATTCAGAAGCCACAGTTGTTCCAATTTACCCGTGCACGTATGGGAATCGGGGATAAGACCCAATTTTGAAAATTGCCGTAACTCCTAAACTAGTTGACGGATTCTCCCCAAATTTTTGTACACATATGCCGATACCTCCAGGCTAGTTTTACAACTTATATCTAATTAAAATCTATAACTAAATACACTATTTATTGTCTTTGTTTGTAGCTCCAGACCAACTTATTTTGCAGTCGAGGAAAAATTTTAAAGTCACTAATATTTAACTATTTGCTAAAGTTTGGTTGAAAAAATTTCACAATCCTTACTCCGAGTTGTGTGTCGTTCTGGTCAGCTGCCAGCAAAATTCCAGACCAGATCGTCGCTGCATTTCTGGGATATCCGGGATGGGGCGAAACAGTGTCAGTTCCACAGCCGCACAAGGTTTTTTAAACTTGTTTTCTAATTTAATATGTGTCCACTTTACTTATTCTTAATATTTAAAGTACCTTTGGGGTCCAGGTACCATTCTGCCTCTTGTGGATTTGACACATGCACTTTTTAGCCCCAAAAAGGGGGCCACGTTTTTCTTTGTCCGAGGTATTTCCCTTGTATTTTCGCGCGCATGCGCGTGAAATATATGGTACTTCTTCTATCTTCTTCTACTCGGTGAGGCTGTCCAAGTAACAATTAAAAAACAGTTTGCCGCCGCTTTACTTTCCGAGTTATTTATGTTTTTAAGTAAACTTTTGTGTATTTTGACGGTTTTTTCACTATAACTTTCACAATTTTCCAGGTTTCACCGTACTTTTAGGTTTTCCGTGATCGTCTCGCGAATGCGCTTAATTTGGTGTATGACACTGGTGGTATTTGGAACTTTATACCAACTTTTCAATTTATTGATTGCGGAGCGCAGGTCAAACGTGGCGTCTCGGGCGGCGGGTCTTAGTCGTATCGGTTTCACTAAGTTGGCGTCTGCAATGGAGCGCAGTTTTTTGAATAAAAAACATCAGTTTACATACTCCTGTAACCAAACTTTCAATATGTTGTCTAAAGGATAGTGTGTTGTCAACAAAGACTTCAAGATATTTTAGGCACTTTGTTTCAAGGATCCTAGGACAGGTACAAGAAGTTATAGACGGTTTGTTACAGCGGTGAGCGTATAAATGGGAATCAATTTCAACATTGCGCATAGTGAAATGAATATACACACATCAAAAGTGTCTAGGGATCAACATATATTTTTGCAATAACTTTTCTCCTGATTGATATTAATTAAAATTTTCTTTAAGGATTCATCAAATAAAGTGTTTTCGTTTGTCACAGTAACGATAAACCAAGTCACCTTTGCATTAATAAAGAAATTTGCCATTTTCCTAATAAAGGGATATTTGACATTTGAACCACTAACACAAAAGTTCGAAAAAAAGACTGAAATAACAGTTTTCTCTAAAATTTTATTGGGTAACTTAAACAATTAATAATCCGTGTTTCTACCGCGAACACTAACAACACAAGAACATCGGTTTGGCATACTCAAAATGAGTTCATCCAAATCACGCTGTGGAATGGCCGCCCATGTTCGTTGCAACAACAAAAAAGGTCTTCTTGCGACTGGATACCCTCCATATTCGGCAGAGCTCTTCTCTGTAGCATATCCCATGCATGCTCAATCGGGTTCAAGTCTGGCGACTGAGCAGGCCAGGGCAGGACATTGATGTTAGCTGCGGCGAGAGTCTGTCTTACAACTCTTGCGGTGTGCGGTCGTGCATTATCATGCATTAACTGAAATAAGGGACCGATTTGCACTTGTAGAGGAACGATGACGTCTGATACAATCGTTTCAGCATAAATTTGAGCGTTGAGGTTGCCTCTGATCCAAATCAACTCAGTTCTTCCGCCGATCCAAATACCCGCCCATACCATGATGGTTCCACCACTATAAGGATGGACTTCCTGGCAGGATTTTAATCGCTGTTGGCGTCCAGGGGTTCTCCAGTGTCGTATACGTCTTGTATCCGGTCTCATACCAAAACGAGACTCATCAGAAAAGCACACGAAACGCCATTGTTCTTCTGCCCAATTTCTGTGTTCAAGAGCCCATTGATATCGAATCCTACGATTGTGCATTGCTATAGGTGGTACCCGTAGCGGTCTTCGGGAATGAAGGTTCACTTCATGCAAGCGGTTTCTGACTGTTTGGTCGCTAATTAAGTTCCCTGAAGAGTGATGAAGCCTCACGGCTAACATCATGGCGGTTATTGTTGGAGCTCTTCGAGTTAAGATTTGAATGTATCGGTCTTGTCTCCGTGTGGTGCAGCGATACCGTCCTCCATGGCGCTCAACCACGGTACCAGTGCTTCGGTAACGTGTCCAAAGTCGACTGATAACACTCTGACTTGTATTCAGAGCTAAAGCCACAGTACGTTGCCGGGAACCAGCTTCTATCATTCCCACGGCTCTGAGCATTTCTTCCCTGCTTAAATGACGTCGCCGCTCCATAATAACGTTGGTTTTAATCAGTAGTAGGGAAACAGTAGCACTAATAATGTCTTCAATGCGTTGTATGTTTTTATAGGGAAAATATTGACAGCTGATTTTCATCTTTTACTCGAATTTGATTCACAGTTCCTGATTCAAATTATGAAATGCACCAAAAAGGATCCATATATATTTATAAAATCATAAATTTATTACAAAGCCACATCTCAATCTCAAGAAATCCGCATAAAAATGCTTGATCCCTAGACACTTTTGATGTGTGTATTTTGTTTTCTCAGCATTCAGTGTTAATAGATTACAACGAAGCCGCTACAATTATTTAAAAATTTAAAAAGTTGTCATAAATTGGCGGGATACTGATCTATTATGTATCAGTGACGAAATAAAAAAAAAAAAAAATAGATTGAATAAACAATTACTTTTATTTTCTTCATAATATTATTTGAAATGAAAAGTAAAGTGTTTAACACGGGTAAAAGAATCACTCCCTACTCAGACTATAGCCTAAATACCTCAGGATTTTTTTTTCTTTCGACCCTAAGTTAACAATCTAATATTACAGACGTTTACGTGACCACAGCCTCTCTGTGACTCATCATCATCATCTCAGCGTTAATCCCACTCGCATCCGCAGCTTTTCAGCTTTGGAGTCTGGGGTCCGCTTTACCAGTCTAACTGCTGATTTTGGCTAAACTTAGATATTTTCCGTGAAGCGACTGCCGTCTGACCGCTACAACCCGAAGGCGATATCGAAGCATTGCAGTTAGATCACAGCTCAGGCAGTCATAGCTGCCTGGCAGTAAGTGGCAGTACCCCTGCCCACAGCTTCCCTGAGATTGCTATTACTATTATTTCCTGCTTTCTCGATCCAGAGCTAAAGTAGATCACCGTTTGATTTTGGTCCTGCTCGTCCGCCATCATCTACATCTCACATGACTTCTAGCGGTGTCAGAGCTATGTATATACCTAAAGCAAACTTGTCAGCCCAGTCCCACTTCAGCTTAACGGCTTTTCGGTCATCGTCAGTAATCTTCATTAGGAATTAATATAATAGTCTGATAACAGTGATACTGATAACTGATAAGTGATGAAATAAAATGAAAACATAACAGGAAAAATAACAATCTAATTATGAACAGATTGCAAGTTGATTATACGCCATTGGCTTTATCTATATACTCTGTGACATAACATGACAACTGAAGTGACTGGTATTAGGTTTAGACTAGAGATGATCGATGAATATCGATGTTGAATGCAAAAAAACATCGATATTGATATGCGAAAAATATCGTAACATCGATGTTCGGAATCAATCATCGATGTTAACTTACGGCCTCCAGCACAACACGACCCATGCAATTTTGAAACAATTAGCCGAAATTTAAAAACAGTGGTGAAATAATTAAGTACCTACCATCGGGTCATCAAGCCATGTGATGGATAACGTTTCGTGCAGAGTACACACGCAGTTCCTAATGCCGATATCTATGTAAATTGAATATTTTAAGTCACTGAAACACATCCGTTCATCTCAGTCATTTGTTCCGAACTATCATATGACAATAAAGTCATTATGTGACAGATTATACACCCAACGGCCAGTAACGTTCTACAGGAACCAACCTCCAAAACCTTTCGACAGACCGTTTACAAAAGCTGCCTCTAGTATTTATCATCAAAGAAATAGATTAAACAGTTCTTCTTTATCAGAATTACTTTTCCTTCAGTCAATTGATAAAAAAATATTGGATTATGTAATAATTGAATCTGTTTCATAATACCCTGTGTTTTAATTCTCTGTCAATTAATAATGCAAAATCATCGATGGTATCCAACATCGATATTCATCATCATCATCAGCAACCTTCATCCTACTGCATTCATACAGAGAAGGATTGAGCGTAAACACCACGCTAGCTCAATGCAGGTTGGCGATTTCGGACTTACAGAGCATCGATGTTTGCTTTTCGATAAATATAGAACATCGATGTTAGGCTTTCGATTATAACATCCATGATGATGATCATGTCGACATCGATGTTTTTCGAATATCGATCATCCCTAGTTTAGACGTCAACTAAGTCACGTGGTTTTTTTTTTTGTTTACCTTTAGTTCACTGCCAAAACCAATGGAGTATAGTACTGATAGTACATATTAAATTCCGGCTTTAAGTTCTTTAGCTACAATTTATTATCTAGAGAGATCTTTAAAGGTCCATAGTACACAATTTCTTTTCAGTGTTGGGGTAGTACCGATAACGACAAAATAGAGAATTACTATAAAGATTAGCTAATGGTCTCAGGGTATAATGGCTTTGGGACTTCCGGACAGACGGACATAGCGAAATTGTAAAGGTTCCGTATTTATCATTTGGTTACGGAACTCTTTAAAATGGGAAAAAAAATTAACAATACTTGACAAAAAACTATTCGCGATAAAGCGATTAGTCGCGTTCCGGCATGATGTCTGGTAAAGCCGTACGGAGGACGGGTCTGAGCAGTTGTGTTGCGATGTGTGCCGGGTACGATGCGTCAAATGTTGTTGTGTTGGGAGTTTGGTCGTGGAGGGACATCAATCTCCCTCTGGCGCAGCATCGTTGGTCGTGTTGTTGGGTTTAACATTGCACCACCTCGCTCAACTGCCGTCTTTCTTCCTACTCACTAAGATTTTTTAAGTGAATGGGCTTAATTAACTAGCGCGTTTTTTATCAATTAAATCAATTAAACAGTAATTTACCATCAATGATTGCATCACTGCATACCATCAGGCGGGATTGCAGTCAAGTGCTAGTTTATAATTATACTAGCTTTCCGCCCGCGGCTTCGCCCGCGTGGAGTTCGGTTATATCGCGCTTTTTAGATTTCCCTCGGGAACATCAAATTTTGCCGGGACAAAAGGTAGTCTATGTTCTTTTTCAGGGTCTAAAGATTGTCTGTGCCAAATTGCATCAGAGAGGTTTAAGCGTACAGACAGACAGACAGATAGATAGACAGACAGACAGAGTTACTTTCGCATTTATAATATTAGTATGGATAAAAAAAAAACTGTAAGTAAGTAGTTGGTAGGTATTTATTGCCTTTTTCCAAGTGATAATCCAATTACAAGTTTCGGGGATTCACCAAATAAAGTGTTAATATAAGTGTGCTTTTATTAGGTCCGTATTACAGAACGTCACTCAAAACTCAAGCATTACTTATGTCTCGTTTGAAGCCTTTTGATTGGTTGAAACTAGTTTTAAGTAATGCTTAAGCAGAGATCAATGCTTGAGTTTCCTTCTGGAATACGCATCTTAGAGTTTTAGCTAAGTGTTAGTTGTGTAGCGTAGTGTAGCTTTTTTTAGTTTCAGTACCTACATGTGTAGCGCCGCAGAATATACACAAAATAACGTTGACCTATTCCAGACCTATTCTAGGTTCTGTGGCCGCGACTTTGTTCCCTTATAATCTTCTATTATATAAAATCCTCCTGTCAGTGTTTGTCATCGAACTCCTCCAAAACGGCTGAACTGATTTTAATGAAATTTCGTATATACATTCGTTAGGCATGAGAATGGGTTTTTATCTATTTTTTATATTACCTACTACTACTTACGCGGGTAAAACCGCAGGGAGCAGTTAGTTCTATTATAATTCTATCTTGATTCGAAATACAAGTGGCGCCATCTATTATCATAAACCGTTATTGTTGTTTTGCTTGGGAACAAAACTTTTTCGTATTGAAAGTCTATGTCCGTTTCTTAATTTATTTACACCTGATCACAGAATAAATAGACCTTGAAACGTATATTTATGCAGAATTTCAGGATGATCGTTTCAGTGGTATAGGCTTGAAGGGTATCAAACTGTTAATAAGAATTTATGATCTAATGATTTTCCCTGATTCCCATACCATTACGGATATAATTATAAAATAATATTGCTATTTGCAACAATATAACTTAAAAAGCCAGTACACACACCTGCGTATTCCATTCATGCGGTGTACACAACAAGTTGCCTTGTGTGGACAACAGTAAGTACTGATTACTTACCTTCTTGGTAAGTTGGCATTTACTTAATTGTATCGCAATCTGTACTCTTTGTGGTGATGGCCTTCATTATGCTGGTCCTGCAGTGAGCAACTGCAGGACATGGAATTCATGAAGAAAAACGAAGCTAATACAAGCTTAGTTTATTAAGTTTTTTTTTTTAATAATTATAAACTAGTGCTTGACTGCAATCCCGCCTGATGGTAAGCAGCGATGCAATCGTTGATGGTAAAGCGCACTAGTTTATTAAGCCTATTCACTTAAAAAACTTAGGAATAGGAAGGATGGCGGCAGTTGAGCGAGGTGATGCAATGTTAAACCCAAGACCAGCACGACCAAACGATGCTGCGCTAGAAGGAGATTGATCTGGAGACTCTCCACGACCAAACTCCCGACACAACAACATTTGGCGCATCGTACCCGCCACACATCGCAACACAACTGCTCAGACCCGTCCTCCGTACGGCATCGCCAGACATCATGCCGGAATACGACGAATCGCTTGGCGGCAAGACTTTGTCTGGTGGGTGGTGGTGGTAAGTAATAGATTATTATTATTTATGTATTTAATAGTTTGTTTATTTAGTACAAGCGGCCGCCAGCGACTTCGTTCGCGTGTATTTGGTTATGCTCCGCTCCTATTGATCACAGCGGGATATTATATAGCTTAAAGTCATTCTGGATTAATGGGCTATCCAACGCAAAAACAATTTTTCAAATTGGGCCAGTAGATCCTGAGATTAGCGCGTTCAAACAAACAAACTCTTCAGCTTTATATATAAATATAGATTAGAATTTTGTAAATAACATCTTTAATTTTAATAATATAGCTAATACAATTGGTACAGACGACAGCAAATAAAAGTACTGCAATCTGTCAGAATTCTTTATTAGATTTTCAATTTTATATCTAAAGCGTTAAGGCTCAAGGTTTAATGATTGTGAATATTTGACAGTTTCGGGTAGCTTGACCAGCTACTGTCTGTATAAAACAGAGCGGTGGCCTAGTGGTTTAGCCGCGGTTTATTACTAATACGTAGGGATTCGAACCCCATCAGGCTGTTACTTTGTTTAAATTATGCCATCACCAACTGCTCTCAAAACATCGCGAGGAAACCGGCGTGCCCTAGACTCTAGAGTCAACCATTTCATTAGATAAACAACAACAAATAACAGATACATATAAGGTTCAGAAGTGGGATAAAGGACTTAATAACCCACATAGGTAAAAGTAAATTCAGCAAAAAAATAAGAGAAAAAAATTGGAAATCCGTTGAAAGTGAGATAACTGTTAAATTTTGTTTTGTTTTGTATACACCACTGCGGAACCAAAAATCGTTTATATCGTCTTGTGACGTCACTTACAAGGCGCAACGCCATATTGCTGAATAAAGCATTTCAGCGGCTTATTTGAATTTAGAATTTTAATTTGCATGTTTCTAACGAAATACGTTTTTAAAATAAAAAAAATGCTTTCGGTGAACTTCTTAACCGCAACCAAGTACTTAATTCAAGATAGAAATTATAAATCTGTCAAATAGCCTATTGTTGGTTTTTGAGGGCTCCAACAACCCATAACGTCTGCCACTAGATGTTCGTGTGGCAACCGGGACCATCTGAGGCACGATCAGACCAGTGCAATGCCCGATTGTAGTGAGAGTGACTACAAAAAAGTTACCTGGAATTCCCTAAGACCTAAACTAATAACTTAGTATTTCGACGAAGACGTGTACGCATTCCAAGCCAGCTATTCCAGTAATTTGTAACAGTTAATATTGACTTAGCTTATAAAACCAACGTTAGCATCGGAGCCAACCAGGCCGCTTTCTCGGAATTCGCGAGATTTGATAAGATTACATTTCTTATTAAACCTGTCTGTTTGTTCGTCGGAGATAATGCTCTTTGTTCTTCAGACCGGCAAGTAGTTCAATGATAACTAATGATAACAAGTATCTTTGAAATTCTTCAGTTAAAACATAACATATGTATATCTAATCTGCTTAAGGCTATCCAGTGCTTGACCGCAATCCCACCTGATGGTAAACAGTGATCCAATCGTTGATGGTAAAGCGCGCTAGTTTATTAAGAGCCTATTCACTCTAGCTTTGGAGACACTTAAATTGTCGTGAAACGGAAACACCGCCGCTGGCAAATTGTTCTAATCCCTCGATGTATGTGTATAGATATACAATATGTAAAGAAAACCCTGTCCGACCCATAAGGATAATAAAGGTTAGGTAAACACTTGACCAAATATAATATAAAATTTTACATAATCATCATAGTAACAATACTAATGAATTTTGAAATAATCCTTTTTTCCCGGGAATTAATTCCAATTTCCCCGAAACTTGGTAATTTTTAAAAAAGTGACAACACCGGTATTATTATAAACGAATAGCGGCGCGACCACGTCACAGGAGCCGCGTGCCCTGCCCCCCGCCGCCCGCGGGAGGGGGTGCTAACCGCACATGTATTAAGTTACCTCTTTTTGCGAAATAATATTTATATTTTTAGGGGGATTTCTTTATTAAGTTTAGCCTGTCTTTGTGGGCATTTGTAGAATCAGTTATCGATACCTAACAATACCTTCACGGATCGGACAGGGTTTTCTTTACATATTGTATGTACGGTATAACAGAGGAGGCGAATCGCTTCGTCCGGATCATAGCGGTGTCAACAACGGCGTACGACGGGTGGTCCGATGATGGAACGTAGATATTCCTGCGCACAGTCTCAAAAATACATCCTATAAGTACAACACCAGCAGGCTGGCTACTCTTCGCCTGTGGCTTTGGAGACTGTTTAGAACCAAATGTGTTAGTAGTGCGGGGATTCAGTCGATCCCATCATTGTCGGTCGAGCCTTTTTCAAAATATATTGAGGTCGGTTTCCCGATTAAATAATGCAGCTGTATAACAGTATTTCACATGAAGCGACTCCCTATCTTACCTCCACAACGAAGTGATTGGAAAATACACTCCTTGGTAACTCTAGTTGCTAGCTTCGGGCTTCTGACCTCACGTGACGACTGTTTGACAGCCGGACCAACGGTTTATGCTAATATGCGATACGCTTGACGTAGTGCCTGAGTGATCTCTGACTAGCACAGCAGTCCGTGTCGTGGGTTCGATTCCCGCACGGAACAAATATTTGTATTGCGTACAGGTGCTCCGGGTCTGGCTGTTATGTATGAGTTTAAATCTTTATAAACGTACCCACGACATAAGATTGTGTAGCAAACTAGCCTGGAGTAACGGTTTGTTTTTAAATGGATGTTCTATTTCCAAAAACTCTAAAAACCTAATTTAATTTTTTGCTGTAGGGTAAATAGGAATCATAGTGGTTTTTGATTATTCAATGTTGTCTTGAACATTTATAATAACATGAAAATCGTGGTAGATTAATTAGTAGGTTATAGAGTTTATAACACACCATCATGCCCACCAACACCACCGTGACCAACATACCATCATGATTCACGCTACCCTCCGAAGGGGTAGGCAAGAGCTGTAGGTAGGTATGTTACACATATGAACTGGGACCAGTCCTGTGCTGATTGATGGTGATCACCACGAGGACTGGTCTGAGCAGTTGTGTTGCGATGTGTGCCGGGTACGATGCACCAAATGTTGTCGTGTCGGGAGTTTGGTCGTAGAAGGTCTACAGATCAATATCCCACTGGCGCAGCATGGGTGGTCGTGTTGTTGGGTTTAAAATTGCATCACGTCGTTCAACTGCCGCCTTCCTTCCTATTTACTAAGTGTTTTAAGTGTATTCACTTAAAACACCTAGCCTATTGGCTTAATAAACTAGCGCGCTTTACCATCAACGATTGCATCACTGCTTACTTTCAGGCGGGATTAGAGTCAAGCACTAGTTTATAAATATACTATAAAAAAAAATCGAATGTTTTAAATTTTGAGAATTGAGGCTCTGCATAACCGCTGAATGCGCGAAGTACTGAATTAAGCCGCGGTGGAAGTTGTGGTTATGTTAATGATGAGGATTATGTTCCGCCGATCGATTCTAATAGCTGAGAGGATTAGCAAGCTGAAGTGGCAGTGGGCTGGTCACATATGCCGCAGGACCGACAACCGATGGGGTAAACGAGTCCTCGAGTGGAGACCGCGTCTCGGCAAACGTAGTGTAGGACGCCCTTGGGCGAGATGGAGCGACGACATCAAAAAGGTGGCTGGTGTGGCTGGCGGAGAACTGCACAGGATCGAGCTTGTTGGCGTGCCATGAAGGAGGCCTATGTCCAGCAGTGGACGAGTAGAGGCTGATGATGATGATGATGATCGATTTTGCAAAAAATCTCACCGCTCCACCACGACTACGAGTGGTTAAAACACCAGCCTCTCAAGTATGAGTTTGCGCATTCGATTTCACGTCAGGCAAGTACCAATGTAACGTTTCTAAGTTATATGTAGTTTCTAAGTATATGTTGGACACCAATGACTAATTAAAAGGTGAAGGAAAACATCTTGAGGCAACCTAGACTTTAAGTCTGAAATCGCCAACCCGCATTGAGCAAGCGTGGTGATTATGCTCAAGCCTTCTCTGTATGAGAGGAGATCTGTGCCTAGCAGTGGGACGATGAAAAATATGATGATGATGTTGAGTAACGATCCCTAGCAGTACTTGCAATGACATCTCACTCCTTCTGCTTCTTCAGCCTATAGAGGTCCAAAACTGGACGTAGTGCTCCCCAAGGCTTTTATTGCTTTGAGGGGGTTTGCCATAATCCTCACGCTTGGCCGTTGGGTTGGTGATCGCAGTAATGTGATATTCCACAGGAGAAGCGCTGCTGCCCGTTTCCCTGGTGAGGGTGATGTGATATCTCACTTTATGCTCATCTATGTTGTCACTGAAAGATGGTTACCGAAACGCACTGTTTTTAGAATAGAATAGTTTTATTTTTTCGGAGTCCATAAAGTTAGTAACAATTTAACTTAACTTCTAGTGTTAGTAGTAGTTTCTTTCGGTGGTAGGCAACAACATCAGCCGCCGGCATAAGTTACCACCAACCAGACAAAGTCTTGCCGCCAAGCGATTCGTCGTGTTCCGGCATGATGTCTGGTGAAGCCGTACGGAGAACGGGTCTGAGCAGTTGTGTTGCGATGTGTGCCGGGTACGATGTGCCTAATGTTGTTGTGTCGGGAGTTTGGTCGTGAAGGCTCTCCAGATCATCCTCTGGCGCAGCATCGTTGGTCGTGTTGTTGGGTTAAACATTGCATCACCTCGCTCAACTGCCGTCTTCCTTCCTATTCACTCAGTTTTTTTGTGTGAATAGGCTTAATAAGCTAGTGTGCTTTACCATCAACGATTGCATCACTGCTTACCATCAGGCGGGATTGCAGTCAAGCACTAGTTTATAACTATTAAAAAAAAAAAATAGTAGGTTACAGACACAGATATACAAACATAAAACTAACTTAAAACTTAGCGTGCAGCTACATCCACTTCTGCAACATGGGATAATCCCACCGATCCGCGAACACGTTCGAACATTGTTTTTAAAGCATGTGCCCCCAAGTTGTCTCCTGTATTGGCGCGCTTGTATCGCCTCTCATTTAGGACTGGTATTGTGCCCAAGTCCTGGAAGCTTGCTAACGTGCAGCCCGTGCCCAAAAAGGGTAGTCGTGCCGATCTTACCAACTATCGGCCGATTTCGATCACCTCCATACTTTGCAAAATTATGGAGCGTGTATTGAACTCGCGCCTCTTGGCATACCTGGAAGGTAACGATTTCCTCAGTGACCGACAGTACGGGTTTCGCCGCAATCGGTCAACTGGGGACCTACTAGTGTTTGCCACTCACTTGTGGGGCGAGGCCCTCGAGAAGAATGGGGAAGCGATTGCTGTCTCCCTTGATGTCTCGAAGGTCTTCGACCGGGTATGGCACGCTGGTCTTTTGAGTGTGCTTCCAGCGAAAAGACTTCCTGACTGAACGGTCCCTCCGAGTTGTTGTCGGTCTGTTCTCTTTGCAACCCTGTTCCTGTTGCATATTAACGATCTGCTGATGCCCGGTATCTATGGGTATGCAGATGACAGCACAGTTGTAGAGAGATACCTGCCGGATGTTCGGGCTAAGCTAGGGAATCAATCCGGTCCGAAAGAGAGGCCATGGTTGAGCGAACTAGTGTTGCACTACAGGCAGTCTCCAAATGGGGCAATGCCAATCTTGTAGCATTCAATGCCGCCAAAACACAAGCGTGTCTTTTCACCGCCAAAAGGAGCCCGTTCACCTTGGCTCCTACTTTTCGAAATGTGTCCTTGGAGTGTACCGACCGCCTTCCGCATTTGGAAGTTGAGATTTCCTCGAACCTTAACTTTGGGCGGTTCATTGAGTCCAAGGCCAAGGTGGCTGCCAGGAAACTTGGCGTTATCGCAAAGGTCCGGCAGTACTTCACACCAGGGCAGCTTCTAATGTTGTACAAAGCACAGGTCCGTCCGTGTGTGGAGTACTGCAGCCACATTTGGGCTGGTGCTGCTAAATATCACCTGGCCACTTTGGATTCAGTGGAGAGGCGTGTGAAGAGGCTGATTGGTGACCCTGATTTAACTCGAGATGGTCTCCAAAGCCTAGAGCACAGGCGTAGAGTAGCCAGCCTTTCGGTGTTCTATAGGTTGCATTTTGGGGAATGTGCGAGAATTGCATAATTTAATTCCCCCATCTCCGTTCCACCATCGGACGACCCGTAGTACGGCGAGTTTCCACCCTTACGTTGTTAACACCACTACGATCCGGACGAAGCGTTTCACCTCCTTTGTACCGCGGACATCGAGGGACTGGAAAAATTTGCCGGCGGCGGTGTTTCCGTCGGACTACAATTTCAGTGTCTTCAAGGCTAGAGTGAATAGGCTCTTAATAAACTAGTGCGCTTTACCATCAACGATTGCGTCACTGCTTACCATTAGGCGGGATTGCGGTCAAGCGCTAGTTTATAATTGATAAAAAAAACACACACACTGAGAATACTGTTGTTACTGCGGCGAACACGCGTCATCAGGGATGCGCATCTACTCCTAATACTGTTATTACTGCGGCGAACAAGCGTCATCAGGGATGCGCATCTACTCCTAATACTGTTGTTACTGCGGCGAACTACTCCTAATACTGTTGTTACTGCGGCGAACACGCGTCATCAGGGATGCGCATCTACTTCTAATACTGTTGTTACTGCGGCGAACAAGCGTCATCAGGGATGCGCATCTACTCCTAATACTGTTGTTACTGCGGCGAACTACTCCTAATACTGTTGTTACTGCGGCGAACACGCGTCATCAGGGATGCGCATCTACTCCTAATACTGTTGTTACTGCGGCGAACACGCGTCATCAGGGATGCGCATCTACTCCTAATACTGTTGTTACTGCGGCGAACACGCGTCATCAGGGATGCGCATCTACTCCTAATACTGTTGTTACTGCGGCGAACTACTCCTAATACGTTGTTACTGCGGCGAACACGCGTCATCAGGGATGCGCATCTACTCCTAATACTGTTGTTACTGCGGCGAACACGCGTCATCAGGGATGCGCATCTACTCCTAATACTGTTGTTACTGCGGCGAACACGCGTCATCAGGGATGCGCATCTACTCCTAATACTGTTGTTACTGCGGCGAACTACTCCTAATACTGTTGTTACTGCGGCGAACACGCGTCATCAGGGATGCGCATCTACTCCTAATACTGTTGTTACTGCGGCGAACACGCGTCATCAGGGATGCGCATCTACTCCTAATACTGTTGTTACTGCGGCGAACTACTCCTAATACTGTTGTTACTGCGGCGAACACGCGTCATCAGGAATGCGCATCTACTCCTAATACTGTTGTTACTGCGGCGAACTACTCCTAATACAGTTGTTACTGCGGCGAACACGGGTCATCAGGGATGCGCATCTACTCCTAATACTGTTGTTACTGCGGCGAACTACTCCTAATACAGTTGTTACTGCGGCGAACACGCGTCATCAGGGATGCGCATCTACTCCTAATACTATTGTTACTGCGGCGAACACGCGTCATCAGGGATGCGCATCTACTCCTAATACTGTTGTTACTGCGGCGAACTACTCCTAATACTGTTGTTACTGCGGCGAACACGCGTCATCAGGGATGCGCATCTACTCCTAATAATGGCAGCAAAACCATTAATCTTCAAACATCCCTGACGCACTATAACGCCACCTCAGCCCCAGCAGCCGCCTCAGTGCGTTACTATATTGAACACGTAGATCGCTTTTAGAATTACTTCATACTTTGTAGGTGGCAAAGTACAGTGTACTGCACTGTACACTGCACATTCTTTAGAGATGAGAATTGTGGCACTCCGAAAGAATGAGAGGAAACAAAGTTTTGGTCTATCTTTATGTCTCTGAAAATTATCTAAGAGGAAAGAGATAGTGCTAGACCGAAAGCATAGGCCACGTTTCTCACTCTTTCCTATAAAAAAAAAAACTGCAGATTATACGCGTACGGCAAGTCCATTAGTTCAAATGGAAGATCTAATGGTCTTACAGAGTGCGAAATACCGAAGTCCTGCGACGAGCCAATGGTGGTGGCATTGAGGCTTATTTAATGCGTCGACAGCTTCGGTGGTGCGGACACGTATCACGTATGGCGGACGAAAGGGTGGCGAAGCGCATCTTCTTCTCTGAGTTGGAGGAGGGCAAGCGAAAGCATGGCGGACAACTCCTCCGGTTCAAGGATGTCTGTGCGCGAGTTTGAGGAGCAGCGCAAAGCTGACCTCGATGCCAAACGCGACCAATTAAAGGTCCGCCCACCTGCTGCCATCGCATACAACTACGTCGACGACGTCCTTACGTGCCCTCAGTGTGCACGAAGTTTCGCCGCCAAGATAGGCTACATAAGCCAACTTCGGGCGCATGAGCGCCAAATCATCGGCTAGGAACATTGAGTTATAATGTACTACGTAGTACATTATAACTCAATGGCTAGGAGTCGAAGTGGTCGCCGTGGCCGAAATCGGTCGGGAACATCATCATCATCAGTTTATGTCGATGCTGTGGATATCCTTAAAACGTTTTCCCAAGTACCCAAGTTGTATAAATTACCAACAAATAAATAGAACCGTTTCATTCAAAGAAAACTACGTCATATACTTGGAAAAAGCCATTTACTGTCGTAGTATGACAGTGATTTAATTGAATGACATAGAACCAGTTTTTTTACACCAGTATATTATATCCAATACGTTTGATGATTCATAGTTCCATACATTGTGTAAGTATGAATATTAACATAACTTGTATGCGCGATTATAATAATACAAAGTAACAAAGTGCCCATAGTATAAAGTGTTTTGGGTATTGCTATAAAAAACCTTTTAACTTTTTACAGCCACGTGTAGCTACAGAAAGCCCAGTATATTTTGGCACACGGCATAATTGAGAACTAAATTATGTGACGCCCGGTGCTGATCTACGGAAGGATGGACGGCCATTTCTCGTAATTTAAACCGTTCAAAATGTAGTTGCAAAGTTGCAACTACATTTTAAAATTGTGACGAAGTCGTCACAATTTTCGTCATCATCATCCTCCGTCCGTCATCAACCTTGCTTGCTCAATGCGGGTTGGCAATTTCAGATTTAAAGTCCAGGTTTCCTCAAAATGTGTTCCTTCACCTTTTAATCAGTCATTTGTGTCCAAGATATACTTAGAAAGTACATATAACTTTAGAAAAGTTACATTGGTACTTGCCTGATCTGGAATCGAACCCCTCACACTCATACTTGAGATGCTGGTGTTTTAACCACTGGACCACAGGAAATACGAGGTGTTTTTGACTGAGAACGTTCAGCCTGTGGAGGTACTTTAAATTATGAGGCCTTTCCCTGGAGCTGATGAACTTTATTGAAGGTACCAAACTCGTAAACAAATTCTGAGCAGACCCTATTTAGATTGCCGTCGACAAGCTTAGAGGAAAACCAGCATCCTAATTACATAACACACTATAATATTATTAATTGGAATCATTTTGAAGCATATTGCTAGTTCATTGCTTCATTTTGACGTCCTCCGTGGCGCAGCGGTCAACACGCCTGCCTGCAACCTGGAGGCCCCGGGTTCAATCCCGGCCAGGTCATGATGGAAAACGATCTTTCCCAGATTGGCCTGGGTCTTGGATGTTTATCTATTATAAATATGGTATCATTGAGTTAGTATCCCATACCACAAATCTCGAACTTACTTTGGGGCTAGCTCAATCTGTGTGATTTGTCCGTATATATTTATTTATCTACATAAATATCCGTACATATATAAAGCTGAAGAGTTTGTTTGTTTGAACGCGCTAATCTCATGAACTACTGGTCCGATGATCCGATATCTGCGACCAATAGGAGCGGGTAAAACTCATCGAAACCAACGCGAGTGAAAACGTGGGGCGCAGCTAGATTATTTATAAGTTCAAAGAATTTGCTTGCTCAACTACGTAAATGACGCAATGAAAGTAGTCGAACTGTCAAAATGAACCCCATTGCTACTCATAATTTGTTATGCAATTACCTTGTGGATGTGACACTTTTGCCAGCAGCGCCGCGCCTTCGTGTTCTCTCAAGAAATAATGGCGCCTTTATATTCCAAAAAGTTAGCCAAAAAACCAACAACAAACGTTTTTTAGACAGCAGAGTCACATCCACTAGTAATTTGCAAACTTAAATTTTCTGTTTAAAAAACCTTATTGTGATTGTAATAAGGTCATAAAAACCAATTTTGTGGTTTTGTCAACTTTGCCGTTCCTCCCCAATTACGTTAAACGATTTTGATTCTTAAGACTATAAACTAAAGGCGAAACATGGATCAAAAATGTTGCCAAGCAAGTTTCAATACTATAAGTGGTGTTTTAAAGTTCATTTTGCTGAACATTAAATGACCAACATATATTTGCTTGGATTTGTCTGGCATTGGAGTCGAGGTCGATGGAGTACCTACATTAATAGATAAAATTATTGGTTTATGTCAATGTCAAGTTTGGGTTTGGCTTGCACTGTGTTGATTTCAGAGAATAAACACACAAGTTGTTTGTGGCGTCAATAACTTTGGTCCTTAGTAGTAGGTAAAAATGTCGCTGTAAGCTTTAATTGCTTCAAGCCAGATTACATGGAATACGCCAAAGTTACACCCCCTTATTCATAAACGCTGCTTAAAGTTAACTAGTGATTAGCGATTCTTTAACCACATATTTTTAACCTTTTAATGTCACTTAACCATCGCTTATGAATAAACCCGGTGTCTATTCATAAAGGATAAGTATTTTATTCTTATTTGTTCTTAACGTAATATTATTAGAGTTTTAAGTCGTTTAACAAAAATGAAGACTGCAACAATTGTTTCCACGAGCAAAGTTCGGATTTTTTGTTTGGAAACGATCGTTCCCAGAAGCAACCGAGCGGATAAGGAGCAGCGTTTATGAATAAAGGGATGAACAATCTTTAAACATCTGACAAAAAAAATAACTCATCCACATCAAAATCAAAACAACCGGTAGGGTAATTGCGCAACATATCAATAGCAATGGATTTCGTTTAGACAGTTACACAACATTCATTACGTTATTTACGTTATTGGGCAGAGACACTTTTAGAATATCAACAGCAATGGATTAGCAATATGCTTCAAAATGATTCCTACCGATACTGATTGTAATAGTATTATATCAATGGATCCATCTTTAAATGTAGACACCAATCTATTAACTGTCGAATCTATTAACTGACCAATGAATGACTGCACGGTTAGCACAGTGGTTAAGCTTTTGACGGCTGGGCTGCATGTCGCGGTTCGATTCCCGCACGGAACAAATATTTTTTACAAGTAGTTTTTGCCTACAAGTAGTCTGGCTGTTTGTGTATGAGAGCTTATGTTTGTAAACGCACGCACGATACTGGAGAAATGCCGAATCCCGAAATTAAGAAGTCAAAATCAAATTAATAATAATAATAAATAAATATATACGGACAATTCACAGATATTGAGACAACCCCAAAAGTAAGTTAGAGACTTGTGTTATGGGATAGTAACTCAACGATACTATATTTATAATAGATACATATATAGATAAACATCCAAGACCCAGGCCAATCAGGAAAAGATCGTTTTCCATCATGACTTGGCCGGAGATCGGACCCGGGGCCTCCACGTCGCAGGCAGGCGTGTTGACCGCTGCTTCACGGAGGGTGACAACGAAATTAAATCAAAAGTGAAAAAGTCATTAATACAAATTAGACTGAAAGTGGGCGCTTTTTGTGCGTCAATATTAGATAAGACAGTCGCCCAGAATTTACTAAACACACTAGGCGAAGGGCAGGCCCTTTTGCCTACTAGGTAAACGCCTTCTAGACCACGTTACACTAGTGTGCCCCACATAAGATACTTACTGAGACGGAGCCATGTACCTATGACAGATTCATCATCATCATCAACCTTTTTATCGTCCCACTGCTGGGCACAGGTCTCCTCTCATACAGAGAAGGATTGAGCGTAATCACCACGCTTCCTCAATGCGGGTTGGCGATTTCAGACTTAAAATCCACGTTTCCTCAAGATGTTTTCCTTCACCCTGTAATCAGTCATTGGTGTCCAAGATATACTTTGTGTAGGGTTGGATTTCAGGTAATTAAATCCAACCCGCACACTTATACATGAGAGGCTGGTGTTTAAACCACTAGGCCACCACGACTTGTATGGCAGATCACACACTTCAATTCCTACGCCTATACCTACATACTTAAATGCCCCTAAAAAATTAATTCTCTAACCTACATGTCCAGTGTTTTCATTACCACGACATAGCTACGGAACCTCCAAACTAATTACAACCTAGACTTATCAAAATATGTTTACAGATACAAAAAAATTACAAAACTCATGTCAACCGGGCAAAGGCAAGCAATGTAGGGCTTAAAATTCATCATTCTTCTGAACTTATCTAAATATTCGGGATGAATATTTACGTGGAGACGCCAGCAAGTCACGCTACTACAACCTGTCAAATTAATTCAATAGATTTTCAAATTTATCTTTAACGTTTTAAGGTTCAAGTTTGATTGGGAAATTTTGACAGTTTCTGGTGGCTATGCTGTGACAATTTTATTACCTACTAAGATTAAAGAGCACAGACTTCGAGTCTGCACCCTAATTGCATAATGCAGTATTACAGTGTCACACCAGGTCTATTGCTCCCTATGTTCGAAAAATGTGTCTGCTTAACAACGTAAATAACACAATGAATGTTGTTGAACTGTCAAAATTACTACTGATTGTGTGTTACGCAATTAACTTGCTGTTAAATTTGGTCTACGAAGATATGCCAAAGATGGCATATAATGGCTATAGTTTTGGTCTTATCGAATGTCCAAACGCTACGAGCTGAGCTAACTACACTAAATTAACATCAATCTGCCAGCTCCAAGGCGGGGTGAGGCCAAACCTTCATTATTTACTGCTCTCGCTGACAAGCGAAGGATGCTAAGTACCGACGACAGCACGTCAAGCTACCTGAAACTGTCAAATATTTCCAATCAACCTTGAGCCTGAATTCTTTAGCGATGAAGTTGAAAATATAATGAAGTAATTTGACAGATGTAGTAGCTTGATGTGCGGTCGTCTGTACCTTTTGTTTCATAAATAAACTTACTAACTAGCTTTACGTATATACAGGTATACATAGTACTTTGATATTAATAACATATTTTAATAAGTGATTGCACATTATTTTAAAAGATTTGAGTTTCTTCCTACAATCTTTCCCCACTTAAACGCGTACACTGTAGCCGTAAACTCTTCTTCTTTTTCAGCCTATATAGGTCCACTGCTGGACAAAGGCTTCCCCCAAGGGTTTCCACGATAACCGGTCTTGTGCTGCTCGCATCCATCGGCTTTGCGCGACCTTCGCCAAGTCATCGCTGCGTCTTCCGGTACGTGGCTGCCACTCCAGAACCTTACTGCCCCATTAGCCATCGGTTCTACGAGCAATGTGCCCTGCTCACTGCCACTTAAGTTTAGCGACTCGCAGAGCTATGTAGACTTTGGTTCTTCTACAGATCTCCTCAATTCTGATTCGATCATGCAGAGAAACTCCGAGCATAGCTCTTTCCATCGGCCTTTGTTGGACTCTGAGCTTTCGTATGAGGTCCATTGTGAGCGACCACGTTTCAATTCCGTAGTTCATCACTGGCCATAAACTCAAGACGCACTAAATATGTACGATATGCAAAAACTGTTAAGGGATAACTTCCTGTCTGGGTTCGGACCATCAAACTAAAACTGGAGCTCAATGGCGCTGATTCTGTTGTTCACTAACTGAAGTAATTTTAAGTTATGTGCATCTTTTTCTTTCCATTTCTATAAGAAAAGGACAGAAGATAAAATGTCAATTTAGACCTGTCAAATTAGTGCGCTCCTGACGTAAACTGGGGGGTTTTTGGCGGGAATGTCAAGATGAGTGTCACGCTCATTTTTCATTGGACTTTTAAAATTATTCATAGTGTTGTTTACTAAATAAAAGCGCGTGATTTATGTAGTAAAAAGTGCATTCAGTGAATAATTCATTAAGAACAGTGAAATATCGCAGCATAGTGGCCACATCAAGACTTTTTCCCAAACCTCACTCGTAAGACGGGTCACGCGGCCGTGTTTTTCGCCATGAATACCTAATAATTCATAATTACGTGACATTGGCTAAATGCACAAACCGTGCGAAGCCAAAAAATAAAGAAAGAAGAAGACGTAAACTGGCCTAGTTTTAGTCGCCATGTTTATAATCGCGTCTAAACTGTCTATGGCCACTGACAGACGGACATGATCATCATCATCATCACAGCGTTAATCCCAGTCGCATCCGAAGCCTTTTTCAGCTTTGGAGTCTGGGGTCCGCTTTACCAGTCCAACTGCTGATATGGCTAAACTTCGACATTTTCCGTGAAGCGACTGCCGTCTGACCTCCACAACCCGAAGGCGACATCGAAGCATTGCAGTTAGATCAATTGTTGGACTTTTGAGGGCTTCAACAACCCGTAATGGCTGCCACTAGATGTTGGTATGGCAACCGGGACCAACGGCTTAACGTGCTTTCCGAGGCACGACCAGACCAGTGCAAATATTCATATTCCTGGATACAAATACTTGCACCCTGCGGGGATTGAACCCGCGCCACCTTGCTCAGCGGCCGCGTCCGCTGCCGCTACGCCACGGAGGCTGTCAATCTGTCAAAATTACAGACGGACATGATGTAAATTACATAATATAGGGGTGCCGTTTTAGACATTTGTCTACTGAACCCTAAAAATCACACCCACGCTCTCACGCTTAAAATTCTTACAACCATGGGCAAGGCATGACACTGGTCTAAAAATATACTTATGAATAACAAAACAATATTTGCTGGTTCTGATAATAATTATGTTATGCTGGTGAATTAATTAAGTAAACATGTCTATTATTGTGAATACAGTATCAACGCTGAGTCAAGCGCTAGCTGTGACAATATGTCTACTTCCTACCTTGTGATAAGCCCATGTGCGCACGAGCGTGAGAAGATCGCCACAGGATTTTATATCGCACTGGACTTTCAAGTCTCTGTTTTGGGCCGAGGGTTCAGATTCCCACAGAGCGCCTCCTAGCCCGTCATAAACAACACTGTTGAATTTTCAGCTCTCGGCGCTTCGTGGTGTGTTGAAAATTCAGTGATCGAAAAAAATCGCCTGCTAGGTGCTGCCGGTAGCCAGGCTTAAAACCTTTGTTCAGCCTTGTTCTTCGGAAATTCTTGGAATTAGCCTGATAAGCTAGGCTAGGTGCCTTTGTACTGACGACAGCACATCAAGCTACTACTACATTCTGTCAAAATATTAGATTTCCAAATTTAAGTTTAAAGTAAAGTTAAGGCCCATGATTGATTGGGATATTTGACAGTTTAGGGTAGGGTTGTAACGGAGCTTCGCCTCCGCTTCCGTTACTGCGGAAGTTCCGCAAGAAATCGTATCTTCGCTTCCGCCTCCGCCTCCGCACAATTTTTGCGGAGTTATAACGCAGGTTTATTTACGTATTTATAAAATAAATAACGCGCAAGCTGCGACGCTCGACAACCGTCCGGCCGCGTTTGAGCGCGAAATAGTCAAGAATCAACTAGTGCGAGGCGGGAATGCGGCAATTACAAGAAGGTAATATTTTTTTTACCAAGTATACTACTATTAATGTACATATTTAAAATAAAAAATTTTAATTAACCATAGATTTCAATTTTTTCTGTATGTACTTTTACCTCCGCCTCCGCATCCGTTAACCTCCGCATCCGCGGAGGTGAGACTCGTCGCCTCCGCATCCGCCTCCGCTAACAAGCCTCCGTTACAACCCTAGTTTAGGGCAGCTTAAGGGCGTAAAGTAGTTTAGGGTAGGTAAATCGGAAAGTGAGTTTGTCTGTTTGTTTGTTTGTTCCGCTTTCACGCCGTAACTAATGAACTGATTGCTTTGAGATTTTGCAGACCTAAGTTAGAAGTCCGGATTAAATAATAGGGTACTTTTTATCCCGGAAAAAATTAATATTCCCGAGGGAAATCTAAAAACCGCGTAATAACCGAACTCCACGCGCTGGCGAAGCCGCGGGTGGAAAGCTAGTGAATTATAATTGGAGAAACTTCGACCCTTGAGTAAAGGAAACCGTACTCTCCTTCCACCTACCTGTCCAGAGCTGCCAAGGACAAATCTTTAACTGTGTCATTGTTGATAAAAAAATGTAAGTAATACTTAACAACTTTATTTTTAAACTTCACTACACATTACATCAACGAGGTCTCGAACTAGGACATCCCTTAAGGCTGAATAAGGAAATTTAAACGTAACTATGAAAGGTTTGTTTGCTTGGCTAGCCTAGCTATTTGTTTTCTTCAATCTTCTCGATCTCAAATTGATCATTTCAACTTTCAAATACTTTCGACACTTTCTGCTTTAAATTTCTAAGCTATAGGCGTTACCTCTCGTACCAATAAATCCGTCAACAACATTAAATCTGTGGCATGTCGTAAGTGACAGACGTGTTTGTTTTCGTACAGCAGTCCGTAAATTCTTTAAGAATAATAAGCACCCCTTATTCTAGCTTTCAATTTAAAAAAGTAACACTTTGTACACGATTTTCATCCGTAACACACTCTAACAAGATTTAAAATTCGTTAAGGTATTCAGAATTTTTATGTTGTGCGCGACTTGGTGCATTCCAAGGAGGCGTGATGCATTCCTTGCCTTTGCTCATATATCACTGAGAAAAAAAAAGTTGCATTCCTTTACAAGCAGAGTGGACGTAAGAGTTACATATTTCACGGTCACGACGTTTTTAGTGAATGAGTTTCATAAAAATGTTCATTGTTAATTTCACACTTGAGTTGAAACGATGAGGACTTTGTAAAACAGCATTGTGTTTCTTTATTTAATTTTTTTGAGAAATACAACATAAATTGGCGTAAAAAATATTTATGTAGGGATTGTTTGTACCCACTTGCTACTGGTTTGGTACAGATCTGTCCGCGACAAAACGAATAAACTAGCCATGTTTTTAGTTTCGTATGTATTCATATTTCTACGATCCTTTATTTCATACTAGCTTTCCGCCCGCGGCTTCGCCCGCGTGGAATTCGGTTATATCGCGCTTTTCAGATTTCCCTCGGGAATATCAAATGTTTCAATAAAATGTAGCCTATGTCCTTTCTCATGGTCTAAAGATTGTCTGTGCCAAATTTCATCAAAATCAGTTGAGAGGTTTAAGCGGGAAAACGTAACAGACAAACAGACAGACAGAGTTACTTTCGCATTTATAATATTAGTATGGATTTATAAAGGCACACACACATTTTTCCAAAATTTGATCTACACGTCCATATTTTAACTATTAGCTGATAAGCATTGTAAATTACAGAGTAGGCACTAGGCACATAAGTCTATTGCATTTACTTGCTAATTTATAAAATGAATATTAAACGAAAAAGTTACATTACAGTAAGAACGTTAAAGTGATCAAGGGAATATGATGCAAAGTTGCCTCGGGTCAAGGCGAGTAGGCACTTCACACATGCGAGTGCGTGTAAACAGTGCTTAGCATTGAGCTTTGACAGCTTCGATGTTTTTTTAAATTAGGAAACAATTTAAAAAACGAACAACCTTGACATTCATTATGTTTTCGTGTGGAATAGCAACATTTTATTTAATTTCTGTTCAACATGGCGATTCCTCGGATTCTGTTTCTAGAAATCGTGGCCTAAATAAACATGTGTTTATTTAATTGATTTCAGTTATTATTTCCTTGTCCTTGACAGGCTGAAATGGTTTATTTTCCTTTTCCCAGAATATTGTATTGTTCATATTTCGCTGACATTTCTTAAAGTTGAGTTCCTGTGGTATCAATGTTTTTTTATTGTAGTCACCCTTCATTAGGTCTAATATCGCCTAGTGAGAGTGATAGTGACAGTACTCGTAAAGCAATCCATGTTAGTTTGCCCCGCCACGTCCAAGATTTATTAAATAAACCGCAGTTTTTTTTCAGTTCTATACAACAACATCAGAAAAAAAAATTAGCTTAGTTTGTTTAATTGTATAAGTTTAGTCATTTATTTTAAAAAATAACTTTAATTTTAAGATTTATTCTTATCCTTCGTATTATTGTCTGCACAGTTTGTTGGATTCCATTTTTAGTTGTTTTTGCATTACTTTTTATTGATGTATTTGTTGCTAAAGGACTTTGAATCCAGGTCAGAAAACAAATAAAAAAAATTCTAATATCGCCTGCATCTTAAGCATAACGCCTGCATCTATAACTCTTTAGAGCGGTTTAGTAGTATCACAGTCTAAAAATCATACAGTCGTCCTACGAACATGTCTAGACAGAGCAATCGTGCGGGGTGAGAGGGACGAGACGCGGGTAAGCGGCATCCGAGCTGCGAACAAAACTATGTTCGTAGCTCGGTATCTATCATTAAGGGCTAACACGTGTTTGTTTTTTTGTTTTATAATTTGATATGAGTGTCAATTTTGAGTATAATTGGGGTGCTTGTAACGAAGAAGCCATCCATTTTGACATCCAAAATGGCGGACGTCAATATAATTTAATATGGGTGTCAAGTAAGTAAATATAATTGTGGTGCTTGTTACGAAAAAGCTATCCTTTCTGAAATCCAAGATGGCGGACGCCAATTTAAATGTATATTAATATGATATGGGTGTTAATTCCGAGGTCGATTGGGGTGCTGGTTACGAAAATGCCATCTAAATAACTTAAATCTGTCTCGAGTTGTTCCCTTAGTAAAAATAGCAAATTAATTAAATATAATACAGCTATCGATGTTTATCTGCAATAAATAATTAATTTCATAAATACTGTTTTTTTTTTGTGACAACCCTGGCTGCGTTACTGTCTAGACGATGTCGGCCTTTTACACGAGATCAAAGGCGTCGACCTACTGTATGATTTTTATACTGTGGTAGTATTGTCTCATTGGGCCTGAAATAAAGTTAGTCATGCATATTTTTTACGTTTTTTTTTTTAATTTATTGTTAATGAGCACTCGTTTTATAGGAAAATACTATCATTTTTAATTAGATACCTACTGAAAGAAATCCAGCATTTCCTCAGAACTATCCTGTAGAACAGATCATCGACCCTGGACAAACATCCTTTACGGTATTCACAATTGACAACCAAATGCAAATGCATCCGCAACTTTCACCAACCACGCAACACTGTTGGGTAAACTTCACATATCCAACTTAAGGTGACCTCTCTTAAGTTCGAAAAAGGTTCGCTTTGCCTTCAACACACGAGTCAAGGAATACTGACCGGTAACCAATATGGCGGCGGCAATGGGTTTTCCCATTTGCTGCAATAAAATGTACCTATTTGTTATTGACGACGTTAATCTTTGTGGTTAGTTATTGTGAAGAATACCTAAATGTTTGAGGTGATAAGTTTGTGGTGACTTGGTCTGTATTTACCTAATTGTAACTGACTTACGTCTCTTTAAAAAAAAAACAGTTGCATGTTGGTTTTATAATAGCCTAAACTGAGAAAATTAAACTCAATTATACTCAGTATTAGTATTTTTAGGTGTTGAAACTTATATTGTACGACGAAGGTTGTTCACAAATCCAAATATTCCTTGGAATTATCGTAATGTCCAATTTGCACTTACTTACATATTACGGCTTACTTCCAGAGAGCTCAAACCTGCCATAGACAAAAAAAAAACAAACCAATATTATTATTGATTGGAATTGCATGATTTAATTCCCCATCACCGTTCCATCATCAGACGACTCGTCTTACGGCGAGTTTCCACCCTTACGTTATTAACACCACTTCGATGCGGACGAAGCGTTTCGCCTCGTTTTTTATACTGTGTACATCGAGGGACTGCAACAATTTGCCAGCGGCGGTGTTTCCGTCGGACTGCAATAAGTGCGCTAGTAATATATTATGAGCCTATTCATTCAATAGAAACTGAGTGAATAGGGAGGAAGACGGCAGTTGAGCGAAGTGATGCAATGTTAAACCCAACAACACGACAAACGATGCTGTGCCAGAGGGAAATTGATCTGGAGACCCTCCACGACCAAACTCTCGACACAACAACATTCGACGCATCGTATCCGGCACACATTGCAACACAACTGCTCAGACCCGCCCTCCGTACTGCTTCACCAGACATCATGCCGGAACACGACGAATCGCTTGACGGCAAGACTTGTCTGGTGGGTGGTAACTTTTGCTGGCAGCCGATGTTATGGCCTACCACCGAGAAAATATTTGGTATTCCTGTAATAAACGAGCTCGAGACTGAAATAGAAAAAAACCTTAGAAATAAGACCATATCGGAATTATATGAGCTGAAGGAGACCCGCAGGGTAATTTCGTAAACACACTATCAATAATCTTGGCTGTCATTTTGACAGTTCAACAACATTCATTGCGTTGTTTGCATTGTTCAACAGACACATTTACAATAGGTATAACATATGAAGCATCGATTTTTTTTTTTTTTTTTTGTTTGCTAGGCAAAAGCTTGTTTTTTTTTTAATATCAATATCCTTCAAAATCATTCAGAATATAATTAATAGATTGATAGTGTGTTTGCTACACACAATATTAAGATGAAGAATTACTAAAATAGGTCAAACGGTCATTAAATGCCTATAAGATAAAATGGGTTGCTGAAATCGTTTAAATGTTAGGGAAAACGTTAAGGAAAATTGTCGAAAAACCATCATTATTGTCAAAACAAGTTCCTTTTACATAAAATTTTCCGCCATATAATATTTTAGTTCTAATTACATATGTACTTGGCGAGGTATACACCTAAGTCTGTTGTCGTTGCCTACATATGACACGCCAATAATAATTAGGATAAATGTCAAACGATACCTTAGGGGCATTATTACTAATTATTATATTGTTTTCAGGGACCTATAAAATTAGTACTAATGGCAACTTGCCACACAATGTTTTGACGGTGACCTATAAACTGTAACAATTCCTAAGTAAATATTAATACAGGTACACAGTGATAACATAATAATTTGGAGTTTAGGAGTCCGTACCCAAAGACTAAGAATGGAACCCTAAGACTTCACTATCTGTCTGTCTGTCTATGCGTTTGTCACCAGACTGTATCTCATGAAGCGTGCCAGACAGTTGAAAATCACAGATGATCGATTTCTTTTGTCGCTAGAACAACGTCTTTTATCTGTTCTGTGATGACAACAAATACTAAAATGAGTTTTTCATTTCTCATACTAGGAAAGTAGTGTTGTTTTGATATGATTATTGGGTGGAATATGCTGCTTCTCCCCCTGGAGAGTGCAAAATTCATACAAATTATGTACTTCCCAGGGCCGGAATGAACTTTAAAACTAGAACTGCTGTCTGTAAAGAGTTTTATATATAAAAAACTAATTTAAAAAATGCTGCGGCCATATGAATTTCTAAACAGCCAGTCTGAAACACGAACGAACTTAGCGCAAACTTCTTTGAGTGGAATAAGCTGCAACAATTACACCGTGAGTTCCATATTTAAAAAGTCGACATAAATTGGCGGGATATCTACTAACCTGTTAAGTATCTGTGACGAAATTAAAAAAATAGTTTAAGCAAACAATTAATTTTTTTTTTCCTCGTATTTTTATCGAAAAGTAGAGTATTTAACATGGGTAAAAGAATCAATTCCTACTAGGGCTGTATCCGTCTAAATACCTCGGGAAATGATTCTTTCGACCCTAGGTTAACAATCTACTATTCTTTTTTATAGTATGGCGTGCCCTTCTTTCAGCGAAAGACGTCGTTTGCTGGACATAGGCCATTAATTAATAAATAATAAATATATACGGACAAATCACACAGATTGAGCTAGCCCCAAAGTAAGTTCGAGACTTGTGTTATGGGATACTAACTCAATGATACTATATTTATAATAGATACATATATTAGATACAACATCCAAGACCCAGGCCAATCAGGAAAAGATCGTTTTCCATCATGACCTGGCCGGGGATCGAACCCGGGGCCTCCACGTCGCAGGCAGGCGTGTTGACCGCTGCGCCACGGAGGTCGTCGAATTACAACGAGGTAATAGCGTTTTTTTTAATTTTGGCAGTTCAACATACTTTGCTTATTTACATTGTTGAGGATCGCCTACGCTGGTACGGTCACGTCTTACGCAAACGTGTTACGTGGGTAAAAAATGGCTTGCCATGGCGCCTCCGTCGGGCCGGAACAAGCGAGGTAGACCAAGGAAGTGCTGGCTTAACGTTGTAAGAGATGACATGGGTGCCCACAATCTCACACCACAGTATACTAAAGATCGCGCGAAATGGAGGCAATTGAGCAAGAAAGCGGACCCCAGGCTCCAACGCGAAAGCCGCGGATGCAACCGGGATAAACGCGGAGATGATGATGAGGGGCACTACTGTGCTCTCAGATTCAGAACCCAGTTCCTGGAATAGGCTATACTTTTTTAAGATAATACATTTTCTTCCTTCCTGCATATTCCTACCACAATAAGTCTATTTAAGTATGTAGCAATAATTTTGTAACCATCAGTCAAACAATTTTGTAAAACCCTCGAAGTGAACTGACAAGTTGTAAGGGCAGGTCGCTTCAAACTCACTTCGAGGGTTTTACAAAATTGTTCGACGATGGTCGATGGTTGTGGATGGGTTGCTGTCGCAAGATGGACAACTCACTTCAAACTGGCTAAATTACCACGTGAGATTTTTACACAGTAGCTCTGCTGGTATCCTTCTTGACCTAGGTTTAGACCTTGCGTCAGATCCAACGTGACACAAATCACATACATTGCACTTAGTTATGACTTTACGACTGTGCCGAGGACGTAGCTACAGTAAAATGTTTATGATTACGCGGTGACCATGAAATCGATGGACATTTCGTTAATTGTGCAGTTTTTATGGGCCAAGGTGGCCTCAAAGTCAAAGTGTTTATTTCTGTTTCAGTTTGCGCATACCTTGTGGAAGTTGTGGATATAATATGATATCTATGATTGCTAATTGATTTTATGAACGGCAATCAAATCAAAAAGAATTTATTCAAACTAGCCTGATAGTCCGAGAGCTGGCAAGAATTTTTGGGTAGGTATTTGAGGCAAGCTGAAAACTTATCCTGTACCTCTCCTGTTATATCCCAACACGAAACTGCAGACCTGGCTGGTGAGTAGCGGGGCTAAATCAATGCCCAAATTTTTTAATTTTTTTTTTGTTTTATCGAGAAATATACTTGAGGCAATTTACAATTTTTATATGTTGTAGTTTAATATTTACAGAATATAAAAAAAAATAAGCCAGACGATTCAGCCGGGGTTTTAACATTGCCAGACGCGTCCAAAAATATTTTGCAAAAAATATAAAAAATGTATTTGAGGCAACTTGAAATTTTAATAGAGTATTATTAATAACTAAAAAGTAAGACTCTCAAAAAGACAGATCATTTCGGTGGGACTTTCTACCTGCCAGGTGATCTAATGAATTTGTATGGGTGCGAGTGCGGAGCGCTATAGACAAACTGTAGAGTGAGAGACAGCGTTTATCGGCAACTGTCTGCGTTCTTGCTAGCTGCGTTACTATTGGCTCTGGCGAGGTCACGCGACTTACTATAGCCATGTGGTTTTCAGTCGAAATTTTGGAGTAACTTTTCGGTGGGACTTTCTACCTGCCAGGTGATCTTATAAAGTAATGATTACAAAAATATAAAATTACAAAATCAGATTTATTGAAATAGAAAGTTTCGTGTTGGGATATAATAGGAGAGGTACAGGACAAGTTTTTAGCTTGCCTCAAATACCTACCCAAAAATTCTTGCCAGCTCTTCTACTATGAGGATCTTTTTGAACGTCTAGTTTACATTAAGTTTTTGGCTGTTAAACTAAGGAGCATAACTAATATTTTCTGTCCTGACTTTCCAGATTACTAAATCAGAAAAAACGGGTTCTTGAGTGGCGATCACGCACTGGAAGACGCAGCGAGGTGACCTGGTGAAAGTCGCGGGAAATCGCTGGATGCGGGAGGCGCAGGACCGGTCGCGGTCAACCCATTGCTACTGATTCTGCGTTACGCAATTACCCTACTGGTTTAAATACAGAATTGCCGCCTAAGAAGTTTCACTACAAAAAACTAACATCTACTACGGTCACCCTACTGACATGACCTCTATCGGGCTGTATTTAATGACATGTACAGACGACATCACATCAAGCTACTACAATCTGTCAGATTTCCTTATTAGATTTTCAACTTTATCACCAAAGCATTAAGGCTCAAGGTTGATTGGGAATATCTCACAGTTTGGGGTAACTTGACCTGCTGTCGTTCGTACCTACTCTGTAACCAAGGGGTTACACGTGGACACGCAGCCAACCTACATATAATAGGACATCTTATGCCTAAGTAACATCATAAAATTATGATTCTGAACGATCAAAAGTAATAATTATTTTATTACCAGACTGATGTCGCCATTGGTCGTGATGCCTTGGGCGGTTAACAACGCTTCGCTTTGATCAGTCATCGTTAGATGTAATCAGCTCGCTATATACCCTGATGGCTACCTAATAAACCGCTTTCATGGACGACCTTCTGAAAATAGAGCACCGCGAGTAATCTAGGTTTGTAAACATACAATGTAGTTAATTCTAAGAGTCTCCTAGAGTGACGGTCGTAGCTAGGAATTAACCTCCCAAAGGAAAGCCTTAGGGGAGGCTTTTGTCCAGCAGTAGACCTCTATAGGCTGAAGAGAAGAAGTCGTGACAAGCGGGGCCTACATGCCGTCAACTTCCTTAAGTTACCACTTCCTACTGTCACCGTATCTGCGAGATAAGTACCTAACACACACAAACACCACAAATCCATCAGCTGTGTGAATCTGTAACCATCAAGTCAAATGATCGTGGAGTAAGCTGTCATTTCAACTAATGCTTAGCGTTGACACTATTGACATCACATTCTAAGTTACGCATTCACGTAACTTTTCATGGTGTGATTTTCACCAAATCGATCGACTGGCCTGTAATCCCAATAGGGCTAACCCTATTGGGATTACAGGCCAGTCGATCGTCGTTCTCATGTGCCTAATCACATGGGCGTACCCAGGAGGAGGTAAGTGGGGGCAGTTGCCTACCCTGGGAGTCTTATAATCTCGCAAAATATGTATGAACTCTCCTAATTAGTAAACAAAGTATAAACGGGGATTTATGCTTTATCTTTTTAATAAACCGCGCAATAGACACTGACAAAATACGGCAAAGTAATCAAGGTACGGTTTAATTGAAAAATTGACACGTCTTTATTTTGAAGACGCTAAATCAAACGTAGGTGATTAAATTATTCATTCAATATACGGGAGATGTTATATTTGACCAGTGTGAGTTGCCAGTGATGACGTAAGGAACAGAGACGTGGTCGCTCACAATGGGCTTCTTACCAAGGCCCAGAGTCACACAAAAGGCAATGGAAAGAGCTATGCTCGGAGTATCTCTGCGCGACCCTACACACAACGCTATGTGTATATTACACAAATACCTTTTTTTTTTCGAAGGTGGAAAAATCCTCATGGACTATCCTCCGCTCGGGGATGCGGAGGGGTGTGCCGGACTCTTACCGGATAAAAAAACACCTATGTACTTTCGTCATCTGCCTTTCCGGGGTACCAGGTCCTCGCAATTCTACGGTACCACCGGCAGGATTACACAAATACCGAATGTTTTATGTAGATGTGTTTGTTTAGTGTGTAGGATCACGTAGGACAGCCACGGACGATACGTCCCTAACAATCTGAGTAGCCTCCTGCTAGGCCAGAAGCTGGGTACGTACGCCCATGGTTAGGCAGAAGTCTAGGACACCAACATTTCGATGGTTAAGTCCCGTGTATATAAACTACCGCTGCTATCTGCTACTGCAGGTTTTGATCTTTCCCTTCATTCAGATACATAAGTGACCTCAACAAGTGATCCATTTAGCTAGCTACGCCACTGCCTATGACGCTTCCAACCACTGGATTTAGCCTAAAACGATTTTTTATATTTATTTATTTACAATTTCATGCGTGTATAAAATATGTGTCGATGAATGACAGTTTTATAAAACACTAGCAGCCGCCAGCGACTTCGTTCGCGTGGAATTAATTATGCTCCCCTCCTGTTGTTCGCAGCGTGATGTTATATAGCCTAAAGCCTTCCTGGATTAATGGGCTATCCAACGCAAAAAGAATTTTTCAAATCGGACCAGTAGTTTCCGAGATTAGCGCGAACAAACAAACATACAAACAAACTCTTTAGCTTTATATATTAGTATAGATAGGCAATGAACGTAGACGTAATGTTAAGAACATTCTCAATTAGAGGAGCAATTCTATCAAAAATACCTTTATCTTTCTTACATTTTTGACAAGTTTTTGACATTAAACGTCACTAAGATGAAATTGGGACTACATTTTGAACTTTTTAAATTACGACAATTGCCAATCGGCCGATCGATTCTGTAAGATTGTAAACTTCAAAAATTAAGTGAAATGAGTGAGTCAATAGTCTCAATCCCTCGCATTAGGTGGAATGAATGGCCCCGTGTTGTACTGGGCTTAGAATAGTACCATCCCATATTCTCCCGTGGGCGTCGCAAAAGGCGGCTAAGGGAACTCTCATCAGGGAAGCGGGCAGCAGCGCTTCTATTGTGGAATATCAAACTACTGCGATTCCCAACCCGCCTGCCAAGTGTGGGGATTAAGGCAAACGCCCCCAATGTAATGTAAGCGTTGGGGGAGGCCTTCGTCCAGCAGTGGACCTCTATATGCTCCAAGATCACTCGACCATACGTTACACTTTTTAATTAAGAGTAGCTTTATACAGATGACAGCCTCCGTGGCGTAGCGGTAGCGGACGCGGCCGCTGCGCAAGGTGGCGCGGGTTCGATCCCCGCACAGTGCAAGTATTTGTATGCATGAATATGAATATTTGTACTGGTCTGGTCGTGCCTCGGAAAGCACGTTAAGCCGTTGGTCCCGGTTGCCCTACGAACATCTAGTGGCAGTCGTTACGGGTTGTTGGAGCCCTCAAAAGTCCTACAATTTGTCTAACTGCAATGCTTCGATGTCGCCTTCGGGTTGTGGAGGTCAGACGGCAGTCGCTTCATAGAAAATGTCGAAGTTTAGCCATATCAGCAGTTGGACTGGTAAGACGAACCCCAGACTCTAAAGCTGAAAAGGCTTCGGATGCGACTGGGATTAACGCTGGGATGATGAGTAGCTTTATACAGTCGAATGTCTTCTTCTTCAGCCTATAGATGTCCACTGCTGGACAAAGGCCTCCCCCAAGGCTTTCCACGCTGACCGGTCTTGTGCTGCCCGCATCCATCAGCTTCCCGCGACCTTCACCAGGTCATCGGTCTACCTTGTTGCGGGCCTCCCTACACTGCGTCTTCCAGTACGTGGCCGCCACTCCAAAACCTTACTGCCCCATCGGCCATCGGTTCTACGAGCAATATGCCCTGGCCACTGCCACTTAAGCTTAGCGACTCGCAGAGCTATGTCGGTGACTTTGGTTCTTCTACGGATCTCCTCATTTCTGATTCGATCACGCAGAGAAACTCCGAGCATAGCTGTTCTCTTTCTTAGTTGAATATTACTAAGAACAAATTCAAAACACGTTAACAATACCACATTACAATCTTTTAACAGCCATCACAGTTTTGTCTCGACTAATAAAATCTGTACATACATATGTATCTCACGGCCTTCTTTATTACCATTACTGCCATATTATATACTAGCTGTGCCCCGCGGTTTCACCCGCGTAAGTTTCGAACCGAAAGATCTCAGTTGATATAAAAATAGCGCCTGTTAAAATAATAGGAGCAATACACCGCGTTTGCTTCCGTTTTCGCAACATTTTTTGTTCCTGCTCTGCTCCTATTGGTCATAGCGGGATGTCTTATAGCCTATGTCCTTTCTCAGGCTCTAGACTCTCTGTGTACCAAATTTCATTACAATCGGTTCAGTAGTTTTGGCGTGAAAGCCAGACAGACAGAGATACTTTCGCATTTATTATATTAGTATGGATTAGCTGCTCCCATAGCAGCTGGTTTTATAGATGTTTTATGTGCTGTTCAGTATTTATTAGTATGGATGTACTGCTGATATCTGAAGGCTGATCAAATGCGTGCATAATGAAACGTTTGATTTATTGTGTTGTGGCGAAAATGTAATAGTTGGTTGGTTTGTAGTCTGATTATTTGTTTAGATAAGTTTTAGTATGTGTGAGGCGATTAACACACGGTACCGCGTACCGCCGCGGGGGGCGGCGACGGTAAAGCGGATTTCGTAGCGGCGTGCCGCGCGGTAAGGCGATTTACGCGCCTGTCTGCGCGGATGGATATATCACGGTTTTCACCAGTTTGTTCACAGACACTGGCAAGAATCTTCTGATTTTCGTCCTGCACCCCCAATGATTCGCTCAGCTATTCGGCGCCCCGTGTGTGAGGCGCCGCTCCACCGGGCGGAAGGGCGATGGCGGCGAGAGTACCGCTCGACCGGTCGGACTCGGCCGGTGTATGTGTGATAAGCATACTACGGATTTAGTAGAGGTCAATGCGACATGAGATCCGCTTCACCGCATACCGCGGCGGTGCGCGGTGCCGTGTGTTGTGCCTTAGTGGCAAGTGGAATGCGCCAATCGAACCTCAAAAAGTGGAAGCAGCAGTGTGAGCATATGGAGCTGTGTAGCAAACTATGCTACACCTTATACCCTGTAGGCTCATTACGTAACATACTACCAGTACGACATACTACGTAACATACACATGAAGCAATAGATTAGCAATATGCTTCGAAATGATTTCCACTTATAGATTGAAAGAAATGATTTTCACTTCTCTCGGTGGTAGGCAACAACATCAGCCGCCGGCATAAGTTACCACCCACCAGACAAAGTCTTGCCGCCAAGCGATTCGTCGTGTTCCGGCATGATGTCTGGTGAAGCCGTACGGAGAACGGGTCTGAGCAGTTGTGTTGCGATGTGTGCCGGGTACGATGTGCCTAATGTTGTTGTGTCGGGAGTTTGGTCGTGAAGGCTCTCCAGATCATCCTCTGGCGCAGCATCGTTGGTCGTGTTGTTGGGTTAAACATTGCATCACCTCGCTCAACTGCCGTCTTCCTTCCTATTCACTCAGTTTTTTTGAGTGAATAGGCTTAATAAGCTAGTGTGCTTTACCATCAACGATTGCATCACTGCTTACCATCAGGCGGGATTGCAGTCAAGCACTAGTTTATAACTATTAATTAAAAAAAAAAAGTATAGGGTGCTACACCAGAGTAGCATTCATTTTGAAAGATAATGCTAATGCATTGCTTCATATGTTCAAGAATGTGTCTTCTCAGCAACGTAAATAACACAATGAATGCTGTTGAACTGTCAAAATTAAAGCCATTACTAATAATAATATATTACACAAGTAAACGCTACAGTGACCTCCATGCTGTCAGCGATAACGCAGTGGAAGTAGCAAAGGGTTGCACCAACAAGATCAGAAGTCAGTGGGTTATGATATGAATAAACTACTTGCTTTAACTCCAAAATCAAATCAAATTTATTAGAGCTCCAAATCCATACTAATATTATAAATGCGAAACTAACTCTGTCTGTCTGTCTCTCTGTTACGCTTTACCGCTTAAACCTCTCAACCGATTTTGATGAAATTTGGCACAGGCAATCTTTAGACCCTGAGAAAGAACATAGGCTACCTTTTATCCCGCAAAAAATTGATATTCCCGAGGGAAATCTAAAAAGCGCGATATAACCGAACTCCACGCGGGTGAAGCCGCGGGCGGAAAGCTAGTTATTTTATATTAGTTGGTGATTGGAGCCTCCTGTTAAGCAAGTAGCAAGTACCATGCCTGTGTTAGGAGATTCCACTCTTCCACAGCTGTATACAAGTTTTCAAAACTTTATACAATAATCAGCATGTGTGTGGGTGTGTGTGTGCGCGTGTGTGTGTGTGGGGGGGGGGGGGTGTCTCCATTGCTCTTTCCTTGCTTTTCACTGACTGCAAAATCTTAAAGTGGACATTTTAATTGAAAGTAAAAACTTTGGGTTGAATGGTTAACCAGAACTCACCACTATAATCGTATAACACACAAGTACTATCAATTAGAAACAATTTGAAGCATATTACTAATCCATTGCTCCACGTGTACGAAAATATATCTGCTCAACAACATAAATAACGCAATGAATGTAGTTGAATTGTCAAAATGCTAAAAGCTATGGCTACTGATAGTATATTACGTAATTAGTGTAATTACTAATTACTCTGAGAGACAACTGCGTTATAACCCGCGCAGATAAAGAAAAGATCTGAAAATGGCGGCGGATACAAGCTTATGCTACGGTTGACAAAACATGCCATTGCTCAATCACAAACCAAAAGCTAAAATAGTAAAATGTCAAATTTACGTTGTAAATATTGTTATTTACAACGTAAATTTGACATTTTACTTGTTTGTCGTTGTGTTTGTTTTACAACAAAAACAACAAAATAACAGAGACTTTAGCGGAATGAAATTAACGATAACTCGGAGTGCGTCAAAGTAGCTTCAGTAGTTTGGAAAGCGAATCCTGAATTCCTGATCGTTGATTTTTTTTTTTTGCAGCGCTTACTTCTCTGTGTGAGTATAGACAGCGATAGAGAGTGAGTGAGATGAGAACGCATGCGAGTGGACGCCATTTACAGATCTTTTCTTTATCGGCGCGGGTTATACATAATCTGAATTATTTTTCAAGTATATTGCTGAACCATTGCTTCATATGATCGAAGGAAATGCTTGCTCGATAAGATACGGACGACAGCAGGTCAAGCTAGCCAAAACTATTATATATTTCCAATCAACCTTGAACCTTAATGCTTTGAAGATAAAGTTGAAAATTAAATAAAGAAATCTGATAGATTGTAGTAGCTTGATGTGCTGTCGTCTGTACAATAAATAACACACTAGGAATTTCTCCTGTGTCATGAGTGCGTTCACAAACATATCAAATCAAATCAAAATCGTTTATTTCAAATTAACCATCACTTGGTACTTTTGAATAGTCAATGTCGGTCAGTCCAAGAAAAGTGAAGCTAAATTGCACGTTCCAAAGCGTAGATCTCTATGGACAAGAACGTGCAAGAAACTCCATGGACACTCTTTTAAAATCATAATATATGGGTTACATTTCTTCGTTACATATTTATCTTGCTTCTATCATGTGAGCACAATGTATAAAAATTAACAAAATATAAAAATGAATTAAGCCCACTGGCAGCTAAGAGATGACTAGTCTCCACTGACGGCCCCCGTTCACGAGCATGACGCGCGCATCAGCCCCACTTAGCTCAACCATATTGAAGGGAACCAAATGACCCAACAACACGCGCCACCATCAGCAAGACATTGGAGTGAGCATGACAAACTCTCAACTGCCAATCTCGCAATGTCAAACAAGTTATATATATATAAAAAAAAACAAACCATAGTCCATGGTGCCTCACATCCACAAACTTGAAAAGTGCTTTTACATTATACAATACTATTGCAAAATAATGGTAGCAAAATATATAAACTCACATACACAAACAGCCAGACCCGGGACAAATAATTGTAGGCCATACAAATATTTCTTTCGTGCGGGCATCGTTAGCGAGTTTAGCGAACACGTCTCAATTCCTTATAAGAAGGCCCAAAGTCAATCAAAGGGCAATGGAGAGGGCTATGCTTGAGGTTTCACTGCGCGATCGTATCAGGAATGAGGAGATCCGCGGAAGAACGAGAGTAACCGACATAGCCCGAAGAATTGCAACACTAAAGTGGCAGTGGGCTGGACACATGGCCTGGAGGACCGATGCCCGATGGGGTCGACGGGTTCTCTAGCGGCGACCACGCATCGAAAGACGCAGCGTGGGTACAAGTTGGTCCGACGACATGGTGAAGGTCGAGGGAAACCGCTGGATGCGGGAGGCGCAGGACCTATGTCCAGCAGTGGACGTCTTTCGGCTGAAATGATGACGATAATGATGGGAATCGAACCCGCGACACGTGGAGCAGCAGTCGATCGCTCAGCCACTGCACCAATCGTGTCGTCAAAATGAAATGCTGAATTGCCGAAATAAATATCATTGCCATTTTTTGTGTTAGGTACATGGTTACCCAGCTTCGAAAAAAGGGCAGCTCCTTGATATCCTTGTCGACGTCGCCACCCACCGCGAGGAGTTGGTACCGCCATTAAAACGACAAGTTAATTTATAGGTAAGTACTCTCCATTCATCATCCTGACTAAGTACTCGTAAATCAATCTTCAGAAAACATTTTAAACATTTTTCAAACCTGAACAACAATAAACATACCTCTTACAGCATTATAACAATTGTTCAAAATAATAGCTAAGAACAAATATAGCAAAAAGGACGGCACCTTGTTTAAAAAGAAAGAAATAAGTCCACCATTTTATTTAAACCCAAAAATGTACTTTCCCCAAACCTCAATACTAAGAAAGGTTCCTCAAATAACGTTCAAAAACCGATGAATAAATAACTAACAAAGGGTAGGGAAGTTTTTGAAGTGGCACAGACTTATATATACGTCGTTTATTTGGCGGGGCGGCGCCCGGGCGGCGGGAGCGGCGCGCCGTCGTGGCGCCCTACGCCTTCGCCCCTGACGCGACTGGAATTACTATTGCAACTCGACTTCTTTCTGGAATTATGAGTTTAATGACCGTATTGTTGTAATACTCCTGTTGAATATCGCACATGTTGGTCTTTATATAACATGATGCTTCTTAAGTTAACCTAGTTTTATAATTTTTTACGGCTGGACGGGCCAGCGAAACCAGACATTTTTTTTTAACAAAACTTAAAGTCTCTTATTCAAATTAGGCTGTCAATCAGTTTCGAATGTCAAAATTACATGACACAGTCTCCTAAAACGCCCAATCTACGGCATCTAGTGTTTTCGATGGGAAGAAAAAATAGCACAACAAACACCTCATCAGCGCAGCGCATCGCTCTCTGTTTAATTAGAATATACTTGAATGTACACAATACTAGGTATGGTTATAATCATGTAGGTATAATAGGTAAGTCTGTTTCCTTAAATCTCCGTTATTTGCTAGGCGATAGGTTGAATTCTTTTTTCCATTTGAAATGATATAACACCCACTTCCATATTTAAGGCCCAAAACTTTGGTTTTTAAAACCAAATTGCTGGTAAGAAATCAAATAAACTAAATTATTTTTGTTTGTATAGAATACAATACTATTTGTTATGTACACCACACGCATCCGTGGCAGTCTTCGTGTCCGTGACATTGCAGACAAACTACAGGAGGGTCGCCTACGCTGGTACGGACACGTCTTACGCAAACCTGTATTTTACATTGGGTAACAAATGTCAAAGCCGATGGATGCGGGCAGCACAAGACCGGTCATCGTGGAAAGCCTTGGGGGAGGCCTTTGTCCAGCAGTGGACATCTATAGGCTGAGGAAGAAGAAGAAGAACAAATGTCTTGCCATGGCGCCTCCGCCGGGCCGGAACAAGTGAGGTAGACCAAAGAAATACTGACTTGACGTTGTAACAGATAGCATGCGTGCCAACAAGCTCTTACCACAGGATGGTAAAGATCGCGCAAAATGTTGGAGAATTTGCAGGAAAGCGGACCCCGGGGTCCAACGCGAAAGCCGCGGATGCAACCGGGACAAACGCTGAGATGATGATGATGACTCTTTATTATGTACACCATATACATTACAGAACGTACAATCATATGTACAAATACATAATATGAAACCGATACGCGATATCTCCGGCCGATATCAAATATTATGCTTATACTGAATTATGCACTAATTATTGTAATTCTGACATGACTACTAGGCCCTTCTCCAACCCTAGTTAGACCTTCACGTCTACATTTAGCTCCTGATCCAAGTAGTTAGTACCAACCGCAATTTTCAGATGTACGGGCTTCCTTTAATAAAACTTTATTCATACTTTATTTATACTGTTTTGTTGTCTAAATGCTTGTCTGCTCGGAAACATAAATAACGCTATTGAAGCTTCTGAACTGTCAAAATTAAAGACATTGCTACTGACAAACTAAAGGCATTCCTAACGACGGAAAGGGAATTGAGGTATATATCTCGAATTATGCCAATATAGGCTCCTGGTACCCTTTTGGACCTCGGTGCCCACCAGGTGTTTGAGAACCATACCATCATCATCATCATCATCTCAGCGTTAATCCCAGTCGCATCCGAAGACCTTTCAGCCTTGGAGTCTGGGGTCCGCTTTACCAGTCAGTGTTTGAGTACTATACGTGAGGATAAAAAGAACACACAAAATGTCGATAAGTCTTTTTCCCTATAATAAATCTGAGCCACACAAATGGTAGGGGAAAGTATCCCTATACGGACGTAACACGTATTTTATATCGCCAGTGCGGGGGTCGCTACGCAATGGATTTTAGCTTAGCGTTTCATTAGAAGTGACAGGGTTGAGCGGATAACGGACAGCTAGTAATTTATGTACATATTAATCAATAGCTTTTTAGGATTCCGTAGTTCACGTCCCGGAACTATTATATGTCCGTCGGTCCGTCCTCAGCTTACCTTCCAAATAGTTAGTCTAGAAAAATGAAACTGCATGGATATTTGTGTATGCCACATCAATAAAATGTTAAAATACTCGTAAAATCACGAATCATTAGGCAGATTTTGAAACATTGAATGGCTTTTAGTACGATTTTATTAATTAAGTATCTATTTGCGGGACATTCATCTTTAAGGCGCATTTTTTTTTTGTATAATTGGCGTCTCCTCTACTAAAAGCTGAAACGACTGGCTCTAAAATTCAAAAAAAAAATCATGATTCTGTATGATTCCGGTTTCTAAGATAATGATTATCTTTATTAGTTCAGAATTTACAGCCTTTACGGAACCCATTGTGCGCAAGTCTGCCTCGCTACATGTATACCTACTACGTTTACAGTTAAGATTTTTTGTTGGTAAATACAGCTGAACGATTTTGTAAAAATATCACCAAAGGTGAAGTGAAATGGTAAAGTGAGATTAGAGTGAGCTGTCAATAGTGTCTTCTTCATCTTCGTTTTCAAGGTGAGATTCAGCTCTTAATCAATGGCCTCTGTGGAATATATACCACAATTTTGCCAATAACACGTGTAACAAATTATAGATTTTTTTTGAAAATTTTATTTCACTATAATGGCGGATATCGCAAATGACAGTTGAAAAAGACGGCCGTGTGAACCGTCTATGAGGGAGATTTATGTCAAAGTCATGATATGGCCACTATGCTGCGATATTTCAATGTTCTTTATGGATTATTTACTGAATGCACTTTTTACGCGTTTATGCGCGTGATTTATGTATAAATCACGCGCTTTTATTTAGTAAACGACACTATAATAATTTTGACAAAGTAAACAGTGCACTGTCAATAGTTACGGATTGGTTTACGTCAAATAACCTAGTTCTAAATACTAAGAAAACGAAATGTGTAAAGATCGCCTTGCCAATCGTTAGAAATTTGGGACCCAATATCGTTTTAGATAAAGAAGTGCTTGAAACTGTGGACTCTGCAGTTTTTCTGGGAATAACAGTAGATGCCAAACTTCAGTGGGGACCACACATATCAGCCCTAGCAGGAAGGCTCAGTTCGGCCGCCTATGCCGTCAGGAAAGTACGACAATACACTGACGTTGATACAGCTCGTTTAGTCTATTTCAGTTATTTCCACAGCGTTATGTCCTACGGTATTCTACTCTGGGGCAAAGCTGCTGACATACAAAATATATTTGTTCTCCAAAAACGTGCTGTCCGAGCAATTTACCAGCTCGGTGTAAGAGTTTCTTTAAAGATATTGGCATTCTCACGGTTGCTTCGCAATTTGTCTTAGCCAACATCTTATATGTTAGGCAAAATATTCACATGTACACCAAAAACAGTGAGATCCATAATGTTAACACCCGAAATAAAGACAAACTGCGAGCCCCTTTTCACCGACTTCAAAAGGTTCATAACTCTTTTGTTGGGCTGGGTATAACTTTTTATAACAAGATACCCTCTGCTTTGCTAGACTTGCCTTACAATGCATTTAAAGCACAAATAAAATTCAAGTTTTGTTCAAAGGCATATTATTCTGTGAATGGCTATTTGAATGATAAGAATAGCTGGTCGTTCTGATTAACTCAAGGCAATGTTTTTGTTCCTTCTCCAGAAATAGCTTACTGACATATTATATGAGTTCATATAATTTGCTTTTTACATTGCACAAATGTGTAAGCTGTCACGCCCTTTATGCCAGGGGCTTTTATTTAGGTATGTAATAAGTTTTTACTTTTTACATTTCAGTGATATTTTATTTTTTGTTTTGCTTTTCTGTTATTTTGGCGTGGCTAGAGCTGCCAGCTCTAGCTGGCATATTTGTATATTGTATTACTATACCTACATAGTATTATATAGACTATTGTGTTTTTTCTAAATGAACAGACAGCTGTGCTGCTGGGGAGTTTCTTCCGCCATTTCTTCTTCCCAGCGAAAGCACTTAGGAAGTGTCGATGGGTGGGCGTTTTGGGGGACTGTCTTATGTAATATTGACGTTCAAAAAGTGCTGATTCTCAGCCTAGTTTGAATAAATGACTTTTGTTTTGATTTGATTTGATTTACAAGTCCAACGAAAAATGACACTCATCTTAGCTTTCTCGTCAAGAGGCATTCCACGAAGCACAGCCAAATGAAGCACAGCCAGAGAAAGCGCATCTAACGTATTCCACTAAGCACACCCGTAGCTGGGCTTCAAATAATAATATTAAAATAATTAATTTACTATTCCACGAAGCACACCTATGAAATATCACTCGCATAGTGCGGGGACAATGAAATAAAAATATCGATAGAAGAAAATATTTATGTGTGTGTGTGCGGTAAAACAAACTGTGATTTTTAATGTTAAAGTAGAGTATTTTTATTATTCATTAATAGGTAGTTATAAGAAATTTTCAACATAGATCTCTATGTAAAACAATATATAAATGTTTTTGATATTTTTCCAAGTTTTTATTGAAATTAGGAAACAATCTGTGATTTTAAATAGTAAGAATGTCAATATGACCACACACACACACACACACACAAATAACACCCCCCCCCCCCACACACACACACACACACCCACACACACATTATTATAATGAAACTGAAAGTTGTTAGAAATTTAAGTTCGTCTTTTCAATAATAAATATTTTCTTCTATCGATATTTTTATTTCATTGTCCCCGCACTATGCGAGTGATATTTCATAGGTGTGCTTCGTGGAATAGAAAATTAATAATTTTAATATTATTATTTGAAGCCCAGCTACGGGTGTGCTTAGTGGAATACGTTAGATGCGCTTCCTCTGGCTGTGCTTCGTTTGGCTGTGCTTCGTGGAATGCCTCCTCGTCATAACTCCGTCAATGGTGTCAATCCCTAGCATTACCTAGTTTGAGTGACAGCTCATTACACTATTCTTTTCTTTTTACTTTACATTAAAAAGTGTACAGCATCAGCATGCAAAGCTTTTTCAACCTTGGAGTCTGAGGTCCGCTTTACCAGTCTAACTACTCATTTTGGCTAAACTTCGATATTTTGCGTGAAGCGACTGCCGGCGATATCGAAGCATTGCAGTTGGACAAATTGTTGGACTTTTGAGGGCTCGTACAACCCGTAACGACTACCATTAGATGTTCGTATGGCAACCGGGACCAACTGCTTAACGTGCTTTTCGAGGCACGACCAAAATACACACTAAAAAGTGTTCATGTCCTGCAATAATCCAACCGGGGTCTTTCCTTGGGTGCCCTTGACTACTGCGAAAAGGGGCCATATGTTATTGATATATAAAGAAGGAAACCGCGCAAAATGAACGTGAGTTTGGCGGGAATACCTGGAATTAGCGCGGTTTTTGAAATTGGAATTGGCGGGAATTGACGTGGTTTTAAATAAAGAATCGTTAATTGGTCAAAGGGGATTATGGGCCGGATAATCGTCAGTCGGTGCCTCATTTAATTAAAAACTCTTTCGTCTAACGATCTTCCACGAAATAAAGCAGCCCCTCGTACACTTTCTAACGGTCCGGGGTCCCAAGATCCCATTTCAAATAACGAATATCAATTCCATCGCCTGAAAATGTGTTCAGGCGATCATATACACCGCCGGAGACCAATACAAGTCGTAATGACCTAGTGGTTAATACACCAGCCTCTCAAGCATGGGTGTGCGGTTTCGATTCCACGTCAGGTCCTATGTAACTTTTCTAAGTTATATGTACTTACTTAGTATATCTTGGACACCAATGACTGATTACAAGGTGAAGGAAAACATTTTTAGGAAACCTGGACTTTAAGTCTGAAATCACCAACCCGCATTGAAAAAGCGTTATGACACTCAATCCTTCTCTGTATGAGAGGAGACCTGTGCCCAGCAGTGGGACGATAAAAAGGTTGATGATGAATCACCAATATTATTTTTATTTCCACAATCCAACTTCACACAAAGTAACTGTCGCTGGCTGAACTAAGTGAGCAATTAATATAGTATCTGAAAATAGAATTAGCTGAAAAATAGTAGGTACAAAGTTGCGCCCGCGCCGACGTCGATCCGTGACTCACGGCCCACTGGCGCCACTTGATTTATTGTGGCCACTTGCAGAACTAAGGGATTTAGAAGATCATTAACTTAAAATAATAATTACATATTTGTCACTTGACGGCGCCTGCGCTAGTAATTTCATAGTTTTCTGTTGTCGGGGTTAAACAGAAATCACAATGATCTAAGCCTGGAAAAACGTGTTTTGTTTTTGTTTGCTTTTAGTCATAGTTGTTAAAATTGTATCCCTATAATCATCAAACTTTGTAGTGGAATTCTGTAGCTATCTCACCGTAAAAATTTAGGTGAAGCCTCACTGCACGAATTGCCACGAGGACACGGCGCAAATTGCCACGAGGACACGGCGCAAATTGCCACGAGGACACGGCGCGAATTGCCACGAGGACACGGCGCGAATTGCCACGAGGACACGACGCGAATTGCCACGAGGACACGGCGCGAATTGCCACGAGGACAGGGCACCACTTACGCTGGAGGAGTGTTCAGCTTGGGCCCAACAGCGCTGTGCCCTAGTCGCGAGTCCAGCCGTGGTACAGTTCATGGTCGGAAGCGAAGAAGCGTGGGATACTGTGGCCTCTTTTTGCGAGAAGGTGTTACATGCAGAGAGGGAGAGAGAGCATGCTTCACACTCCACTCGCACCAGAAGAGCAGCCGGGAGTCGAAGGGCGCTCAACGATCTCCGTTCCCATAAGAATTAAGACCATGCGGTCGACGAAATTGGGTCCGTGTCGTCGCTCGAGCGCTAAGGCTCAAGGAGGGGACATGCAGTATGTACGTCTTAGTGGCGGTCTGTGCGGTCGTGGTATTGGGTGCACTTGGTGACGGTGGCCGCTAGGGAAGGCGTGCTGATACCAGACGGGGGTGCGGCGAATGTAGTTGTATCTCCCGGGCCCGGGGCCGGGGATTTTAGTCGGTAGGAGTCCGAAATAACCTTCCGTTTTCCCAGACCGAAGGTATCCAAGAAGATTTCCCCAAAAAAAGGGTGAAGTGTTAAATGCTAGGAATTGACACTATTGACAGCTCGCTATAAGCTCAATTCACTTAAATTCGTTTCACTTTGATTAGATTTTTTCTATAAAGTTTACGTCGACTTTATTCGCATTATCCGCTATAGGTGCAAACGTCAGCACTTAAAGTTACAATATATCAAATTACTTCATCATATTTTCGTCTTTATCTTCAAGGTTGTTTGGGGAAATTTATCAGTTTCGGGTAGATTGACCTGCGCTGGCATCTGTATATTTCCAGTATAAGCAGTCTCCAATCATTTTACAGACGACAGCACATCAAGCTACTACCATCTGTGAGATTTATTCGATTTTCAATTTTATCACTAAAGCATTACGGCTCAGGGTTGATTGGGAATATCTGACAATTTCGGGTAGCTTGACCTTCTGTCGTCCGTACGAAAAGCTGAAAACTTGATAAATATAGTTTCATCTCGTCGCGTGTCCTCCTGAATGTGACTCAAGGCAGCTGTTTGGCTGTCCAATGTCATCAATTTATTGCAATCATCAATATACATCGAGGCTATCAACAGACTGTTCTGTATATTGACTAGCACCTGCCTACTACTTTCCCCACATTCAATTTCTTTTTTCTCGACCTAAGGCGCTTAAAACACGGCACCGCGCACCGCCGCGGTAGGCGGTGAAGCGGATCTCATTTCGCATCGACCTCTAATAAATCCGTAGATGCCTAACACACATACACCTGCCGCCACCGCCCCTCCGCGCGGTGGAGCGGCGCCTCACACACGGGTCACCGCATAGCCGCGCGAATCATCGTGGGTGCAGGACGCAGATCAGAAAATACTTGCAAATGTTTGTGAACAAACTGCTCAAAACCGTGTTAAATCCATCCGCACGGACAGGTGCATAAACCGCCTTACCGCGCAGAGCACCGCTATGAAATCCGCTTTACCGTCACCGCCCTCCGCGGCGGTACGCGGTGCCGGATGTTAATCGCCTGAACCCCAATCGGCAATCGGCGCACACGGGCCACCGGCCACAAACACAAAACGTCGCCACCGGTATATTTCCTGTAGTTTTCATACATTTTATATGGACTCGCCGTACACGGTTGACGCTGGTGGCCGCCACACTCTACAATCGTCGCTGCTTGCTTCTTGTGGCCCGCACCGACCACTAAACGACGACACAAAACGCCGCCACACGCCACTCGCGCGATTCTCCACCCCTCTCTACCTTTATTATCGTATCCAATAACTACGCTTTCGTCTTCTACGGCGACGTTTTCTTAACAGAAGCAGCGTAATTAAAGCTTCTTCGTCCGAGTCCATAGTGATACTGCCTGCATTGGTTAAAAAAATTGCAACCAATGACTGCAAGTGTCGACCACCTGCCACAAGTGTCTGTCGCGCGTTTCAGAGAGCTGTAGCCGTTTCTAGCCTCCCGTGGCGGAGCTTGTGGCTGTGGCGAGTGGCTCGTGTGCGGTGACTTAGTCTTCGCTCAGATATTGTTCTATGTTCTTCACTTATACTAGCTAACTAGCAACAAACAACCTTTTCAGCTTTACGATTAGTGTAGAATTATAACCAACAAAACTGACCATCAGTTTCAACTGCATAGTGGTTTTCCTCCAGGAAAACATTATTAAACAAGGAAACAACATAATATTAATGTGTTATTCCTTGAGAACCGCCGCGCCGTAGATAGTCCGGTCACGTTTTACAAAATTCCAATAACGTGATTCTATGAAGGTAGGTACCTACAGTGACAACTGTACCTAGTTTCTTTCAATGAGTTGGATAAAGCTTAGTTTCGTTTGAATAGAGTAGCAGACCGCAGGTTTTCGTGCAAAGGTTACAGATTTTGTTGAATTCCCACAAATATCGTGACGTGTTTGACCTTCCCTTTGACTAATTGCCTATTCGTTTGATAACAGATAAATTGCAGGTTATTCATTGAACTGACCACCTCATTATTTATAAAAGGCCTGTAGTGAAACGGCAGTTTCGACAGAGCTGCGGGAAAATTGCGTAACACACTAACAGTAGCATTAGGTATCATATTGACAGTTCATCAATATTCATTGAGCTATTTACTTTATTGAGCAGACACATTTTTCGACAATACGAAGCCATGGAAGCCTTCAAAATGATTCAGATTAATATCGATAGTCTAGTTTTGGTAGCATATTCTTTGCCTCAATCGCGTTCTATTTACTCGGACAGCTTCAATAAATATCTTTAAATCATAATCTATAATAGTCAACGATATTTCCGCATCATTTTAATTATAATTAGCAATTCAATCAACAGCTTGAAGTAGATTGATGTACAGAATTAGTCTCTCGATCTGTCTTAGTTCCGGGTAAATAAACCCTATCCACCTACACACCTTCCTCTGTGCTGAAAGAGATAACTGTGTCTATTAATTTGTCGGACTTTGCCAATATATTTTCTAGACTTTTATTCTCTGTGATAGTATAAAAGGAAGCGTTTATAGTTTACAATTTACATAGTTGAGAAAATACTTATTGGGGAATAGAAAAACTATCAATCGATTTCTAGAATAGAATAGAATAGAATATTCTAGGCTCGATCACTAGTTTGTTTTCCGAAATATTTACAGAGTATAAGTTATAATAGAGTTAGCTTATTGTCTATAGTATGGTGTCCATAAAAATGTATAAACTGTGTTTCTGTCTCTCCCAAACGGCAGAATTGATATTGATCTTCATGTTTTTGTTTTGCAGGGGTCGAAAGCTATGCTATTGGAAAAGTAAAATGGAGAGAAGAAGCGAGGAAAGATGCTCCCACAGTCACCACCGTGTGAGAGTGAAGAACGAAAGGGGGGAAAGAGGATACGGTTTCCAAGATGTTAGAGTCAGGACAGATATACATAGTTCAATGTCCGTGATGATCAAAAAAGGAATAACTGGTCCGCGGAGTCATTCTAATCAACGGTTATACGAAGAAATCAATGAAAAAAATGTTTACCCAAACGGGAAATAAAGCTGTGATAATTAATGATTTTTACTTTATAATTATTGAAAGCTTTCATAGTCACTACTACATACACTATTTTACTATTCCTAATACAACGTATACCCAACTTTTTGGGGTTGAATTCGGAGCCGTTCCAGCTGTTGCTTAGTCATTGTCTGAAGCCATTGTAACGATGCCAGAAGAATCCAAATTCAAAACAATTATACAGAAGCTATTGTCTTTCAACAATTTGCTGTCGCCTGCCATACGGATCCTTATTCGACCTTCATTGCCATTTATGTATTTTTCATTAGGTTCATTAGCATTTAATCACGTCCCATGTAAATGTATTCTCTACTAACTTCTGCCCGCGACTCTGTCCGCGTGAAATGTCTTGTTGTCAACTGACTACCCACCCAGGGTGTCATCATCATCATCAGCCTCTACTCGTGGACATAGGCCTCCTTCGTGGCACGCCAACAAGCTCGATCCTGAGCAGTTCTCCGCCAGCCACTATTTGATGTCGTCGCTCCATCTCGCGGCGTCCTACGCTACGTTTGCCGAGACGCGGTCTCCACTCGAGGACTCGTTTACCCCAACGGTTGTCGGTCCTGCGGCATATGGGACCAGCCCATTGCCACTTCAGCTTGCTAATCCTCTCTGCTATGTCGGTGACTCTGGTCCTCTGTCGGATCACCTCATTTCCGATGCGGTCCTTCAAAGAGACGCCCAACATAGCCCGCACCATAGCTCGCTGAGCGACTTTAAGCTTGTGGCTTAGGGTGTACTGAACATCATTTGTTTTTAAATGGTATCTTGCAGTTCAATCTATGAGGTGTGCCTCTATAAATTAAGGCCTCAATAAATTCTATTTTACGCTAATGAGACTCCCTGTGCGGTAACTGCCTCGGCTTGGGCACCACTGGTATAGGGCAGCAAGAGAGACTGGATCGGAACTGAACATCAAGTCTACATTTAAGATGCTCATGTATACGCCTCGACACTGTTCGAGTTTCTAAGTGAAGTTGAAAGAATAGCTCCCAAGATAATAAATTCACTAACAGACAATAGAGAATTGGCAGCTGAACACAGGCCCCATCATTGATGCCATGAATAACGAAACAGCATGATTCAGAGTCCTGCTTTTAGTTGTAAGGTCGTTCAGCCAATTCTAGCTCGTCTTAGCTCTTCGGCGAATCGTGCGTGTCCGAAAATAAATTGGGCCAATAAGAAGGATGGTGACAGTTGACGCCAGATGGGCACCAGTGGTTTTAGACTGGTAATTTGGGCTTGAGTGATGCCTGCTCGTTTTTTGCCTGTGGCTCTTAATCGCGGTTTTAATCTATTGTATATGAAATGGTGGAACCAGTTAGGCAAATCGCTACCAGACCCAAAGTTGACTGGAAGAGATGGCACAAAGCGATAAGGCCGCTCATTGCATGTTTTATAGCGTTTATTAGTTTTCTTTTCGTTGTGTATCTTTGTTATACAATCCACACTAATCCATACTAATATTATAAATGCTAAAGTAGCTCTGTCTGTTACGCTTTCCCGCTTAAACCTCTCAATCGATTTTGATGAAATTTGGCACAGACAATCTTTAGACTTTGAGAAAGGATATAGGCTACCTTTCTAGGGAAGCCGCGGGCGGAAAGCTAGTTAAGTATATATGAACCTGCGCCCTGCGGTTTCACCTACAAGTTTCGATTCCGTGGCGATATCCGGATACAAATGTTATTATATATGTTAATTCTGGTTATAAACTATCTCTGTGCCTATTTCATCCAAATCCGTTCAGAAGTTTTTGAGTGAACGAGTAACAAATATACATCCATTCTTCCACGTTTATAATATTCGGTGAATTATCTGCCCAGCCTTATCCCAAATCATTCGGTCAGCTGTTAGTCTACCAGATGTAGCTAAATACTATTATTTTACGTGGAGTAACTGCCTGTCTCAACAAACCAGGGGTAGTGGCTCTAGTCTGCTATTTTATAAATTTTCAAACCAACATTATTCCATTGTCATTGTGCTTAAAAGTTGGTAATCTGCTAAATTCATAATGATCGATCAATTATCTCAGTCGTTACGTAATGGAATGGTGACAGAATGACAATGCCGTATTGCCATTACTATAAAACCCGCACCCTTATTACGTAACACGCTATTACTATCAGTTTTAATAATTTCGAAGCATATTGCTAATCCATGGCTCCAAATGTTCGTAAACATGGCTGCAACAACGTAAATAATGCAATGAATGTTGTAGAACTGTCAAAATGGAACCCATTGTTAACGATAGTGTGTTACGTAATTACGCTGCGGTTAGTAAAAACGATTTTCTAAAAATTAATACACTCTCATTTTGAACATTTTTATTAACTGGCTGCGCCGCGCGGTTTCACCCGCGTAAGTTTCGATATGTTTTTACATGCTCCGCGCCTATTGGTCGGAGCGTGATGTTATATAGCTTAAAGCCTTCCTGGATTAATGGGCTATCTAAAGAATTTTTCAATTCGGACCCGTAGTTCCTGAGATTAGCGCGTTCAAACAAACAAACAAACTCTTCAGCTTCATATATTAGTATAGATATAGAATAGACTGTAGAGTCTCAGCGATTGACCACTGGAAAGTCATAATGATGTCATTTTGTTAGTAGATTACGAAACTTGTCAAAATCGATCATTATGAAATCACTGATCAACCATTTTGACACTATTGTAAGCGCAGACTATGGCTCCAGGGAATATGCCCCTTGGTAAGACTTATTGTCAGATTTTAGAGTTTCCGACGACCTCGAACCCTGTCAATGATCCACAAATGACAGCAGAGACAAACAGCTTAGTACCTACCGTTTTTACCGGGTACGGAGGGATCTTGGTACGTAATGGTGATTGGGTGACCGTTAGGCGATTAACACACGGCACCGCGAACACCGCGGCAGGCTCTTCTTCGACGGAGTACTTCGGTGCTCAAAAATAATTTTGTTTTTGTATTTATTTACATATGTATATATGTACCTAGTTAATTAGGATATCATAATTAATTTCGTGGTGGCCTAGTGGTTAAAACACCAGCCCCTCAAGTATGAGTGTTCGTTCGATTCCAGGTCAGGCAAGTACCAATGTAACTTTTCTATATTATATGTACTTTCTAAGTATATCTTGGACACCAATGACTGATTATAAGGTAAAGGAAAACATCTTGAGGAAACCTGGACTCAAGTCTGAAATAGACAACCCGAATTGAGCAAGCGTAGTGATTACGCTAAATCCTTCTCTGTATGAGAGGAGACCTGTGCCCAGCAGTGGGACGATAAGAAGGTTGATGATGAATTAAGATATCATATTTGAGAAAAAGAGAACAATAATATTAGTACAGACACACATTATTGTTTTCCTCACAGAATTATTATGTTTTCTGTGGTTTTCCTACATGCATGCGACCGACAACCGCGGGATGCGGGAGGCGTAGAACCGGTCGTCGTGGAGATCCTTGGAGAAGGCCTATGTCCAGCAGTGGACGTCTTTCGGCTGCAGACGGTCAAAATAATGTGAACGGAGTACACGCTGACCGGGCACAAGTAGTCCTTTGACAATATTTATAGCCAACCTCTTGTTACGACGCAGATATGTATGAGATACAGAAAATTACTGTTCAACAACATTCGATCATGTATTAGGTATGTTAATTTTACGTTTGATTGTCGTGTCTATTCTTAGAGTTTACGTCTTGGTCTCAGAGGCTGGGCACCAAGCACGAACTTTTACTTTTAAAATAAATGGCGTCGATCGCTGGCTTCGTTTTATCATTGAAACGTAAGTACGTATAAGCCCTCGTCAATTGCAGTTTTTTTTTTTTTATAAATCATAAACTAGTGCTTAACTGCAATCCCGCCTGATGGTAAGCAGTGATGCAATCGTTGATGGTATAGCGCGTTAGTTTATTAAGAGTCTATTCACTCTAGCCTTGAAGACACATTGTAGTACGACGGAAACACCGCCTGTGGCAAATTTTTCCAGTCCCTCGATGTACGCGGTATAAAAAGACGAGGCTAAATGCTCCGTTCGGATTGTTGTGGTGTCAACAACGTACTGGTGGAAACTCGCCTTCCTACGGGTCGTCCGATGATAGAACGGACTCGCACACTCTCCAAAATGCATCCAATAGAACACCGACAGGCTGCCTACTCTTCGTCTGTGCTCCAGGCTTTGGAGACCGTTCTGAGCTTCTTCGCACGCCTCTCCACTGAATCCAAACTGCACACTTGATGTTCAACTCACTTCTCAGCGCTGACAGTTGAAAATCCAACTTACCCTCATACCGTAGCACCTAGTCTTGATAATCTAGCGTATTTTGTGCGCGTTGGGATGCGCTGTGTTGGATTCTCAACGCGGGGTTCAACACCTTTGACGATACCGTTGGCGCAATAGTTAAGCAATTAAAAGTAATAAAAAGCAATTGTTCCGAGTCTGGCTGTTTGTGTATGTGAGTTTAAATGCTTGTAAATACAACAACGACATTATAAAATTACTAGCTTTCCGCCCGCGGCTTCGCCCGCGTGGAGTTCAGTTATATATTTTTTTTTTAATTATTATAAACTAGTGCTTGACTGCAATCCCGCCTGATGGTAAGCAGTGATGCAATCGTTGATAGTAAAGCGCACTAGTTTATTAAGCCTATTCACTTAAAAAACTTAGGAATAGGAAGGAAGACGGCAGTTGAGCGAGGTGATGCAATGTTAAACCCAACAACACGACCAACGATGCTGCGCCAGAGGGAGATTGATCTGGAGACTCTCCACGACCAAACCTCCGACACAACAACATTTGGCGCATCGTACCCGGCACACATCGCAACACAACTGCTCAGACCCGTCCTCCGTACGGCTTCACCAGACATCATGCCGAAACACGACGAATCGCTTGGCGGCAAGACTTCTTCTTCGTCTGGTGGGTGGTAACTTCGCCGGCAGCCGATGTTATGGCGTACCACCGAGAAACCAATGCCGAGCGCGATGGCCTATCGCGCTTTTTAGATTTCCCTCGCGAATATCAATTTTTTCCGGGATGAAAGGTAGCCTATGTTCTTTCTCAGGGTCTAAAGATTGTCTGTGCCAAATTTCATCAAAATCGGTTGAGAGGTTTAAGCGGGAAAGCGTAACAGACGGACAGACAGACAGACAGACAGACAGACGGACAGACAGACAGAGTTACTTTCGCATTTATAATATTAGTATATGGATAATAATAAGTTGACATATTAATAAAATCACTTAGGTATAGCTGAAAATACGCGATAAAATCCATCAGAACTAACATGTTCTTTATTATTTTAACACACTCATCATTCCCTAATGACCTCTTCTGGCTTGTTGGTGCCGGCAGACTTACCTACTGCAAAATGTTTTTGGGATTTTCCAAAGAGTTTCTTGGAAGCAGTCCGGAGGCTGAATCTGTGCCGGTTTATAATCAGTTGATTGCATTATGCTCGAACCCTGTTGATTAAGTCGAATTTAAACGTACCTAGTCTGCTACTTTTATAAATTTGTCATTCCAATGGAAACACCATTGGTATTTACGGAGGCTGTCAAGAAAATCATTTCTACTAACGGGTTTTATAATAATGGCAATACGGCAATGTCATTCTATCACCATTCTATTACAAGACGACTGGCTGATAATTGTTCGATCATTATTGAATTAGGCAGATTACGCTGTCGCCTTGTTGTCCTAATCTATACTTAACACGGGGTTTTTTAAAGAGCTTTAATATCCAAAAATAATGGTCTATTTTAATAACAAAATACCATAGAATAAAGAGAGGGAAGTACGTTATCTTCATACAAACGGACCGCGCGCGGCTTGTATGTGTGCGCCATAGTATCTATGCGTCGCCGCACGCACACCTAAACACAATATTAGAGTGCCTATGACTGCGCTAGTCGCAGCTAGCACGGAACGAGGTTCGCGCGTCACGGCTTTTCGGCACATTAGCTTTTAAAAAATGATCACATAAACTGCAAAGTTGGTATGTCTATTTATGAACAAATAAAAGACTTATATTTTTCAAATTATATTTCTAAAAGTTATTTACAAGGATACGGTTATATTACACATTAAAGTTTAATAACAACGCGTTTCGTAATAGTCGAAACCGAAGAAAGTAGGTATTTTTCTGTAGCTAATTTGTAATTTTGTATTAAATGTGTGATTCAATAGATGTTATGTTTGTATTATTTATATTTGTATTAATTAAAAATAAAAATAAATATGGTTCTTTATGTGTACAAAACTAAAAATAAAAATTACCAAAAAAAAAAAACTGACTAGTTTATGTAAACTAAATACTAAGCAAATAATTTAAACATAAGCTCTTAGTCTATAAATATTTGTTAGCGGTTTGGGCGACAACCGTAACCGACGAAGCGCGGACAGTTGTCAACCCTAAGACAGTAGGCAATTAAATCGCGGATTGGGTCGCAGATAACCTACTTCCCCTCTTTATTCTATGAAAATACGTTATACCCTTTTATCCAAAGATAGAAAAATCGTCATGGACCATCCTTCGCTCAGGGACGCGGTGGGGTGTGCTGGACTCACACCGGTTAAAAAACCACCTATGCGTTCGTCATCTGCCTTTCCGAGGTACCGGGTTCTCCCAGTTCTAAGGCATCCTCCCAATTCTTCGGTAAGATACCTACTATATCCTAGTTCTTGATGGAAGTCAGGAACCTGAATGAGACAGGCGAATGCTAGTAAATAATACACCTCTAACCTCCTCAAGAAAAACAAATATGATGTTTATATCCTATGAAACACTTCCTTAACCATTTAACAAGCAATTAATAAATAATTTAATATTAGCCCATTACTCACAAATCAATCGAGATAAAGTTAATGTTATTGAATTACTTTATAAAATACATAATTCTTAGTATCTAAGTTACTGTCTGCCAGTAGGTGAGGCCGTTTGGTATCTAAAGAAGGCCAAGGTATCACTTACTATACACTATTAAATACTATTAATACTAGCATTAATAGTATTTAATATAATATAAACATACGAGTACATATATGGTGTTATAGTAGGTATATGTATTAAGAACTCGTAATTGTTCATCATTTGATTTGATTCCCACGCCTGATAGCTTTGTATGTACAAAATGGCGCCCATTAATTTATTCACAAACTAATCATTGATATAATATTAAACAGATTTGATATGCTGTAACAAATTAACCAAAATAATTGTGTCGATCGTAGCAGCAGCACACACATGCAATTTTTTTATTCTTTTTTATACATTTCACACGTTGGCACAGTGTGAGTGAGATGGGGCGCAATCTAAAGCTTAGAGAAGAAAAAGATGGCTAGTGTTTGTCGTTTGCGCTTAAATAGAATCGATGAAAAAAAACGACTTGCTGTACTTACCTCCTTTTGTACGCTTCATTTTCAGTGCGCTAGTGACGTATCTACCTTAGTTTAATATTATATCAATGAAACTAATTCAATTTTAAGATCAGTGGGTCTTTTTCTTTCTATTTCAGTAAGAAAAGGATAGAAGATAACATACTAATTTACTCCTGTCAAATTAAGAAAAGGATAGAAGATAACATACTAATTTACTCCTGTCAAATTAAGAAAAGGATAGAAGATAACATACTAATTTACTCCTGTCAAATTAAGAAAAGGATAGAAGATATAACATACTAATTTACTCCTGTCAAATTAAGATTCTTCTACTTCTTTTTTCAAGGTGAGATTCAACCTCAACTCTTGATCAATGGCTTCTGTGGAATAGATACCACAATTTTGCCAATAACACGTGTAACAAATTATAGAAATTCTTTAAAAACTGCATTTCACAATAATGGCGGATATCGCCAATGACAGTTGAAAAAGACTGACGCGTAGACCGTCTATGAGGAAGGTTTGAAGCAAAGTCATGATGTGGCCACTATGCTGCGATATTTCACTGTTCTTTATGAATTATTTACTGAATGAACTTTTTACTACATAAATCACGCACTTTTATTTAGTAAACAATACTATAAATAATTTTAAAAGTTCAATGAAAAATAAGCGTGGCATTTATCTTAGCTATCCTATCAAAAAACCCAAATTAAGATTCTCCATAGAAAGTTAGGCGCGTAAACATGGCAGCTATTCATGCGTCAATTAAGTCAATCGCGGACTAATTTGACAAGACTGATATAATATTTATCTTCTATAAAGACGCACTGAAGTTAAATTAAGTTTAGTTTGTAAACAGGGGAATTGGAGAGCCATTTGGCCCAGGCTTGGAAAGAAAAGCTGTAAAAAATTTATGTAATTGTTCTTTTACATATTGTGGTATAGTAATTTTATATTAGTTGCATCGCCTTCATCTATACAACTTGTAAAGAAAACCCTGTCCAACCCATAAGGATAATAAAGGTTAGGTAAACACTTGACCAAATATAATATAAAATTTTACATAATCATCATAGTAACAATACTAATGAATTTTGAAATAATCCTTTTTCCCGGGAATTAATTCCAATTTCCCCGAAATTAGGTAATTTTTAAAAAATTGATAACACCGGTATTATTATATGCAAATAGCGACGCGACCACGTCACAGGTGCCGCGTGCCCTGCCCCCCGCCGCCCGCGGAATGGGGTTGCTTACCGCACATGTATTAAGTTACCTCTTTTTGCAAAATAATATTTATTTTTTAGGGGAATTTTTTTTTAAGTTTTGCCTGTCTTTGTGGGCATTATTAGAATCAGTTATCGATACCTAACAATGCCTTCACGGATCGGACAGGGTTTTCTTTACATATTGTATACATATTTATAGTTAATGTATGCAAAATAGTCTAAAAGAGTATCTATGGAGTTTCTTGCTCCTTCTTCTCCATACGAAACTGCCTTTACTACTTACCTACCTATCTACCTGGAGGGGGGAGGGGGACTAGAATCAACTCTATTTTATTGTAACTTTTGTCGTTCAAAAGTGCCTTTTATTTATGCTTATTTGATATGACTTTATTTTTTAAATACAACTAAACTACATGCACGACTTATTTGCCAAAAATATAAACAAATATAACTTTGTGGAAAAAATAACTGCTACACAGTTCAGTTTACGCTAAAACTGCGAGCATTTTTATAACATTGTCAATATTGCTAGTCACACTTAAATCAGTTTTATTGTCATTGAAATAAAGTTGATATTTGCTTAACAGAAAATAGGGTGCACTTTTATTATACCTAAATTATAAGGCTATGATGCCACCTGATGGAACCTCGTCATCTATCTTAATACACAGACACTATGAGCTTGACACACAGACATTATTCCGCGAAAATACATTTTTCTTACGTTTTTACAATTTGCAGCCTATCAATCACTTTGAAATCATTTTGAAGGATATTGCTCATCCTTTGCTTCATATAAGTATTCTAAAGGAGATGTCTCATTTTGGGATTTTTCATTATATATAATTAATTATTTGAAACGTTTTTTAGTGAAATAACCCTTTATGAAGGTAGCCATGACAGTGTTTATGACGTTTAATTGGCGACTTTGACAGTTCTATTTTCCCGTTGTGTTCGTGTCGAGTGTTGATTTGAGTTGATTGTTTTAATGGGCCGTATGTTCGGAATTCATGTTTTGTTTTTTTCGCAGTCATATGGTAGATAATATAGATACGATAGCCTTAGATACAAGACACGTCAATCAAATGTCACTGTCAAAATCTTATTTCGCTTATTACTGACTACAATATTTATTAGTAGTTGTGCTGCAATCTTTGGCCGAGTTAAATTTAATCTGCAATCAAAGCTAAGCCAAAATATAGGAAATTAACATTAAAACAGTTAACTATAGCGTAATTATACCTAGCTTAAGTGTACAATGTGGTGGCCCAGGCTCCATACATTTCTGAAGCATCTCCTTTGTTTCGTCATTAACGCAAATAATACAATGAATGTTCTTAAACATATTTGTTTTTTTTTAATAATAATAAAACATACTAAATTTCCGTACTCCACGCTTCCGGCCGTGAAAAATGACGTCTTTAAAAAAAACATCTATTTTTCTCGAGAAAAACACAATGATAACACGAAAAATATCTGAAATAGATTTCATTTTCTAGATGTTTCCAATGTTTCCATGCATTGCGTTGCGTCATATTTATTTATTCCGTGTTTTCATCCGTTTTAACGAAGTACTGGCACTAGTCCCATTACAGTGCAGACCAACTAAATTGACACGGGACATTATTTTCATTTTTTTAAATATTAAAATACATAAAAATCAAATAACCAGCCTATAACAGTCCCGTGCTAGACAATGGCGATAATTCTCTTGTTCCACAAACTAAACTAGATTTAAGTTCAGTACATTTTTTTTCTATTACAATAAGAAATGGACAGAACATTGGCATACCCAGCTTCTGGCCTATTGGGGGCAAGTCAGATCTAGAGGGGGGCAGGTCAAATTTTTAGACTGAGTAATCTTTGTGCGCAATATCTAGTCGCACGCGACTTTTTGGCAATTACTTACACCGTAGGTACATTTTGTCAGTGTCTACTGCGTGGTTTATTTAAAAGTTATAGATAAGTCCTCGTTTATGTTTTTTTTAGTAATTAGGGGAGTTCATACATGTTCAGCGAGATTTCCAGGGCGGGGCAGCTGCCCCCGGCCCTCCCAGTTGTGCTGTCCTCTGTACATTACACTTACTGCAGTAACCTTCAGAACGAATAAAAGATAATTTAGCTAATAAATATGACAAATGTACAGATAAACTAGAACTGCATTTGTCCGTTAATGTTTTTTTTTAATATAAAACACATGTCCACGTAATTTCATAATCACCAAAAATAAACAGCGACTCATTATTTTTATGAAGCAGTGTGCTTATAATTCTGCACGTTGTGTACTACCGAAACGGATCTTACGCAACATTTTCCCGGGAACTGTTTTCAGGAACATTTCATTCATCACTCGTTTGGCTCCATTCAGATCATTTCGCCGCGCTTCAGATAAGAGATGACTGTGTTGATTAATAATAGCTTCGGTAAATACAGCAGTGTGTTTCTCGACGTGAAAACAAAATCAAATCAGAAGTCATTTACTCAAATTAGGCTGAGAATCGGCACCTTTTGAACGTCAGTATTACATAAGACAGTCCCCACAAAACGCTCACCCATCGACACTTCCTAGTGCTTTCGCTGGGAAGAAGAAGTGGCGGAACAAACTCCCCAGCAGCACAGCTGTCTGTTCATTTAAAAAAACACATGACTTTATACAATACTATGTAAAGTGATGAACACAAGAAAATACAACAACAATGAAATTATTTACAATATGCCAGCTAGCCACGTCAAAATAACAGAAATTCAAAAAGAAAAAAAAAATACTTAAAATGGAAATGTAATTAATTGAAAACTTATTAGCTAAATAAAAGCCCCAGGTATACTTAAAGCGCGTGACAGGTGAAGTGACCTTCTTCATTCCTACATGATGGCGATTGACACTATTGACAACTCACTCTAAAATCACTTCACCATTGAGATAGAAATATAAGGAGATGCTGTTGTCAAGCTATACAATTTTTCATTATACATATATATGTAATTTAGGGTACAAAACCGTAATATCTTATTTTGTCTCTTTTTTTCAACAGTACATTTGCATTTGGCAAAAGAGACAAATATATTTTTGTTACTGCGGAATTATGGTAACACTATTAAAATGAACTGACAGTTGTTGGCAGCGTGCCAACGCCGGCCATCTTAGGTTACAATTTCGTGGTAGTTGTGCTGTCAACGGGATACGTAACTTAACGAAAATTATTTTTTTTGATAATATACAAGACATTTTAAAGTGGATTTGTAGTGTACCGTGTGACAAAACTATTACTTAATATGCCTGCGTGCTGTATTGTTATGTGTGGTGCCAGAAACAACAGAAATCAAGCTCAATTGACGTTTCATAGGTTAGTTACCTCTTTTCTAGCTAAATCACCATTTATCATTCTAATTTTCAAACTAAAATGAACCATGATTACTTATTAGTCGTTAAATTACTAAATACACACTTATTTACACTATATAAGCACGTTTCTCTATATTGTAAATGTTTATTTGTTTACGTAATTTGCCGACATATGTTAGGGTTGTCCAAAATTTTTTTTAACCGACTTCATAAAAAGGAGGTTTTCATTTCGAACTGTTATGTATGTAATATTTTCAAAAATGCCTTGTTTTCGGATATGTTAGTCTATATCAGCGTTTGAACAAATCGCACCCTTAAAAATAAAAAGATGTAACTCAAAAACTACAACTTGTGGGAATCGGCGATTAAAGTTTCTAACTTATTCCGACTTGTCTTTGATTCAAAGTTTTAGACCACTTACTAGGTGTTTCGATAATTTAACTACTGATTTTGATTTACAAAACTATGGCCTTTTAATATAAATGGTTACTTTTATCTTAATTATCTATTATACCTTAAAAAAATTGAAGCAAAAATAAAGTTTTGAGTTAAATCAGTTTATGCCAAAAAATTCTAGTTAGTACATGAAAAATACATGCAACAATTCTAAATAATTCTTTTTTGTGTAAATTAGCAAGGGCATGTTAAAATATTTTCCAAAATACTCCGTTTTATTTTTAATCAAAATATGATAATATTGGCTTATGTATTAATGCATCATTTTGTAATAAAAGAAATACAAAAAGTAATTATGTTTTTTAAAATGAAACAAAATTTGCACTGAGTAATCAATCATAATAATAGTAATTATTATTGCATTCCTTTATTTTATTGTATATACATATAAATTACATTTTTAAATATTTCTACATAAAAAATACATAAAAAACATTTAAAAATATAAAAAATAGTAGCCCACCGGTATCGGGAACAGGGTCCAAGCTACCGGCGGTCAGGGCTCCCAGAGAGAGGAACTTCCTGACGATGCGAGCCGTGTCCAGCAGTACCGCTTTCTGAATCAAGCCCTTGATCCAGCTGCCTAACGAGAGCCTCCTGAGGTGTTGGTCGAGGCTCTTGGCTATTAAGCCATTGGCTGTCACGACTATCGATACAATGATTGCTGAATCCACTTCCCACATGTCGACAACCTCGTGAGCCAAATCAAGATACTTGGTTTGTTTATCTTTCTCAGCTTTCACGAGGTTCTCATCATGTGGGATGGTTATGTCAACAATCATTGCACGCCGCTCTGATCGATCCACCAGCACTATATCAGGCTTATTGGCAATAATAGTCCTGTCAGTGATGATGGATCGATCCCAGTACAATGTGATATGGCCATTTTCGAGAACTGGGTCGGGCACGGCACCTGTAGTACGGCACCTCCGATTCCACAAGTTTGTATTTAAGAGCAAGTTGCTGGTGAATTATCCTGGCTACAAGGTTGTGTCTATGCAAGTACTCTCCGTTAGCTAGACGAGAAGACCCGGAAATGATGTGTCTAATTGATTCTCCCGGCCGGTGACATGCCCGACAGATGTCAACTGTGCCGTCTTTCACAATGAATCTCCGGTAATTGTTCGTCATCATAACTTCGTCCATAATTGCAAAGACAAAACCTTCGGTTTCCCCAAAGAGGTCACCGAAACGTACCCAGGCTACGGACGCTTGAAAATCTACATCGGGCCCGTGTAGGGCTCGGAAAAAGCGTCCGTGAAGCTCTTTGCTCTTCCATACCTCCATGCGATCATTTGTGTCAAGCACTACTGGTTTACGCCAGTTCTCTTTAGCCAAGGAGAGCGGAGTGAGGCCCTTGTCAGCCGCGACCACATCTCGATGCATCCCCACGTCGGTTTCTAGGAAATAGTCCCTGAGACTGCATATCTCGCGATTGTGGAGAGTCTTGGCGTTTAAAAAGCCACGACCTCCACATTTTCGCGGGATATACAGCCTCATAACCGACGACCGTGGGTGATGCAATCGATTTGCAGTCAGTAGCGTACGGACCCTCTGATCCAGGGCATCAAGCTCAGTTTGAGTCCATTTGAGTATGCCGAAAGAGTACATCAATACCGGCATGACCCAACCGTTGAAAGCGCGCACCTTATTTCCGCCTGATAGAAGACTATTAAGTACTTTCTTCAGGCGGCCAAAGAAGCGTTCTTTCAACGATTGCTTCATGTCAGTAACATTGATACCCAACGCTTCCGACATACCCAAATACTTATAAGTTTCGGATGCGGAGAGGGCTCTAAGGTTTATGGAACTCGTGAGTTGGGTTCCCACGGGTTCCATAATCTCTCCTCGCTTTACATGCATGACCGCACATTTGTCCACACCAAATTCCATCCTGATGGAGCTACTGAAAATTTCAGTAATTTTCAGTAGCTCGTTCAGTTGTGAATTGTTGGGAGCAAAAAGTTTCAGGTCATCCATGTAGAGGAGGTGCGATATAACCTGACCACCTCTCCTCAACCGATAGCCTAGACCTGAATCCTCTAATAGTGTGCTTAGAGGATTCAATGCTAAGCAAAACCAAAGTGGACTTAAACTATCGCCCTGAAATATTCCTCGCTCGATCCTTATCGGTTCGTTATTCCTCTGAATATTTCGACATCCTGGATAGCGAAGGACTGTCCTCCATGTCCTCATACACGTCATCAGGAAGGTGCGCAGAGTTGCATCCACTTTATACAACTCCAGCACCCGCATGAGCCATGTATGTGGCACTGAGTCATAGGCCTTCTTATAATCTATCCAACATGTCGACAGATCCTTTCGGGAACGACGAACCTGTTCGGCTAATGGCCATATCAATAAGGAGTAGCTCCTTAGTACCGCGGGACCCGCTCCTACATCCATTTTGAGAGGCAGACAAGATGGAGTTGCTGTCAATATGTTTGTTAATTTTAGTTTTCAAAATGGATGTAAGAACTTTATAGACCGTCGGTAAACAGGTGATCGGCCTATAATTTTTGGGTTCCGCGGTGCTACCTGATTTATGGAGCAGGTGGGTTATTCCAGTAGTTAGGAACTGAGGTAACGAACCAGACACTAAAGCAGTCTGGAATTGAGATGCCAAGCGAGCGTGCGACCTTGGAAACCATTTTATCCAAAAGTTATGCAGCCCGTCCGGTCCTGGAGACTTCCAGTTAGGTAACGGACGGACTGCATGAGCTACATCTTGGGGGCAGATGGTAATAGCGCCCATTTCAGGTATTGGATCGCAGGCTCTCTCGACATCCCGGGCCCAGTCACCTTCAGTGTGACTGACAGGTACCGACCAGATACTGCGCCAAAATGAACACATGGCATCATCATCCGGTAGGCACGTGTCAGTCATACCTTGTTCTGGTCGTTCCCAGTCCCTATAAACCCTCCTTTCATAGCTTTGGAAGATGCGATTCTGGGTGTACCGTTCCACTCGTCGTTTATATCTTCTTGGTTATTTCCACTTTGAACCAAACCTGGGATTCTACGGGACGATTCCAAGATGACGCCATTGTTCTATAATAACCTAAAAAGTTAAAGACGAACAAGATTGTAAATTATAATTTGAAAATGTTGTTTTCGAATAAACAGCATTAACGTTAAACATTTCTTACAATTTCCTATTCACATAAATAATAAAAAGAAGTAAATCATTCTTCATACTTTAGCTACGATTAATGTTTTAGTATAAAGCGATGGTTACTCAATTACTCCAACGAAAATGACGTATTTTTTAAAATTTAACTGAAGTATTACGTTATAATTTTTCGAACATGCTACATTTTTAAAACAAAACAGAATTAATTCAAATCAACATAAAATTATTTTTCTAAAAAAACGAAGTATCTCAAAGATCATGCATTTTATTATAAAGTAATTGTAAACTTTCATATTTACCTTTTAGTCAAAAACAGATTTATTTCGTGTTACATTACCATTACACCACAGAACAAAAGACCCGCTTGCAGTCACTACCGGTTCATCACTGAATCACGCCATTTATTGGAATCGGCCTGTCCAATCCTGTTTATTGAAAAGAGAAGACCGATCGCGTATCCCGCTCGATTTTGACGTATCGAGACGGCTGTTGAATTCTACCTAATCTTTACGAAATGAATATGCGTTTTATTGTAAAAGGTCAAAATTCGAAAATTTTGTGTTACATCTTTTTTTTTTTAAACGAGCGAAATGTGCCGAATTGTATAAGTGTAGTATGTAAATATGTATGTATGTTTTTATGTTTGTGTTCGCATATCTCTGGAACTATTAGTCCGATTTCGGTATTCTTTTTTATATATTAGACATTGTTCAACTTAGTGAATACTGCAAGTTTCATCAAAATCGGTTCAGTAGTTTTTGAGATAGGGAATTTTAACTATTTCGCTTAAAATGAAGAAATAAATTATTTTAAATAAAAATAAAACAGCTTTCAAAGTCGGTGCCAATATGTTAGATGCGTAGGGTGTAGCGGGGACCAACATATGTACTTGGTTTAGCACCGATTTCAATTATCTATTATTGGGTGTGTTTTGAAGGCGGTTTTATTTTTATTTAAAATATTTTTTTTAATTTGTCACTTTAAAGGAAGAAATATGATATTTTAAATAAAAATAATTTAATTATCTATCTACTCAATTATTTTGATAATAGATATTGATTTTATCTTTTGTTTATAGATTCAAACGGAAGAAGAACATATAATACATGTTTACCACATGCAAGAACATTGTGCAAGCGGCATGTTACGTGGGTAACAAATGTCTTGCCATGGCGCCTCCGCCGGGCCGGAACAAGTGGGTTAGACCAAAGAAGTGCTGGCTTGACGTTGTAAGAGATGACATGCGTGCCAACAAGCTCTTACCACAGGATGCTAAAGATCGTGCGAAATGAAGGAGAATGTGCAGGAAAGCGGACCCTGGGCTCCAACGCGAAAGCCGCGGATGCAACCGGGATAAACGCTGAGATGATGATGATGATGACGACGGGATACAAATGACGTCATAGATCACCTTTTAAAGGCGGGCGAACCCGCTTATGGAAGCTAGTAGTTTAATAAACGAATATATTTTAAAAAATATAAATGTATTTTATTATTATTGCACCTTTTGCACTTAATAATGTCTATACAATATAATTACACTTAGATACTTTCAAACAAGGATCATAATTGAGAGGAGGGAGGGAGAGGACCCTTTTATCTAGTAACCCAATCAAAATAGACATTTGACTTAGCCAAAATTCAAACTTTCTTTATTACAATAGATCGTGGAGTATAGCTACGGGGGAAACCACGTTATAAAAATGCGCCAAGTACACACATTTCCGCACCACTTATGAGTTAATCATAGGTGGTGCGGAAATGTGTGCATATTATGTAAAATATGAATTTTCTAATGCTGCTTCTCATCCCATGCAGACTGTAAAAACCGGTCGAGGGAATTGGCCAAGTTTAAGAATCATTTCATTAAGCGATGAGGTTAGCAACCCATCACTATTTTGATTCCATTTTCTATCTATGCCTATGCACCTACCAACGCGCTAAACGTGGCTTTTGTTCTTATAACCTCAAGCTCTGTCTACCCCGTAAGGGATAAAGACGTGACGTTATGAATAAATGAAAAAGTACTTTATCTAAGAAGCCGATAGAAAACGAGAGAATTAAAATAATTATATAACAGACAGACTATATTAAAAAATTATAATAATAAAAAATAATAATATATTAAAATCTTTGGAAACAAATACACAGTGACAGCCCTAGAAAGAGGCGGCCATATTATGTTCGAACAAATGTCAAACGATGGCACGTTTTTTCTGTAGGTATGCCACGTCTATATACTAGAAGTCTATGCACTTCACTTAACGCAGTGAGATTATATCTGCTTCGATTGCATAGATGTAGGCAGGCGCGTGCGCTCCATAGAGGCATATAAGCACTGCATACCCTGATAATTTTCTAATTCGGAACACCCAAATCGTATTAAAATATAATTTTTGTAGTACAGTAAAATTTTATTTAAAAAACACTACAGTCTAAAACACTGCCATCTTTTGGGGCTAGCGCGAACTAGCTAACACATATTATGCTTATCATCTATACACGTCACTCTAGCGCCACGGAGAAAGAGCGACGTAAGCACGAACTAAAATGCCTCCCTGGTTAGCGTGTGTGGTCGTATTTTGAATGAAATTGTTTGAATGTGTGCGTAAGCTTCTCGTGTGCGACTGTGCAATTTCATTGAGAAAATGAACCGATTTAGGCAGTGCTTATTATAATCCGGCCAATTCAAAAAGCTGACAAATTGCGTACTTAATTGTTTTTCGTTAAGATACGTTTTTATTTTACCAGACTCACAATAATAAATTACGTAATCTTTTTTGTGGCCATATTGAATATTGATGTTTGGGTGTCGTTTTGAGTGCAAACTGAATTGAATTCGTTTATTTACTTTAGATAAGTATTTCTTTCTAAAATATGGAAAATTATTCTTGTGAGCTCTGTTCTCTTATGGTGATGTGTGTTTAGGTAAACTAAAAATAGTGTCTTTTTTAACATTAAGTTTTGAGCAAAAATATAAAATAGTTGTAAAAGGGCGTTGTGTTCGCGACTTGAACTTAACTCAAAAGAAAGGTAATGTCACACGTTGTTTTAATAAAAAGTATTATGATAATTATAACTGGTTAGCAGGGGTATACACACAAATTATTTTGTTTTCTGTGTATATTATTTTCAAAACATGTTAATAAAATGTTTTGGGGTTATGGATATTCAGATTTAAATATTTTCACAAAGCCTCCTCTAAATACGATTCGTCGGAAAAACATTTAGATTCTTGTTTAAAGTACCAAATTTTTGGTAGAATAGAGTCTAGTTTGAATAGACATTTAAAATAAACATTTTCAAACACAAACAAATTTCAAAAGGTTAATCGATATCGTCTGCTTTTTAGGTAAACAAAATTTTGCGTTCCGTGGTCACGACGATTCGCTTATTATAGGAAAAATATGCAATCCAATCTACCGATCAGGTGGGTACGCGGGGCGTTGACCTCCGTCAGCTGTTGCCATGATGCAACAATGGCTAAATGTATTTGGGAAAAAATATAACATACATAGTGTAAAAATGATTGGAATCGATTCAGTTGCTTATTCTGAACAAACTATATTCAGGATTCGTATAAAGCAAAAATAAGTTTGTATAAGCACACATTTCGGTAGTGAATATGCATACCCCACTCGAAATGTCTGTGCACGCCCCTGGATGTAGGATATCATTGTTCGATTGGCAGGAGGATTCAAAGTGCTATGTGATGATTTTTTCTTTTTAACAGGCCACAACATCGGCTGCCGGCAGAAGTTACGACCCACCAGACAAAGTCTTGCCACTGCGATTCGTCGTGTTCCCGCGATATCTGGTGAAGCCGTACGGAGGACGGGTCTGAGCAGTTTTGTTGCGATGTGTGCCGGGTACGATGCGCCAAATGTTGTTGTGTCGCGAGTTTTGTCGTGGAGGGTTTCCAGATCAATCTCCCTCTGGCGCAGCATCGTTGGTCGTGTTGTTGGGTTTAACATTGGATCACCTTTTCTTTTTTTTTTTTTCGGGTTCGAAATCCTCTTAGGACGTCCGCCGCCCTAGGGTGGGCGACGGGGTCTGTCAGACTTTTACTGACTAAAACCACCCCGGTGTTTCTTCTATCACTAGCGCGCGTGGGACCGCGGGAGCCTAAATTCTTCCGCAGCCCCACACTCTGGTGCTGGCCCGGCGTGTCCGGGCCTCGTCTCCTGCACGGGGTAGTGGGGTGTTAAGCTACCCCGTGCATCGCATATGGCGCGCGCGAGTGCTAGCGCGCGCCTCCGCCTCGGGGTCCATCGAATAGGGGGCGGGGACTTCCCCATGTCCCTCGCCCTTGGACCCATTCATGGGGGGCGGAAGAGGGCGTCGTCCGCTCTTCCTCGGCGCCGGGTGCGTCTTCTGCGGCCCGGGAAGAGAGTTGAGATCTTCCTCTTCCGTTCCGCAGCTTCCTTCTGCGACATCACGTCCTCGCAGAAGGACACCACCGCGTCCCACGACACTGCGCTGCCGGCCATCCTCCGCACTACTGCCGGCAGCGTCAGGTCGCCTCCTACTTCATTTGTGAGGACAAGGCGCTGCTCCTCCCAAGCTACACACTCGGAGAGCGTGTGCTACGCCGTGTCCTCCCCGCATTGGACGCAGTGGTGGCACCGAGCGTCCGGTTCCCTGCCTAGGCGACACAGGTACTTGCCGAAGCAGCCGTGCCCCGACAGTACCTGCGTCACCCTGAACGACAGGGAGCCGTGCCTTCTCCCGAGCCGGTCGTCGAGTACTGGCCGGATCGCCTCGACGGTAGCGAGGCCGGCGGTACATTGGATCACCTCGCTCAACTGCCGTCTTCCTACTTATTCACTCAGTCTTTTTGAGTGAATAGGCCCGACTTAATTAAAACTAGTGCACTTTACCATCAACGATTGCATCACTGCTTACCATCAGGCGGGATTGCGGTCAAGCACTAGTTTATAATTATTAAAAAAAAAGTAACTGAGTATTGAACCAAATTGCGTAACACACTATCAATCACAATCTGAATAATTTTGACTATTCAACAACGTTAATATGTAATACCTAAGTAATACCGCAATGAATGTTGTTGAACTGTCAAAGTGTCAAGTGAATCAAAATGTAGTATTATTATTTTTATTCTGTGCCCGTAGCTAATACGTGTTACACAATTACCGCACTGGTTAATTGACATCTCTTGCGGAGTTATAAAGAAACTAATTCAATAGTTGTCACTGATTTAGCTTTTATATGTCGTTGGGAAATCTCGGGTTTGTAAATTTAAAGAAAAATCGCGAGAACCGTTACAAATTATAAACACTCTCCATTGTAATGGCGTCACGGGTGTTTCAAACATTTTTACATTTGCTACGTATGTCATCATCCTGATGCAATATGCTTCTATTTATTTAGGGCAGCGTTTCTCAACGTGCGGGCCGCGACCCGTAGGAAATAGTCAAGCCTCAGGAGAAATCCGCCGTTTTTTTTTTATGTATAGGAGGTTTCAAATGGACTTTTGGAGAGTTCACCGGTTGATTGTAGTAATTCTGCTTTTTTTGTTTAATCATAATTTAAGGTATTCAAAGTGGCAGACTGAAATTCCAAGTTAGAAGCAACGAGGCCATGAAAAAGGAGGAAAAACACTGATTAAGAGCATGATATGTCATGACCACACCAGCACCCTAATTGCGTAACCCACTATTACTCTTATTTTGAAGCACATAGCTAATCCATTGGTTCGTACATAAGAATAATGTATAATAATATAATAATAATAATAATAATTACTTTATTGAGCAAAAAACGTACATAGATAAAGTTTGCAGGTACATGCCTTAAAGAAACTAACAATAGAAACAAGAAGAGAGAATAGAATAAAGGTAATTTTCTATGTAACAAAACAATAAATCCTGCCTCCTAAACTAGGGAATACCTGTATCTTAGGAGACAGTAATTCGATCCGATTGAGTTGAACTGTACAATACATATTGGGCCCTAGGATTCGATTATCGATGTTAGTTTAAATCCTATCTTAACAAATAAATATGTATATATATATATCATAGAAATAAAAAGGTAAATTAAGGTTAGTAAAGTTATTACATGTTTAATTACAAAAATAGGTATAAACATTCAATCAAAGTTTTGTTGGATAGTGTATGTGTTATGTGTTGATTGTTATATGTAGTGTATCTGTTCAATAAGGTAAATCACCCAATGAATGTTGTTGAAATGTCAAAATGAAACCTATTTCTACTAATAGTACCTATGTTACGCAATTACCCTACAGAAATAAATAAAATTAAAATACTTTTTTTTTTATGTAAAATGACGTTCCTTCTCCTATCCCGCGGAAATACGATTCATCTAAAAATAAAAATGACCTCTATTTAAAATATCTATGATAGTACTAAATATATTTAAAGCACTTTCTGTATGTGTGGTGTAAAATAAATAGAATAAAGAAAAACATCTTCAATCCACAGTACAATCATTACAAACTGTCAAATTTCCTTAATTAATTTTCAACTTTATCGCTGAATCATTAAGGTCCAAGGTTGATTGGGAAGTTTGACAGATTCGGATAGCTTGACCTATTGGCATCTATCCAAGAATAAAACTCGTTTATCTTGATTGGAGTAGGCCAATCAATCCCTTGCACAAAAAATAAAAATAAAACCAGAGTAGATGGCGAGAAGTGACAAGGTGTGACGAAGAAGAAGAATCTATTCATCTTAAACTTTTCCACTGTTAAACATAAGTCACTCCTAAGCACGGCACTAGCACCTCGAACGCCGGTTCCCTCATTCATGCTACTCCTGCCAAGGGCTTCCAATACCGGTATCCCGGTATTGGCTAATACCGAGACCCCAGATATTTTTATCATTTTTCAAAATTCCATATTTATTTTACCATTTTGGCTAATATTTACAAAATATACCTAATAAGACCTACAAGTCTATAAAATACGAATGGAAAATATTAGAGGGCATCAAAAAATTCATCTGCATCCCTGTCAACAGGAAACGTGCCCAAAAGGCTGGCAGCATTGCCACATTATTCTTTGGCCAAAAAATAGCTTAGCCCTCAGGTCACATGAAAAGTCGACTAAACGCTTGGCGATGTCTTGAAGTAGTAGGTGTGAGTAGTAAGTGTGTCGGACCCCATGGCCCTAGTGTTTCAACCCCAAACGACTCATACATATAAGTTCCAATAAGATTGGAGTATTTGCCCAGTTGGAGGTTTTCCGCACTTTCCACACACACGAAATATCCAAGACCGGGACTACGGTATTGATGACTTTATTTTATTTTCAGTAGAAACTACTGACTTACAATTTCTTTCTATAGCACATTATAATTATTTCCAACGTTCTTTTTTAAACGTCGTAAATTTAATAAAACGACGTAGGTATTTTAATTATGTCTTGATTTATTTATTCAGTTAGTTACATTATGTTATTTGCGTAGGTAATGGATGGGATCTACCAATCACGTATTCCGTACCTACATCAAACGACACTAAGCAACATTGTATAAAAATAATTTCTGGCCATAATTCTGTCACTTTTTTTGGCGCTCTGGATAGGACGGGCTTGTCAAACTTATATTGACTAAAACCTACCCGTGTTCCTTCACTCGCCCGTGCCAGAAGCCACGGTAACTCTTTCGAACAATCCGCGGTTGTTTTTTACAAGTGCTTGACCGCAATCCCGCCTGATGGTAAGCATTGATGCAATCGTTGATGGTAAAGCGCGCTAGTTTATTTCTTAATAAACTGTTCACTCAAAAAACTGGGTGAATAAGAAGGAAGACGGCAGTTGAGCGACATCATGCAATGTCCAACAACACGACCAACGAAGCTGCGCTAGAGGGAGATTACAACTCGAAAGAGGACTAAACTCCCGACACAACAACATTTGACGCATCGTACCAGTCTACCAGATACACACCGCAAAACAACTGCTCAGACCCGTCTTCCGTAGGGCATGCAGGCAACCTGTGCCCCAATTCTGTGATCTGCCTCTTTCCTCAGATGGCCGTCCAACGCGACAATACTATAATTGCGAGATGGATACCTATTTTTAAATTGTCTGGTGGATTAGTCATCAAATCGGACTTATAGATAGATGCACTTATTAGCGTAGAGACAAGTTCCAACTCGAATCATTTCAGACGCAAGAAGTATTGCACCATACAGACTAATTATTGCGTTTATGCTTTAAATTATTCCGTATTTATTCATTATTATTACTATGATTTGATAACTAAGACATGAATCATTAATACAGAGTGTCGAAATATTATATTATTGGTTAACTCTGGCCCCAATTTACACGGGTTACATTCAAAGGTGACTATAAAAAAAAAAAAACCGGCCAAATGCGAGTTGGACTCGCACACCGAGGGTTCCGCCGTACAAACGTAGCGGTTTACAAAATATGACCCTAGCGTGTGACGGAAATTCGTCTAAGGTGTCGGTATAAACTGCTGTATCTTTTGATCGCGTTAATTTAGAAGTTTGATTTTTTTTCTGCTTAAATGGACAATTGACCTAGGTATTTGGTATAAATTTCAATTTGATACCTTTATTCGTTCGTGAGAAATAAGGTAGTAAGTTTCAATTTATTAAAAAAATTTTATTACATTATATAACTTAAAAATGTGATTTTCGCAATTTTTCCTATATTTGCATTATATGACAATGCTTTATGCCAAATTTCAAGATTCTGAGTTTACGGGAAGTACCTTGTAGGTTTTGATTCCCTAGCGTGTGACGGAAATTCGTCTAAGGTGTCGGTATAAACTGCTGTATCTTTTGATCGCGTTAACTTAGAAGTTTGATGTTTTCACTACTTAAAGGGACAATAGACCTAGGTATTTGGTATAAATTTCAATTTGATACCTTTATTCGTTCGTGAGAAATAAGGTAGTAAGTTTCATTTTATTAAAATATTTTTATTATATTATTTAACTAAAAAAATGTGATTTTCGTAATTTTTCCTATATTTGCATTATATGACAATGCTTCATACCAAATTTCAAGATTCTGAGTTTACGGAAAGTATCCCGTAGGTTTTGATTCCTTTGCGAGTGTCGAAAATTTGTTGAAAATATCGACATAATCGGCTGTATCTTTTGATTGACTTGGCTTAGCAGTTTGATATTCTCATAGCTTAAAGGGACAATAGACCTGAGTATTTCATGTGAATTTCAGCTTGATACGTATATGCGTTCTTGAGATAAAGGGTCTTGACAGACAGACAGACAGCCAGACAGACGGACAACAAAGTGATCCTATAAGGGTTCCGTTTTTTTCCTTTTGAGGTACGGAACCCTAAAAACTATGATAGTCAACTGAATAATGACTGCCTCCTAATCGGCGAACACATTTTTGTCAAATGATTGCGACTAGTAGGGATCATTTGGACCGAACGGTCCAATGACCGGTCCAAACGATCCTGATTAATATTACTTTTTTATTCATCTTTGCCCCACACTAGGAATTTCTCCTGTCTTGTGGGTGTGTTTACAAACATGTAAAATTACATAGACAAACAACCAGACCCGGAATAACTAACAGGCCCTACAAATATTTGTTCCATGCGGGAAACGAACACGCGACACACAGCGCAGAATTTATGGACGGTTTTTGGCTAAAATTAAAACTTGTATTTTATCTTAGAAAACCCATGTAGAAGTCTCTACCATCAAGCCCGGATAGCCCGCAAGAGCCGGAAGAGGATGCAGCGTGACGGGGTCCACGAAGACCGATGCCTTTTGGGTCAGGGTTGCGGGTTGGTTAATAAAGAAACCGTGGCCCTGGCGCATAGTCAAGTGAAGGAACACGGGTGGGTTTTAGTAAGTAAAAGTTCCAGCTCCGTCCAGAGCGGGAGAGGTCATTTGATGATTTATCATCCCAACAAATTTGTACACTGCATTCCTGACATAGGTAGAATTAGCTTATGAGATGAGAGGTTTATTTTTGGCAATAAAACGTGCTGAAAAAACTTTCGTGTTCCGGCATGATGTCCTACTGAGGACGGGTCTGTGCATTTGTGTTGCGATTTGTGCCAGGTACGATGTCGTGTTGTTGAATTTAACATTGCATCACCTTGCTCAACTGCCGTCTTCCTTCCTATTCACTCATATTCTTTTTTACTTAAGAGGCTTAATAAACTACCTCGCTTTACCATTAACGATTGCATCACTGCTTACCGTCAGGCGGGATTGCGGTCAAGCACTATATTATAATTATTAAAAATAAATAGGTGCGTAGCCGATTCACACGTCTTGCCATGCTATACATAGTCATGGGACATATTCTTTTACTCTAGTGAAAACGTAAACTCACGTTGTCAAACAAATGTATACACACAGCTACAAGTGAAATTTATCACCTTTTCCCCTACGTCTCTTCGTTTAGCAACTTACGATATTTATCTTTCCAAGAATGTTTATACAGGAAACTAGGAACACTCATTTCCCTGGCATGTTTTCGCCATTCTTATAAATCCGACGGAAATAAAACTCACGACTTCGCAGATTAGTTTGATTTATATCCACTTTTAATATGACCCACTTATAGTATTATTATCGGAAGACGGCCATTAGCTTACTTTATTAGAGTTCCGAGATCTCGGAAAAAATCTTTACGACCTACGTTCCTGCTTACGCTGAAGAAGAATTTGAAATAAACAAATATTGTAAACTAGCGGCCGCCAGCGACTTCGTTCGCGTATAGTTAGTTATACTCCGCTCCTATTGCTCGCAGCGTGATGTTATAGGTATAGCCTAAAGCCTTCCTGGATTAATGAGGTATCCATCGGACCAATACTTCCTGAGATTAGTGCGTTCAAACAAACAAACTCTTCAGATTTATATATGTATTAGTATAGATTTCCATAATCTTGTTTCCACGAAAGTGCAATCCATAAAATTTTCAAGGCTGGCAATTCTGTACGTTTGCCAAAATCGATCGGGAATAACACTACCGAAATCTTTTATTTACGATCTCCTGTCGTCTTTCAGAGCAAGACAGTTTTCTTTTCAAAGATTAAATATAAGTGTGGAAACAGAGTGGAAACACCAACCACGCTGTGGCGGAATCAAAACCCAATATATTTTACTCAATCCAAACTTGCGTTACAATACTAACACCTATTTTAAATGCGAAAGTAACTTTGTCTGTCTGTTATCTTGACACACGTAACAGGCTGAACGGATTTGGGTAACCTGGGTGAGGAGATAGGACAGAGAATGTTTTCTATCTTTTTATTTCGATATGATAATTCCAGTGAAATAATTTGGAATGGGCAAAAACTATCACTGGATGTCAAAGATCTATGAATATCAATGAAGAAAAAATTCCCTCCCTCAAGCCTCCGTGGCGTAGCGGTAGCGAACGCGGCCGCTGCGCAAGGAGGCGTGGGTTCGATCCCCACGCAGTGCAAATATTTGTATGCATGAATATGAATATTTGCACTGTTCTGGTCGTGCTTCGGAAAGCACGTTAAGCCGTTGGTCCCGATTGCCACACGAACATCAATGGCAGTCGTTACGGGTTGTTGGAGGCCCACAAAAGTCCAACAATTGGTCTCACTGCAATACTTCGATATCGCCTTCGGGTTGTGGAGGCCAGACGGCAGTCGCTTCACGGAAAATATCAAAGTTTAGCCAAAATCAGCAGTTAGGCTATTAAAGCGGACCCCAGACTCCAAAGCTGAAAAAGCTTCGGATGCAACTGGGATTAACGCTGAGATGATGATGATGAAAAAACTTGGACAAATAGACGAAAAAGACGGCTTTTCATTTTTCAATCATTTCAAAGACTTCTTAAACTACACTTACACTGCGGCCCGATGTAATATTTTAAATTTTTGTGCGTGCCAATTATTATTTTACAGAGAAACCGAACATGGAACAATATTTATCTTCGACTAACAGCTAATTTTTCAATCATCTGGGACTGTCCTATGACGTGTTAACGCCATCATTGTGCGTATGTGGAAAAAGGGTAGCACTATTCATTCTGTATAGCTCTGCCTTTGTCTGACACTGGAATGAAAATGGTTTCAATACGTCATACTAAACCAGCTGATATATAAATTCAAAGAACAATTTTGAAATTTTGACAGTTATTTCATACAAAAACTGTCGAACGTCAATTATATTCCCGGAATAAAAGATACCAGAAGGCAAATCCTCGTAAATTAATAGGTATATTATTTATTAATAATAATAATATAGACTTGTCAAACTGTATGGAAGTTAGAAGTATATTTGGACAGATTGAGACAAATCAGACTGGGTGGACGTTCTTACAATTACAAAAATTACCCCCTCTAGTTATATGGAAAAATCATCCCTTATAATCTCAAACAAAACAAGTAATTTTTTCAGCCAACGATAGTCGGGTCTGACTAAAAGACATTTCGTCGCAATATTCAGGTCAAATCTTTTCCTGACTGTTCTCCGGTCTGAAGATGATATCATCCAACTCTTGCTCTCACATAATCTATGTTTATACCTGCTTCCCATCTCCTGTGAGCATCAACATCGAGCGACAGGGAGTCTGTACCTCGCTGGCACGGCTCCAAGCAGCGCTCAGTACGAGCCACTGTTGCTATCTGCCAGTGCGTTGAGTCGTTGACTCACTGAAACAGTTGCTTTAATGAAGGTCGTACTGTTCTACGCTGCTTTTGATTGTTCGGTATTATCGCGCCCTGTTGTAGGGTTGGCAGTATTCTCAAGTTCCTTTTGAGGGTTCTGTACACAAAGGGTGAAAACGTCTCGTTTTTTCCAAGGGTAAACCCTGAGAAGCACAACGGTACACTGTACCCATGTAAGTTTTCATCCTTTCATTACGGAACCCTGAGAAGCTCAACGATACACTGTACCCATGTGAGTTTTCATCCCTTGAATACGGAACCCTGAGAAGCTCAACGACACACTATACCCATGTGAATTTCACCCTTTGGGCACGGAACCCTAAAAAGCTCAACGATAGACTATATCCATGTAAGTTTTCACCCATTGGGTACGTAACACTGAGAAGCACAACGATACATTGTTTCCATGCAAGTTTTGACCCTTTGGGTACGAAACCCTGAGAAGCACAACGAAACATTGTACCCATGTAAGTTTTCACTCTTTGGGTACAGTACCCTGAGAAGCACAACGAAACATTGTACCCATGTAAGTCTTCACTCTTTGGGTACAGTACCCTGAGAAGCACAACGAAACATTGTACCCATGTAAGTTTTCACTCTTTGGGTACAGTACCCTGAGAAGCACAACGAAACATTGTACCCATGTAAGTCTTCACTCTTTGGGTACAGTACCCTGAGAAGCACAACGAAACATTGTACCCATGTAAGTTTTCACTCTTTGGGTACAGTACCCTGAGAAGCACAACGAAACATTGTACCCATGTAAGTTTTCACTCTTTGGGTACAGTACCCTGAGAAGCACAACGAAACATTGTACCCATGTAAGTTTTCACTCTTTGGGTACAGTACCCTGAGAAGCACAACGAAACATTGTACCCATGTAAGTCTTCACTCTTTGGGTACAGTACCCTGAGAAGCACAACGAAACATTGTACCCATGTAAGTTTTCACTCTTTGGGTACAGTACCCTGAGAAGCACAACGAAACATTGTACCCATGTAAGTTTTCACTCTTTGGGTACAGTACCCTGAGAAGCACAACGAAACATTGTACCCATGTAAGTTTTCACTCTTTGGGTACAGTACCCTGAGAAGCACAACGAAACATTGTACCCATGTAAGTTTTCACTCTTTGGGTACAATACCCTGAGAAGCACAACGATTCATTGTACACATGTAAGTTTTGACCCTTTGAGCACGGAACCCTGAGAAGCACAACGATATATTGTACCCATGTAAGCATCTAATTGATAACACTAATTAATGTAAAACATTAATTACATGTTTTAGTTATCTTTAACGACATGTTTTATTTTTTTCAACTATAATCATTATTATTAAACAAATATCTAATCGTGTTTTATTAGTTGTTACATATCTGACCTCCACAACCCGACTACAAGTGTAATATGTTCTGCCAGGGTTACGGGTTGGACGGTTGGTTGAAAGTGAAACCGTTGCCCTGACGCACAGGCAAGTGAAGGAACACGGGTGGGTTTAGTCACTAAAAGTCTGACACGCTCGATTTCCCTCCGCCCAGAGCGCGAGAGGTCAGTTGATGATTTCCCATCCACACTTATCACTTATTATCGAGGGACTGGAACAATTTGGCAGCGGCGGTGTTTCCGTCACACTACAATTTAAGTGTCTTCAAGGCTAGAGTGAATAGGCTCTTAATAAACTAGCGCGCTTCACCATCATCGATTGCATCACTGCTTACCATCAGGCAAGAAATGGACAATGACTCATCATCACCCCAGTGTTAATCTCAGTCGCATCCGAAGCCTTTTCAGCTTTGGAGTCTGGGGTTCGCTTTACCAGTCCAACTGCTGATATGGCTAAACTTCGACATTTTCCATGAAGCGACTGCCGTCTGACCTCCACAACCCGAAGGCGACATCGAAGCATTGCAGTTAGACCAATTGTAGGACTTTTGAGGGCTCCAACAACCCGTAACGACTACCACTAGATGTTCGTATGGCAACCGGGACCAACGGTTTAACGTGCTTTCCGAGGCACGACCAGGCCAGTGCAAATATTCATATTCATGCATACAAATACTTGCACTGTGCGGGGATCGAACCCGCGCCACCTTGCGCAGCGGCCGCGTCCGCTACCGCTACGCCACGGAGGCTGTAGATTGCGGACATTGGCTACTTTATCTATACTAATATATAAAGCTGAAGAGTTTGTTTGTATGTTTGTTTGTTTGTTCGCGCTAATCTCGGGAACTACTTGTCTGATTTGAAAAATTATTTTTGCGTTGGATAGCCCATTAATCCAGGAAGGCTTTAGACTATATAACATCACGCTGCGACCAATAGGAGCGGAGCATAACTAACTTCACGCGAACGAAGTCGCTGGCGGCCGCTAGTAATTTATAAAATAAAAACTTTTTTACAAAAAAACAACCAACTTCCAAAAACTACTACAAAGTGAAAAATAACTAATTTCGGAAGTCGGTGTCAAAAATGAATATACAAAACCAAAGACACCGACTTCCAAGTTTTTATTTTACACTTTTTAGTTGTTAAAAGTACCTACTATGTATTCAGTTGCATCCGGTCAGACTGGAAGCTGACGCAAATTTAGTTGGGAAACGACGTAATTTTGTTTACTTTAATTTTTACCCGTAAGTATTCCCTTAACTGCCTATGGTCTTCATCAACAAATTTACTGCAGACCATTATTTTAACCCAATGGGTGCAAAGGTCTCATCAATATAAATGAATTGAGTCCAAATACAAGGTAGCTACTGTAAATCCTTTAGGAGTTCCCTGAACTGACCTTTGTCATCATCATCAGCTCCCTAATGACAGTCACCACCCATCTAGGTGTAAGATTCTTGTCAATACAAATTATTTAAGCACAAACACAAGGTAGCTGCTGTGAATTGTTGAGGAGTTCCTTCGACTGTCTCCCGGCTCCATCATCAGATCTACTCAAGACATTTATTAAACTGTAGTGCTTTAAAATACTTAATGAAAATGCTAAGAAATGCACTAGTCGCTCCTGCAATTTTTGAAAGTTTCCCTTTTTTTCTCTGGTCTTCCACCATCAAACCCTGATATCTTTATCATGGGACCACCTTGGGAACGTCTTCTTTCCAACAGAAAAAGAACTATCAAAATCGGTTCATAAACGACGAAGTTATGCGCGAACAAACATAAAAAAAGCATATATACGGTCGAATTGAGTAACCTCCTCCTTTTTGAAGTCGGTTAAAAAAAAGATATAATTCACCGTGAAAAGTTTGGTGAAGTATGTACACTTTAGGGTGCACTCAGTTGTGTTGCGATGTGTGGCGGGTACTATGCGCCAAATGTTGCTGTCTCGGGAATTTGGTCGTGGAGAGTCTCCAAATCAATCTCCCTCTAGCGCAGCATCGTTTGGTCGTGTTGGTCTTGGGTTTAACATTGCATCACCTCGCTCAACTGCCGTCATCCTTCCTATTCCTAAGTTTTTAAGTGAATAGGCTTAATAAACTAGTGCGCTTTACCATCAACGATTGCATCACTGCTTACCATCAGGCGGGATTGCAGTCAAGCACTAGTTTATAATTATAAAAAAAAAAAAAAAAAATCTTTTCCACAAACTAAACTAATTCTAAATTAAGTACGTCTTTCTCTTTCCATTTCATTGAGAAAAGGATGCAAGATAACATTTTAGTTTAATCCTATCTATCCAACGCAAAAAAAAAAATCAAATCGGACCAGCAGTCCAATTGGCGAACACGTTTCTGTCAAATGATTGCGACTAGCTGGAATCGTTTGGACCGCAGTTGATATTATTTTATACTAAAATAACACTTCCAATAAATTACTATTTTAGACTAAAATAAGATAAACTGCGGTCCAAACGATCCCAACTAGTCGCAATCATTTCACTAAAATGTGTTCGCCGATTAGGCTGTAGTAGTTCCTGAGATTAGCGCGTTCAAACCAACTCTTCAGCTTTATAATATATTAGTGTGATATTAGTATATGACATATGTAGTAAGTACAGATAGAAAGTTACCTACTTAAATAATTACATTGGGTCTAATTTATTAGTCTTTGCAACAGTTAATTAAATCAAAGAAAAACAATCGAAGTTTTAAATGTAGGCAATGTGCCAGAATCGTTGTTACTCAATCCACTTGTCAGCTCTACTTAGTTTGGTCATATTTGTTATATAACTAGCTTTTGCCAGCGGCATCGCCCGCGTAGTAAGTCCGAACTTATTCCATGCGGACGTACAGACGACAGCACATCAAGCTACTACAATCTGTTAGATTTCCTTATTAGATTTTCAACTTTATCACTAAAGCATTAAGGCTCAAAGTTGGTTGGAAATATTTGGCAGTTTGGAGTAGCTTGACCTGCTATCGTCCATACATTGTACAGTTGGCAACATACATAGAAGAAGATTAAATGTTTATTTTTCAAAACAAAAATTAAGAATAATTAAATACACTTCCAATAAATGACTATTTCTTTAAAACATTTTAAATTTACGTTTTTTTCTTTCAGCAGTGGCTAAAAAATACTTACTTGAAGAAAGAAATAGTTACTATCTATAGGTAAATACATACTACTTCGTGTTTACCCTATTTTTAACCGACTTCAAAAAAAGGAGGTTATCAATTCGACCCGTATGTATGTAAGCCAAATTTCAAGTGTAGGTATGTATGTTTTTTATGATTACATGCGCATATTTCCGGAACTACAAGTCCGATTTAAGTAATTCTTTTTCTGTTTTACTATGTATTGTTCAACTTAGGGAATCCTATTTCATCAAAATCGGTTCAGTAGTTTTTGAGATAGGGTTTTTTTCGTATTGATGAGTACCTACTTATTCTAACATGTGTTATGGCTGCCACTATTGTTATGAGGTGAAAAAAAAACTTTTTACAAAAAAAATAGAAACCAACTTCAAAAAAAAAAAAAACACATAAAAGGATAAAATACTTAATTTTACTTTTGTCATGGTTCTGGTAGTCGGTGTCCCGAGGTTTCTGTTGTTTAGCTCGCCACCGACTTCCAGAGCCATGACAAAAGTAAAATTAGTTTTTTACTTTTAAGTGTTTTTTTGAAGTCGGTTTTTTTTTTTATAAAAAGATTTTTTTAATTATATAAATTAGTGCTTGATTACGATCCGGCCTGATGGTAAGCAGTGACGCAATCGATGATTTTATTCTTTAAATAACTTTATTATAGTCGGTATCTATTTTTTTATAAAAATAGATACCGACTATAATAAAGTTATGGTTCTTTTTTCACAGATCAACACATCAGACATCACACCACAAATCACAGCCTCTATCCCTCAGGATTACTTACCATTGTGAATAATCCCCCTTACAAATGCTGTGCCTATTCGTGTACATCATCTGGTCGTAGATGTTCAGTGGTCCGAAATAGCCATCTTATATTTATCAGCAGTCTATTACTGTGCCCGTGCTGAGCTAAATGCAAGCCGTAGTAACGGATTTACTACATCTAGTAACTGCTACAGTTGTAAAGGAAATGATTAAAGTTTCACTTTTCAGAGTCATACCATGTTTTCTTTTTTTTTTTAAATAATTATAAACTAGTGCTTGACTGCAATCCCGCCTGATGGTAAGCAGTGATGCAATCGTTGATGGTAAAGCGCACTAGTTTATTAAGCCTATTCACTTAAAAAACCAAGGAATAGGAAGGATGACGGCAGTTGAGCGAGGTGATGCAATGTTAAACCCAAGACCAACACGACCACACGATGTTGCGCTAGAGGGGGATTGATCTGGAGACTCTCCACGACCAAACTCCCGACACAACAACATTTGGCGCATCGTACCCGCCACACATCGCAACACAACTGCTCAGACCCGTCCTCCGTACGGCTTCACCAGACATCATGCCGGAACACGACGAATCGCTTCGCGGCAAGACTTTGTCTGGTGGGTGGTAACTTCTGCCGGCAGCCGATGTTATGGCCTACCACCGAGAAAACGTACTTTTGATTAACTATCTATAGATGTATTATTAAAATGGATTAACATGAATTTCCATACTTAATATCATTTTCTTGTTAAAAAGGAAGAAATATTTTAAATGTTTGAACACATATTCATCACTTTTGGCCCCACACTAGGAATTTCTCTTGTATCGTGGGTGAGTTTACATACACTTAAACTTACAAACACAAACAGCCAAACCCGGAAGAACTACCGAAACCGCGACACACCGTGCATTAACCGTGTCGTCAATTTTTATTTGTTGTTGAAAGTCTTTCATTTATTGTTCTCTTTTTTATAATTATAAACTAGTGCGTGACCGCAATCCCGCCTGATGGTAAGTAGTGATGCAATGTTCGATGGTAAAGTGCGCTATTTTATTAAAAGCCTATTCACTCTAGCCTTGAAGACACTTAAGGCGATAGATACCCTCGAGCGGCCAAAAACGCTCATGTTTCAAAGTTTATTCCTCCAGAATGCCTTGATCAAAAATTTTGAAAAAAATATATTATAATCATAGATTCAAGCACAACATATTTATTGTTTAATATTTTCTATACGGCCTATATTTACGTCAAAAAAAAAAAAATATTTCTACATGGCGTTTTTTAACCTTTAAATCGATATTTCTCTGTAAGCGCTAAGACTACTTAAAATATTCTTACTCGCAGTAACGTGTACCTGTAAGAACTATAAAATCATAGTTCTATTTTAAAATTGATGAAATATTTAATAAGAAAAGTAATAAAAATGAGTGTCCGTACGAGTTTCCGCCTTGCAAGGTTCAGAGGGGCTCTATGCGGGACGCGGGCGCGGGTGGCCGGCAGTCTCGCGCCAGCGCTCGTGAGAGGAGGCTGTGTCACTTTCTGCTCCGCGCACCCTTGGATAATAATGTAAAGACATGCTTCAGAAGCGGGGAAAATAATAACGACGTATTATGGTCCAGTACAAGTCTGTTTAATTAATGATCAACAGTACAGACATCAGTAGCTTTTATACACCATTGAGTCAAAACACTAACGAATAGTCACAAAACTAATAGACAACGGAAACGGAAATTATCAGGTATTGAATTAAAATTAAGAAAAAGTTAATGGTAACGCTAGTAATTGTCAATAATTGTGTACAGATATTTGGATTAACGTAAAATGTCGAAAGTTGTTTATATTTATTTATTTGAACAATGCTTGATTCAATAAATAAATATCCGATGGGCGGGAAGACTAATGCTCGGTAGGATTTTATAATAAGAGTTGGCGGCAATCGGATGTTGCATCTATAATTCTAAAGTTAAAAATAATAAAGAAAATAATCTAATTATAAGACCGGTAGTGTACTTCCAAGTGTGATTTTAGAATAAACTAAGGTTTTAAAATCCTCCTAGGTAATTTAAAGTAATCATAATAAATTTAAATTAACATAAATAATTACGCAACTACGATCAATATAAAATAATTATGTATAGCTCGAACTAAGTATAGCTTCATAGATGAGCGAGAAGCGGAAGCTATAACACTAAGTACTTCGAGTGCAACGAAGTATTTTTAGTGATTTTGTGTATAATTATTGGATGTTTGCATTTATTGCCGCGCTGGGACGCTTTACGTGATTTTATATGATGTTTTATTTTGATACTAGTTTTCCGCCCGCGGCTTCGCCCGCGTGGAGTTCGGTTATATCGTGCTTTTCAGATTTCCTTCGAGAACACCAAATTTTTCCGGGATAAGACAAAAACAATGCCCCTATCATTTAATGCGGATTTCTAACTTTACGGCTACAAAATTTCAATCAATCGGTTCAGTAATTACAATGTGAAAGCAGAACAAAAAAATAAACAAACTCACTTTCCCATTTATAATATTAGTATGATTCGGTTATATCGCGCTTTTTAGATTCCTTCGGGAATATCAAATTTATCCGTGATAAAAAGTACCCCATCATTTATTCCGGACCTCTAACTTTACGTCTACAAAATTTCAAAGCAATCGGTTCAGTAGTTACGTCGTGAAAGCGGAACAAACAAACAAACAAACTCACTTTCCCATTTATAATATTAGTATTTTCTAGATTCTGATCAGTGCAAACAGTTTTGACTTCTGTGAGTAAGTGTAAATATTAGCCCTTAGTATTTATTGCCGCGCTTGGACGCTTTATGCGATTTTTTGAGTTTATTTTGAGTTCATTTTAGACGATTTTTTTTTTAATTTTCGAAAAAGATTTATTGCATAGTGTAGGGGGTGTCAAGAGGGTAACTTCTTATACGGGTCATTTTTTTTTAAATTATAAATTAGCGCTTGACCGCAGTCCGGCCTGATGGTAAAGTGGTACGATCGTTGATGGTAAAGCGCGCTAGTTTATTAAGAGCCTATTCACTCTAGCCTTGAAGACACTCAAATTGTAGTGTGAAGGAAACACCGCCGCTGGCAAATTGTTCCAATCCCTCGATGCATGCGGTATAAAAGAGGAAGCGAAACGCTTTCTCCGGATCGTAGTGATGTTAACAACGTAAGGGTGGAAGCTCGCCGTACGACGGGTCGTCCGATGGTGGAACGGAGATGGGGAATAAAATCATGCAATTCCCTCGCTTACTTATAATGCATCCTATAGAACATAGAAAGACTAGCTACTTTACGCCAGTGCTCTAGGCTTTGGAGACCATCTCGAGTTAAATCAGTGTCACCAATCAGCCTCTTCGCACGCCTCTCCACTGAATCCAAAGTCTCCAGGTGACACTTAGCAACATCAGCCCAAATGTGGCTGCAGTACTCTACATACGAACAGACCTGAGCTTTGTACATCATAAGAAGCTGCCCTGGTGTGAAGTACCGCCAGACCTTTGCGATAAAGCCAAGTTTCCTGGCAGCCACCTTGGCCTTGGAGTCAATGAACCGCCCAAAGTTTAGGCTCGAGGAAATCTCAACTCCCAAAAGCTGAAGGCGGTCGTTACACTCCAAGGATACATTTCGAAAAGTGGGAGCCAAGGTGAATGGGCTCTTTTTGGCAGTGAAAAGACACGCCTGTGTTTTGGCGGCTTTGAATGCTTCAAGATTGGCCTTGCCCCATTCGAAGACTGCCTGTAGTGCAAAATTCGTTCGCTCAACCATGGCCTCTCTTTCGGACCGGATTGATTCCCTACTAGCCCTAGCATCCGGCAGGTATCTCTCCACAACTGTGCTGTCATCTGCAAGCCCATAGATACCGGGCATCAGCAGATCGTTAATATGCAGCAAGAACAGAGTTGCAGAGAGAACAGACCCCTGAGGAACACTGGCATTAGTCGACATGGGCTCAGATGAGCAAACGTTGACAACAACTCGGAGCGACCGTTCAATCAGGAAGTCTTTTACCCAGCCAGTCAGGCCAGGAGAAATGCCGTAGAAGCTTACTCAATAAGCCAGGGTGCCATACCCGATCGAAGGCCTTCGAGATATCAAGGGAGACAGAAATCGCTTCCCCATTTCTCTCAAGGGCCTCGCCCCCACAAGTGAGTGGCATACACTAGAAGGTCCCCAGTTGACCGATTGCGCCGAAACCCGTACTGTCGGTCAATGAGGAGATCGTTACCTTCCAGGTATTCCAAGAGGCGCGACTTCAACACACGCTCCATAATTTTGCAAAGTATGGAGGTGATCGAAATCGGCCGATAGTTGGTAGGATCGGTACGACTACGCCTACCCTTTTTGGGCACGGGCTGCACTTTTGCCAGCTTCCAGGCCTTGATCACTATACCAGTCTTAAACGAGAGGCGATACAAGCGCGTCAATACAGGAGACATCGGGCGCACATACTTTAAGAACAATCGCTGGTATACAATCTGGACCACTAGCCTTATTCACGTCTAGACGACATAGTACTATTCCTGGCCTGAGCCTGAGCTTGGCTGGTGCCTGAGGTTCCGCAATGAGGTAAATTAGGTGGAGTAGCACTTCAAGTATCAAGACGCGAATTATGGGCGAAGAGAGATGCAATGAGAACTGCTTTCTCTCTCGCCGTATGAGCCAGTGTTCCATCAGGCCGAACCAGCGGAGGGAGTGTGGCAGAAGTTCGCCTCGACCGATTTGGCAAGGGACCAAAAAGATCTGCTACCGAATGGTAGCGCAGATAACTTGTTACCAATACGGGTAATGCGGTCGAAGCGAGCCTTCCTAAGCGCCTGTTTGTAGGACTTGGCAGCACGATTAAAGGACTCATCCGGAGCTCCGCGTCCACGAGCGTCAACCCAGGTGAGAAATTCCGTGTGCTTACGCTGTTCACCACCGCATGCACCCGCTGTTCACAATCGGCATTGAACCATGGGCGAGCCGAGCCACCGACAGGCACGTCATTGAAGGGCCCACCACATCGGTGATAGCCTCCGCACAGCTCACGGATTGTCAGAAGAGAAGCAGATATGCTGCCAAGGATAAGACGCAAAGACGTGATGTATCTCATCCCAACCCGAGATTCGTGATCTGGTGGGGAGAAGGACGATACAGACTTTACCAGACAGTGGTCTGAAGTTCTCAACGGTGACGAAACTGTTACAATACATCTGTTCGGATCAGTGGTCAGCAGAAGGTCCAGACAATTGGCGGTATGACCAACTACATCAGGCACCCTAATCGTTCGTTCTACCAGCTGGGAATAGCCCATTGAAAGCGCGAAGTTTCGCGCCTCTCTCCTAGCGTGGTCGGTCCTCTCGTACGGGATAAGCCAGTCCTGATGGCAGGTGTTGAAGTCCCCTAGAGCGACGAACTGTGCGTCAGGGTGCCGGTGCAGCGCATTGTCAGCAGCCTCACTGAGGTGGTCAAATAATCGAGTTGTCTCCTGATCACCGCTGTGCGATCGGTAGACACAAGTGTAAACAATTTTGTCCACACCAGTGTCAACCAACAGCCATAGGGACGAGAAGTGATGGTCTTTGAGGTGGCAGAGGCGCCGGCAACAGATGTCAATGCGGACATATACAGAGTGCTCTAAATGATCCTCCAATGCGTATCCCCGGTAGCTGAGGTATGCCGCATGAGACGGACATCAGATCTGTGTCTCCGTCAAGAAAAGCCGATGGGACTTCTCAGTCTGAAGGTGGTGGTGTAGTGCAGTGAGACTGGAGTGCAGACCTCAAATATTAGAGAGGTGCATTTTGAATGAGAGGACGTGCGTCCGCTGTGCACACCTACTTTTGTTATTAGATTTAAACTTTTTCATAGATTTAAATGAGTGAATAGGAAGGAAGACGGCAGTTGAGTGAGGTGATGCAATGTTAAACCCAACAATGCGACCAACGATGGGCCAGAGAGAGATTGATCTGGAGACTGCGGGGACGCCCCCCAGGGATCGCCATCGGGTCCTCTCCTCCGGGCGCCAACCACCACAATGGGGCCACCGTGGGATTTTTGCAGTTGGCTGGGCAGCCTTTCGTGTGTGGCTGGCACACTACTTGGGCCCCCAATTACCTGCGGTCGGCCAGCGGAGCACCGTGCTTCGGATCCCGCTACCCTCCATGATCAAAGTCCCAACACAACATCATTTGGCGCATCGTACCCGGCACACACCGCAACACAACTGCTCAGACCCGTCCTCCGAACGGCTTCACCAGATATCATGCCGGAACATCTCGGTGGCGGCATGACTTTGTCTGGTGGGTGGTAACTTATGCCGGCAGCCGATGTTGTGGCCTACCACCGAGGAAAGAAAGAACTATGAAAGAACTTTGATCCCTAGCACTTGCCAGCACTTGGCCTATAACTTTTTCGCTGCGACGTACCAGTTTCGAGATAAAACGGCCCACGATGTGAGGGGCTACGATGACGCTATATCTCGAAATTAGTGTGTCGCAGCGAAAAAGTGAGAAGGGTCAAAGTTATTTCTAAGGCTATTCGTCAAATTGTTGCTAAGTCCAAAACAAATATTTTCCTTCCCTAAAAAAATATATAATTGATACTTGTAATTCAATCCATATGAAACTTGATAAAATTTCCCCATTTTCTTTTTTCTAGTAGGTAAATCAAAACAATTTCTTTTTTTCATTTTTTAAGTTCATTAGTCTCAAGTGTTCATTGCCTAAAATTTGGTCAGCTAAATTTTTAAACAATATGTATTCTAAATAATATGCACCTATTTTAGTCTGACCTGTGGGTTTTATTTAGATGATTTAGTTTCCGGGATTTTTTTTTTAAATCCTGGTAAGTTGCAGTGGGAATTATACCAAAAACGCTAAATGCTAAATAATAACTATAAATAAAAGAATAAACCGGTTCCCATTTTGCATCAATCATTTTTATAAATTAATATTTATTTTCCTATTTTAAAATAAAAAAAATCCCTGCAACGCAGTGTCGAAAACAACATAATAAAAGTAATTACCTAATATGTTTCACTTTAGGGCATGAGTTTTGATACCACGTAATTCTATATTAGGTACTTTTTAGACAGAATAGTATGAATAGTATACTTTATAGAAATGGTATGGCATTCAACGTTTGTTGCGAGCCGTCCGCGCTCGAAGCAAGCGAGTAGGAAATGTGCACGTAAATATGATGCGGGGTGCGCGGGGGTTTCTGCCTAGCCCCGCCCAGATGCGCAAGGTCATCGTCGTTACTAATCGCCTTAAATTATGTTCCAGTCCCTCGACGTACGCGCTATAAAAGACGAGGCGAAACGCTTCATCCGGAACGTTGTGGTGTCAACAGCATAAGGCGTCGTCCTTATTGACGGAGATCGCATGATGACACGATGCGTTCTCTTCGTGCGATAACTTCAAACATACAGATTACATCAAAGTGTCCTAATTTGAACCTATAAACGTGCGAGCACATGAAATGCTTAATAACGATCGTACGCATAGGACACTCTGATGAAATCTGTGTGTTTGAACTCATCGAAGAGAACGCATGGAGCCGTCGTGCGATCTCCGCCAATTAGGACGACGCCTAAGGGTGGATACTCGCCGTACGACGGGTCGTCCGATGTCTGTTATACTAAGATTACTCATTGATGAATTTCATACTATTTTGGCCAAGGATTACTATTCTATATAATTGTAAAATAAGCATTATAATTTTACCCATATTTCACTTCTGGTTTTGCAAGTATATTGTTAAGCACGACTTCCTTACTGATGCTAAAATATTATATGAAATTAAATTATTCATGAGACTATGGTAGTGTTCCCTTATGAATTGTGATATTTCCGTACCGCCTACACGTATAATGCAATATGCTTTCCTCTCCACAATAACTTGCTGAGAATAATAAGCAATTGTATGATAGAGTACAGAGCATTTTATGTGCAGGCAACAGCACCTGAAGCTACTACAATCTGACAAATATGTAAGTACTAGCGGCCGCCAGCGACTTCGTTCGCGTGGAATTAGTTATGCTCAGCTCCTATTGGTCGCAGCGTGATGTTATGTAGCCTAAAGCCTTCCTGGATTAATGGGCTATCCAACGCAAAAAGAATTTTTCAAATCGGACCAGTAGTTCCCGAGATTAGCGCGAACAAACAAACAAACAAACTCTTCAGCTTTATATATTAGTAAAGATTACATTTTTTTTTAATCCATAATAATATTATAAATCGGAAAGTGAGTTTGTTTGTTTGTTTGTTCCGCTTTCACGGTGTAACTACTGAACTGATTGCATTGTAATTTTGAAGACGCAAAGTTAGAAGTCCGGATTAAATAATAGAGTACTTTTTATCCTGGAAAAGTTTGATATTCCCGAGAGAAATCTAAAAAGCGCGTTATAACCGAATTCCACGCGAGCGAAGCCGTAGGCGGAAAGCTAGTAAATTATAAATTAGTACTTGACCGCAACCCCTCCTGATGGTAAGTAGTGATGCAATGTTTGATGATAAAGCGCGCTAGTTTATTAAGAGCATGTTCACTCTAGCCTTGAAGACACTTAGGTCCGTATTACAGAACGTCACTCAAACTCAAGCTCTACTTAAGTCTCGTTTCAAGCCTTTTGATTGGTTCAAACTAGTTATAAGTAATGCTTATGCAGAGATCAATGCTTGAGTTTCCTTCTGGAATACGCACCTTAGGTCCGTATTACAGAACGTCACTCAAAACTCAGTTTCCTTCTGGAATACGGAACTTAAATTGTAGCCTGACATATACATTTTCGAATTTATCATTAAAGCATTAAGGCTCAAGGTTGATTGGGAAAGACAGATTCGCGTAACTTGACCTGCTGTTGTCCATTAGACAGAAGATAAAATAGGTTTTTTGCCATTTTCGTTATTTAGGTGTAATTTATAAGTCATTGTATTGTTTTTATTTTGCTACCACTATTAACATTTTCTTAAAAATATTATATTGAAACCATTATTTATTTAAAAGAATTGAATGCATCTAGAAAATTAAATGCGTCTCTGCTTCTTCTGCTGACCAGATTTTAAGTGGTGATATTTAAAGGGATGGAGAGTGACATAGGCAATTTTATTTTGTCTCTTTGTAACCCCCCACGGCCCCCACTTCCCTAAAATGGGGGATGAAATTTTATTTGGGACTTTACGCAGTTTACAAGGTAGAAAGCCAAAATGGGTACACGGACTCTTTGTTCCCAACGAAAAATACATGGCTTATTTTTTTTGGCAATCTTGTCTCAGTACCTAAAATAGGGGATGGAAATTTGGGAGAGGACCGTATTACCCACTATGGTCCGTATTACAGAACGTCACTCAAACTCAAGCTCTACTTAAGTCTCGTTTCAAGCCTTTTGATTAGTTGAAACTAGTTTTAAGTAATGCTTAAGCAGAAATCAATGCTTGAGTAACGTTCTGTAATACGGACCTATGTAACGCGAGTGAAGCATACTAACATAGAATAAAGAGAGGGAAGTACGTTATCTTCATACAAACGGACCGCGCGCGGCTTGTATGTTTGCGCCATAGTATCTATGCGTCGCCGCACGCACACCTAAACACAATATTAGAGTGCCTATGACTGCGCTAGTCGCGGCTAGCACGGAACGAGGTTCGCGCGTCACGGCTTTTCGGCACATTAGCTTTTAAAAAATGATCACATAAACTGCAAAGTTGGTATGTCTATTTATGAACAAATAAAAGACTTATATTTCTAAAAGTTATTTACAAGGATACGGATATATTACACATTAAAGTTTAATAACAACGCGTTTCGTAATAGTCGAAACCGAAGAAAGTAGGTATTTTTCTGTAGCTAATTTGTAATTTTGTATTAAATGTGTGATTCAATAGATGTTATGTTTGTATTATTTATATTTGTATTAATTAAAAATAAAAATAAATATGGTTCTTTATGTGTACAAAACTAAAAATAAAAATTACAAAAAAAAAACTGACTAGTATATGTAAACTAAATACTAAGCAAATAATTTAAACATAAGCTCTTAGTCTATAAATATTTGTTAGCGGTTTGGGCGACAACCGTAACCGACGAAGCGCGGACAGTCGTCAACCCTAAGACAGTAGGCAATTAAATCGCGGATTGGGTCGCAGATAACCTACTTCCTCTCTTTATTCTATGATACTAATGATAATGATAAAATAGACGAAAACTCTACTTCTTTCGTATGTAAATTCAATAACAACCATCACTTCACCAAACATTCAATTTCATTTGATGAGAAAAAAATATTCAGAACAAAATCAAATTTTTGAATTTAGAACCTCCATTATTTTTTTAAAGTTGGCCATCTATTGGAAATGTTCTAAAATCATTAACTGCCACAGAAGTATCGATTTATATAACTTTAATCTACATAAAATGCAATAACAAACGTGTAATTTATTTCGACACGCACCCACTATATCAGACGAGCAATTTTGTCCAAATTTATGTAATCACGCGACCTTGGCGTCTCCCCTACCAACCGGGGGAACAGGGTTGCCCGATGTAAATAATTGCCATGTGTTAATTGCTTTTTATTTTAATGAAAAAATACCTTTATGTAGGTCTAATGAGGCGATCAGACAGTATCCATCCAGTGAATGAGTACCTGGATCTCTCTCTAACCACATGTATGTATAAAAAACGCTTTAAAGTGAAAAATAACGATATTCGATTTCTCAGTAGTACGGTTAATTGTATAAGCATTTAACGAATAAATCTGGCTGCGCCAGTATTTTTAAACCTTTTTCATGGCTATAGTATCGAAAAATACGCGACCCTCTTCCCTCTAACTTGGAATTTCAATCTGCCACGCTCTGTTTTGAATTCTGTTTCATCAAAAAGTATTTATTGTTTTGTTTTTTCAACAGAATCACAGGATCCCCACATTCAATAACAGAAACTTTGAAGTGTTTGATTCTTTTCGAATTTCCAACCTCCTATAATTTCAGTGACCCCCTATTTTTGAGACTAACTTTTTTCAAGCTGGATCGCAGGAGTCGCGACTTACACCTTGAAAACCATAGGTCTATACTCTATACTATACAAATTCAGTGAATCCGCAATATTTATTGCTCAGATATTATGTAAATCGACCTAGGAGCATAGAGTAAATAGTTGAGAGATTACCACCAGCACTATCAGTTGGATTCATTTCGAAGCATTAAGTATTCCTAATCCATTGCTCCATATGATCGAAAATGTGTCTGCTCATCAACGTAAATAGCGTAATGAATGTTGTTGAACTGTCAAAATTAAACCAATTGCTACTGATAGTGTGTTACGCATTTACCCTACTGCTCATAAATCAGGGCAGAAGTTAAACTGCACTGCATTTTTGTACTTAAATGGTGGACAGTAGTTACTAAAAAAAATCGAAAATCAGCATAGGTAACATTTATTCAAACTAGGCTGAGAATCAGCTGTTTTTACATCAGACCAAAGACATTAAAATTTTATCTTAAAATATTCTCTTTGCATCAAACAGTCCCACAAAATGCCTTTTTTTTGTTTCCTGTTTTTTTGTACCTAGACTTGGAACACTAAAACAGTGCTAACTTCTGCCCTGATATAAGAGCTGGTGGTAAGCTGTAATCGTGAATAAATGGGTTTACTTACCACTTTAGTTCTATTCTTTTTTTGAATTCATTTAAAAATGGTGGCCAATTGAGAAACTGTAATGATAAAAGCAAAACCTCCTTGCCTTGATAAATCTTCATTATCTACTAAACTCCTTTGACAAGAATGACAAGATAAACAGGCCAAAAAAAGCTTAAAAACGCTTGTTTTAAAGTTTAGATAAACTGACTCGGCCGTTCCGAGGCATTTAAAAACCTTTTAGAGCAATTTGTCATTATGTAAGGTCATGGTAATTTGACCATTATGTAAGTGTTCGAGATTAAAAAAAAACAATCCATTGGGTAGGAAGTCATTTAAATTTACATGATTTTAAAAATCTTGAAAATAATTATATCTACAAGAAATACGCAAAAAACTATATTTATTTTGTTTTGTTTTTAGTGTGATAGCAATAGAAAATATATCATCTGTAAAATGTTCAATTATCTAGCTAACACGGTGCATGAGATACAGCCTGGTGACAGACAGACAGACAGTGGAGTCCAAGTAATATGGTCCCATTCCCCCCCCCCCCCCCTACGACCTTTGGGTACGGAATCTTAAAAAAAGGGGGAACTAATAAAATGTTTCTTTAATATTTTTTCCCTCTTTATTGAACAAGTAGGTGGCTACAAATGAGAGCAGGTCAAATTGTCCGAAACTGTCAAATTTTCCCAATCAACCTTGAGCCTTCTTCTTCTTCTACAGCCTATTATTATAGAGGTCTACTACTGGACAAAGGCCTCCCCAAGGCTGTCATTGCTTTGGGGGGGTTTGCCATAATCCCCACGCTTGGCAGGCGGGTTGGGGATAGCAGTAATTTGATTATCCACAAGAGAAGCGCTGCTGCCCGCTTCCCTGGTGAGAGTTCCCTTAGTCGCCTCTTACGATACCCACGGGAGGATATGGGATGGTACTATTTTAAGCCCGGTACCATATGGAGCCTTGAGCCTTGCTTTATAAAGTAGAAATTTGAGAGACTGTTGTAGCTTGATGTGCTGTCTGCACATAGTAGAATACAACAATGTCAGTCATCATCATCTCACGTTTATCCCGGTTGAATCTGCGACTTTCACGAATAGAACAATGTAAATAAGTTGAAAATATGGATTGTGTCTATGTTTCAGGCGGGGAGAGTTGATATGTTGGTACAGACGCCACCACATCAGGCTACTACAGTCTGTCAAATTTCTTTATTCGATTTTCAACTTATTAGTAAATCACTGAGGTTCAATGTTGATTGGGAATATTTGTCATTTTCGGCTAGCTTGACCTGCTGTCGTCCGAAGGTAAGTTTGTCGGTACGCATATTTGACTCCCAAATTCGAAGGTCTGGGTTGCGCCTCGCAATTTTCCAAAGTGAATTCTGCTTAAAAAGTTACGTCGACTCATACAAAACAATGAAATTGATTAACTTCAGTGTATAGGTCAATTCTCGTACGTTCAAAACCTAGTCAATGTCATCTCAGCGTCACAGATGTCAAAAACCCTAAAATGGACACGTAAATATATGGAAACTACCTATTTTATTTATACATATTGTTTTAGAACATAGGATAGACACTATTTTCGTCTTGGTTGGTAGAACGTCTCTCGTCTCTATGGGATAATTTCCAACCTCGATGTGGTGGTGGATTAGTGTTTCCAGAGAACTGATCCGATTTTTTTTTTTAATTAAATTGCAATGTATGTAGGTGTGTACTGCCAGCCCTATTTCCACCCTCGCAATAATGCAATGTCCACCCTAACCCCAATGCCCTTGCCCCCGTATTACGAACTGAACTTATATCTATAGAATCTGTAATATTTATTTTAATTGCCATAGATAAACAGCTGTGTGTTATATATACCTACAGGTTATTTGGTTAGTAGGTAAAACTTTTACTTTGATTCCTGGCCCTGGCCCAAAAAAAAAGTTACAAATTTGAAATAGATCCGTTTACTAATGAAAACTCTAAAATGAAAGGAGGTCAATTAATAAAACAAAAGTTTTATATTATAATATAAATAAAATCATATCGGTGCTGGATTTATTATTATTACTACTACCTACTACTATTTAAACGAAGTATAAAAATATTCTCAAATTTTGCTATTGTTGGTTCTTAAAGCATAGCCACCTAGTGTCGAGTAGCACTACTATTAAGAGTTTAATTTAGAGTACTACTAGCGCCATCTATTGGCAAAATGGTCAAGACTACAATATTATTGTATAGTTAAGAGCGAAAGTACAGTACATTGGCTGATAAAAATTATTTCGTTTGTCTATGAAATTAGATTTTTTAGTTTGTGTATTGTTTTTTTACGCTTTAAGCTTTCTGAAATATTACCGGTAGGTACCTATTTCACACTCTATTGATATAGGTGCGTATTACAGAACATCACTCAAAACTCAAGCTCTACTTAGGTCTCGTTTCAAGCCATTTGATTGGTTGAAACTAGTTTTATGTAATGTTTAAGCAGAGATCAATGCTTGAGTTTCCTTCTGGAATACGAACCTTAGATTTATTATTGCAACTTACTGGAGCTGCCTCAATTTATGTATGTTTAGATGAAATAAATATTTTTGTATTTTATAATTATCAATTGGTATTTGGTAATTATGCTCCAAAATAATCATTCAATGTATAATCTACGCTAAGCCGAATCAACGCAAAATTGCTAACCGAAAAAATTAAAATATAATTATTAATAGAATAGAGTAGTGTTGACTGAATTTGAATGGGGAGCGGAGTATTGTTTTTTTTTTCATTGACAACTGAACCGATGTAGACTATTCTGCCGTTGTCATGTGGTGACAGTTGTACTACAGTGACTTTCCCTGGCATTATTTTATTTTTTGACAGTGTCTTAGCTGTTGAACTTTGCACTTGAAGGTAGTTTTCCAACTATAGAGGAATATTGCTATTGCTTTAAGGAATATTGGCATCGTGTCAAAGAATATAGCAATAATAGCATAGTATGGACTGTCCAAAGAGTATCCTCAATCTTTGTGCATGTTGTAAGATCAATATATTTTATCATTTCGGCTGACCCATTGTTTTATGCAATAAAAAACCTACACATTACACTGCTTATTTTGTAATTTGTCTGTTATCGCAATAGCAAACTTACTTTATTGATTTAAATTGGACATGATACTTATATAAAGAAAAAACTACCTAATTCTTTCCAAAGACATTTTATATTCTGGTATCCCTGTACATAAGGACGCATTAGGCATTACTACTCTCATGCTATATCAGACGTCACGATCTGGCGTATTGTGGAAAAACAACCCTTATTGTAATATCTAAAATATTCAGAGTTACCCTATTATTATTATACTCTTTGATTCAGAGTAAACTGTAGTGCGCGATCCAGTTTAAACGAAGTAAAGTTTCATGAGTACCATAGACAAAAACGGTATGGAAATGCCAAAGAATTTGTATAAATACTAGAAAGCTCACGAGCCGGCAAAGGCGTTCCTAGAAAGAGAAACGCACGAAGAGCCCCTGTGTCCCTTTCTAGTAGGGTGTACACAGTTCATAAGAAAATTGGGACATTTAATAAACTTCAAAAATTTTTTTTATTAAAAATCTAATAACAGTAAGAGGTAGCTACAAAATAAAACATGAACTTTATTTATATAGTATACTAGCGACCCGACCCGGCTTCGCTCGAATAAATGTATTATATTAGGTCTATATAACTTTATCTCGAATCACTATATCTATTAAAGAAAAGCGCATCCCGTTACTTAGTTTTATGGATCTAAACATACATAGGGACAGTTACAGGCTCGCGTTGCCCCTGTGCGCCGCAGCCACTATGTCTCTGTAATATCTTCGAAAAAATTTATTAAATTACATGCTGTAAAAGGCAATATTGATATATATAAAATGCAAAATGAATTTAGTGAATAAGGTTTTCAGTACGTTGACTTAATAGAAATGCTTGGAACGCAAGTCATACCCACGCCCGCGCGCCTCAATTCGGGTGCCTTCTCGGTACTCTAGCTAGCAGTCTAGCTAGTAGTCACGCACCAAAGAGTATAATAATACTAGCACACACCGTTGTGATAAGTGGACGACGCGGCGCGCTACGCTGCGTAATATAATTAAAAAATGACAAAAGGCATGTTCAAGAAATCAACACATTTATTTATACAAAGTGTTACAGACGTAACAAACACTTTGAAAGACAAAAAATTGTCAACCATCATACCGCAAATGTATAAAACCTTGTTTTAGTTGTTGGTTCAACTGGAATAACTTCATGCCATTATTTTTGAATTCCATCATCACTTGGAACACTGCAAGAAAATTATGTTCACCAACAATCAATAAATATCGAACCGGACGAAGCGTTTCGCCTCGTCCTTTATACCGCGTACATCGAGGTACTGGAGGAATTTGCCAGCCGGCGGTGTTTCTAAGGCTAGAGTGAATAGGCTCTTAATAAACTAGTGCGCTTTACCATCAACGATTGCGTCACTGCTTACCATCAGGCGGGATTGCGGTCAAGCGCTAGTTTATATGTATATATAATTTTTTTTAATTATTATAAACTAGTGCTTGACTGCAATCCCGCCTAATGGTAAGCAGTGATGCAATCGTTGATGGTAAAGCGCCCTAGTTTATTAAGCCTATTCACTTAAAAAAAAACTTAGGAATAAGAAGGATGATGACAGTTGAGCGAGGTGATGCAATGTTAAACCCAACAACACGACCAACGATGCTGCGCCAGAGGGATATTGATCTGGAGACTCTCCACGACCAAACCTCCGACACAACAACATTTGGCGCATCGTACCCGGCACACATCGCAACACAACTGCTCAGACCCGTCTTCACCAAATATCATGCCGGAACACGACGAATCGCTTGGCGAAAAAATAATAATAATAAAATGGTTAGGTCAAGGTGAGTTATTCAAGTAGGTTAAACTTTTTGTAAAAGTGTAAGGCAAGTATAGCTAATACAGATAGTTGACATACCTACACTGATACGCTTTTTTTACATTTTCTTTAGGACATATTAGGTATAACAATTTTCAAGAAAATATACAATTTGTTTCTAGTAAGTCTGTTCACTTTTTTAACAAACTTAAAAAAGGAAGATGTTCTTTGTTCAGCTGTCTTGTCTTTTTTACAGAACATTATACTCACCCTACACAAAAAAAATTGCATCGATCATATTGATTATTTAACCCAATATGTCATCGGTGTTGCCATTTAATAGTTCATACTATCTGCTAATATTGTTTTATTTTTATTTATTGATCACAATAAATGCATTAATTAAATGTTGAGCTAAGCAGTTAGTTATTTTAATGCTTAAACAATCACGAGTCACTGATATAATATTGTATATCAGCGTAAATAACAAAACGAGTGGATGAAGTTTATGTATCAAAGTTACCAAATAGTAGTTTCATTTCACACTGGCAGTCTGCGGGAAAGGGACAGACAGAAGCTTACGCATAAATACCTAAAGTTGACGGCATCGAAAGACCAGGGGTCTTTCGATGCCTCTCATGCGGAACTTTAGGTATTTATGCGTAAGCTTTGTGGCAATATAAGCTTTATGGAGTAGGCTTTAGGTTTATTTTTGAATGTTGTTGTTTAGATATTATTATTACTCGTTATCATTCTATATATTTAAAATTCTTTGGGAAATGCAATGCACCAATCACAGACTTTTTTTTTGGTTTGCTTCTTTCCGTTCTTCTGAACGGAAAAGGCAAAGGCGTAGTACGCCATACAGCCTAGTCTTCAGTAAGTATTTTTCTTATGTAAGTTTATATCCTAACTTATCCTAAACTTATCCTAACTTAAACTAACTCCTTTCGTTTCCCGCGTGAGGCCGACAAGGAGGAATTTGGGGTAAGGTCATGATGTGGCCACTATGCTGCAATATTTCACTGTTCTTTATAAATTATTCACTGAATGCACTTTTTACTACATAAATCACGCGCTTTTATTTAGTAAACAACACTTTATATAATTTTAAAAGTCCAATGAAAAATGAGCGTGACACTTTACCCTAATAATAATATCCTCTTTGGTGACACTCATCAAAACCCCCAATCACAGACCTTTTTTTTTGTTTTATTTGTTCCATTTGGAACAGGCTAAGGTTAGAGACCATCCTGCCATGTCTTCAGTAATTAATTTTCAACTTTTGTAACTTATCCTATCTTTTATCATATCTTAATCTAAGCTAAACCTATCTCCTTTCGTTTCTCGCGTGAAAAGACACTAGGAGAAAGATTTGGTACAAAGCCATGATGTGGCCACTATGCTACAATATTTCACTGTTCTTTATGAATTATTCACTGAATGCACTTTTTACTACATAAATCACGCGTTTTTATTTAGTAAACGACACTATAAATAATTTTAAAAGTCCAATGAAAAATGAGCGTGACACTCATCTTGACATTCCCGCCAAAACCCTCAATTCTTTCCGTTCTTCTGAACGGAAAAGGCAAAGGCATAGTACGCCATACAGCCTAGTCTTCAGTAAATATATTCTTGAGTAAACTTCTATCCTAACTTATCCTAATTAATCTAACTTATCCTAGCTTATCCTAAACTTATCCTAACTAATCTAACTCCTTTCGTTTCCCGCGTTTGGACGATAAGGAGCGGTTTAGCGTAAAGACATGATGTGGCCACTATGCTACAATATTTCACTGTTCTTTTTGAATTATTCACTGAATGCACTTTTTACTACATAAATCACGCGTTTTTATTTAGTAAACGACACTATAAATAATTTAAAAGTCCAATGAAAAATGAGCGTGACACTCATCCTGACATTCCCGCCAAACCTCCTTTTTTCTTTCTATTTAATTAAGGAAAGGACAGAAGATAACAATGATAGTTTAGACCTGTCAAATGGGGAAGAAAACTGACAAATCTCGCCACTAGAGGCGCTGATATCGTTTGACCCAAATAAACTGTCAAAACCTATTGTAATTTGTTAGAGTTCACATTGTTTATAAAAAATATGCCGCGTTGTGTAGCAATTTGTTGCAATAATAATGAAAATCACTCTTTCCCTAAAGATACCTATGCATTTCAATTTAGAACAGAATATATAAATAGATTTCAGTAAAGATTATGTTGATGTCTCTATAGCTTTCTGGGGGCGGTAAATCATTCTTTTTTCTCTTGAATTTCTTATTCTTGAGGAAGTAAAGAAGTAAAAATTTCGTTCATACGATTCAAGTCTGGATAATAATTTTAGGTTAATAGGGTTGAAACTTTCAAAATGTGGCAATAATAAGTACATTAATATTTACTTAAATATAACTAAAGAAACATTAAACCTAATACAAAATTAATGTAACTTAAAACACTAATAAGTCTGCATTCAGTTTAAAGTCTGGGCATTGTTATTTGCCTGGTAATTAGATCAGATTGTCGTCCTTTTACTGAAGCTCCTCTAGACTTTTAACTCCTTTTTTAACTTGAAACAGTCAATGTACAATACATTACTCTGCTTTACCTAAAAAAATCTCGTCAAACACAAAAAGAAACTCAACATAAAACGTGATACGACTGACAGCTAATTGATAGGAGTCAAACGCCATCAGCGACATCTGCAAATAGCTTTGCGTTTTCTTCCCCTTTCTTTCCGTTCGGGCGAATGGAAAAGGCAAAGGCATAGTACGCCATACAGCCAAATCACAGACTACAGAGGATCTTTTGTTTTTTTTATATAGTTTTTGGCATGACTCCTTGGCTTTTGCGCCATCTCTCGCATTTTTATTTATACCCTTTTCAGAGCACTTTGGTTACCATCATGGTTCCAGGGTCAAACGAAAATGGAGCTATACCGGCTGAATAACGCGATTTCTTTTTCACAATGGTTCAATAATGATTTTATCACGTTATATCTCTATATGTCATGGATATTGGATCTCAATATATCAAAATGCTCCCATGTCAAGTATGCTCGTAAACATAATACGATCCAAACAGATTATTTCATTCAAGGCAGTAAAATACAAGAAGTAGGGCAGATAAGGGACCTAGGTATCACTTTTGACTCCAAATTGACTTTCACATCCCACATGGACAACATCACAAAGAAGGCATACAGAATTTTAGGTTTTGTCATCAGAAATGCTAAAGTGCTTCACAGCAATGCGGTTATGATACAACTGTTTAACAGCTTAGTACGAAGTCTGCTCGAGTATGGTAGTGTGGTTTGGAGACCACATTACGCAGTTCATGGTCTTCGACTGGAGCGTGTACAGAAGAGGTTTCTTTGGCATCTCGCGTTTGCTAATGGAATTTCTATGAAAAGGTGGAGAATACCCTACAAGGAACGTTTAGCACGTTTTAAAATGACGTCCTTACTAAAACGTTTCGAGTTAGCCGATGCCTCTTTTGAATGGAATTTATTAAATAATTGCACAAACTGCCCCACATTATTATCTATGTTAAACTTACGCGTACCTAGCAGATATCCTAGACACAGAATAACTCCCTTCTCCGCACCATTCCGAAGAACAGTGTTCGGATCGATTCTCCGATTCCTCGACTCTGCAGGCTTTTAAACAGATGCAGTGACTTAGTTGACTTTAATTTTGACTCGCTTAGTGGTATTGGAAAAGTTATTGCTAACAATTAAATGTACATGTAAACTTCTTTGCTTCACCAATAGTTAGATACCTTCTATAGAAAATACTTATGGAAAAATGTAATTGTCTAATGTCGAATTTACCTGTAAGTGTTTATTATATTTAATTATTATTAAAACATCATGTTTATGATTGCAAGAAGTAATTTAATCGAACGTTGGTAAATCTAAATAAATAAATATAATAAGGCCCCAGTATAGAGGGTTATTTTGTAGTGTATGTATGTTATTGTATATTCATACACACATATTAGAATAATTAATACAGCAAATAATTTTATTACATTCATTTATTAACATTAAAAAAAAAAACAAAACTTATTTCTTCAAATCAATGAACACTATTTTTTTAGTACTTTTTGACTTTCTTTTAGTAGAAAATCAGCACTTATATATAATAGCTTATCTTATAATTTATGAAGAAACGGAAATAAACATTAATTGTATTACATTAATTGATTTAATGTTTTTTTACCCCTTCCTGGTTAGCGATTTTACCCCCTCCTGGCCAGATATTTTACCCCCTCCTATCTAGCTGTTTTACCCCCTCCTGGCTAGCTATTTTACCCCCTCCTGGCTAGCGATTTTACCCCCTCCAGGAGAGAATGAAGTCGGTAATGGTCTAACGGTATAGGTAGAGACTAAATTTCGAAACAGCACTTAAAATTTTCATTTCCTTCCCCGCTAGCGAAGTGCAAGGACGTGATATATCGAAAAATATTTCATTGAGTTTTGTGTACAGAACGTGTTCATTTTAAAATATTATTTGTTTATGGCAATATAATTTGTCTTTGGACTGAGTGACTGACTCATTTGACGGCTGCCTGCCACATCCGGCCCTCGGCACACGAAAGTGTTCTTTTTCAAGCGTACGCCATTGCTGGCGTATGGTAGTTTATTTTATTGAACGAAAAATCTTAAACCATCCAATATGGTGAGTATTTTAAATGATAATTAAGTGCAGAAAAGTGTTCCCGTGTATCTGTGCTAACGTTTCGCGTTCATATTTTACGGCTTTCGAGTTTAAAATTGAAATAGTTTAACATTCTTCACTACAGCCGTCTTTGTGATCGGGTGACGTTTCCAAGTGTTTCGGTGATTGATCGGTCTCGTTGTAAATTCGCGGAAAAACAAGCTAGAATAGCACTAATCTGGAGCGGATATCGAACCGAAGTTTATTAAACCGTCTGAAAATGAAACGTGCGTGTTTTAAGTGTTCCATCTGTGTTGTGATGTTATATACGTTGACGAACTATTTTCTGGTTTGCGCAGGTGAATTTCACCGTAGACGAGATCCGGCAGATGATGGACAAAAAGCGGAATATCCGCAACATGTCCGTCATCGCTCACGTCGACCACGGCAAGTCTACACTGACAGACTCCCTGGTCTCAAAGGCCGGTATCATCGCTGGTGCCCGCGCTGGCGAGACACGGTTCACGGATACACGCAAGGACGAGCAAGACAGATGTATCACCATCAAGTCAACGTGAGTATTTGTGTAACCACATGGTGCAACTGATAGCCTATTGTTTGCTTGACCTGGAAGCCGCTGAGCCGGCAATTATGTACCCTTGAACTTGTCTCTTGTCGATTTCGCAATTTTATTTATGGTTATGCTCGCAGTGTAAAGACGTGATTGATAATTGCATAATGTTTATTAATTTAATGGAAAGCTTTCCAAAGTCTAGCAAAGAATTTAATCAAGGATAATAACCACTTGTAGCTTTTGTTTCCAATTCCGAATTTTCCTTTGTCATATTAATTGTTGTATTGTTGTGACAACATGGTATTTACATGATGCAAGCTATCAAAGTCAGCTGTTCATAAAGTTTTCAACCAACTTTAGACAGTAAGCCACTCTACTAGTAGCTTAAATTGCTACATACAAAGATATATTATTTTGTCACTATTTCACAACATGGCTAATGTTGTGTAATATTTGAAATGTGAATTTTAGTAAATAATCCTTGCCCAATGCACACAACATCCACATGATGAATGTTCTTACCATTTATAACTGATTATCAATGAAGATCTTTTAGAACGGCCATCTGACATAACCTAAACACATAGAAATATTATACAGTGTGTGCAACAATGACCATGCTTAACAATGAACATTCTTTCCCAGTGCTATCTCTATGTACTTCGAGCTCGAAGAGAAAGATTTAGTCTTCATCACCAATGCTGACCAGCGTGAGAAAAATGAGAAGGGTTTCTTGATTAACCTGATCGACTCCCCTGGACACGTTGACTTCTCGTCTGAAGTGACTGCTGCACTCCGTGTAACTGATGGCGCCCTCGTCGTCGTTGATTGTGTCTCTGGTATGTTATGAGTTTTACAGTAATTCCCTCAGAGAAATCATCCTTTTTTATATAATTGAGTTGAGCCCAGTCATAATTTTTCATCTAGTTGGTGGGAATTATTAATACTGCTCCCACTTAAATTTTTCTTCAGTTAAATTCGGTTTTCATGGAGATCTCTACAGTGCACAAACTAGGAGTATTAGATAACTAATCACACTTCACTGGGCACCATTCCAGTATGGGATTTTAGTTGTATATAATATCTTCATGCAGTGTGCTAATACTGCATCACTATGCAGTGAGCTAACAAACATGACAGTTCATTTAGTTATGTAGCTAATGGCACAAAAGCTGGAATGGCTAACATACCAGACTGCTATAAGGCTATGATGATTCAAAATTACCACCAATTTGTAAGATTGCAACATGATAATTGTTTAAAACTAAATTATATGAATGGTTATCTGAGAAAAGTTTTTACAGTGTCAGGGAGTTCCTAGAGAATGAAATTGTAGTATGATTAAATGTATTTTAAAAAATGAAATGTATTCTATTGGTTGCATGAAAAGTTTGCATGCTTCTATGAAGCAAAACATGTAGGTTCTGTTTTTATCATGTATATTCCACCTTTTTATACCATGTTTTATGCAAATAAATGATATTATTATTATTAAAAAAAAAAAAAGTAATACATATTATGAAATGACTAGTAACTTTTATCCTACCAAATAACAGTAGACATTTTGTTGATGACAGGTATTGAATAACAATGTTTGCAAGTAAATATCTTTAAAAGATATTTCAGGACTACTACACACATCAAAAGTGTCTAGGGATCAAGCATTTTTATGCGGATTTCTTGAGATTGAGATGTGGCTTTGTAATAAATTTATGATTTTATAAATTTATATGGATCCTTTTTGGTGCATTTCATAATTTGAATCAGGAACTGTGAATCAAATTCGAGTAAAAGATGAAAATCAGCTGTCAATATTTTCCCTATAAAAACATACAACGCATTGAAGACATTATTAGTGCTACTGTTTCCCTACTACTGATTAAAACCAACGTTATTATGGAGCGGCGACGTCATTTAAGCAGGGAAGAAATGCTCAGAGCCGTGGGAATGATAGAAGCTGGTTCCCGGCAACGTACTGTGGCTTTAGCTCTGAATACAAGTCAGAGTGTTATCAGTCGACTTTGGACACGTTACCGAAGCACTGGTACCGTGGCTGAGCGCCATGGAGGACGGTATCGCTGCACCACACGGAGACAAGACCGATACATTCAAATCTTAACTCGAAGAGCTCCAACAATAACCGCCATGATGTTAGCCGTGAGGCTTCATCACTCTTCAGGGAACTTAATTAGCGACCAAACAGTCAGAAACCGCTTGCATGAAGTGAACCTTCATTCCCGAAGACCGCTACGGGTACCACCTATAGCAATGCACAATCGTAGGATTCGATATCAATGGGCTCTTGAACACAGAAATTGGGCAGAAGAACAATGGCGTTTCGTGTGCTTTTCTGATGAGTCTCGTTTTGGTATGAGACCGGATACAAGACGTATACGACACTGGAGAACCCCTGGACGCCAACAGCGATTAAAATCCTGCCAGGAAGTCCATCCTTATAGTGGTGGAACCATCATGGTATGGGCGGGTATTTGGATCGGCGGAAGAACTGAGTTGATTTGGATCAGAGGCAACCTCAACGCTCAAATTTATGCTGAAACGATTGTATCAGACGTCATCGTTCCTCTACAAGTGCAAATCGGTCCCTTATTTCAGTTAATGCATGATAATGCACGACCGCACACCGCAAGAGTTGTAAGACAGACTCTCGCCGCAGCTAACATCAATGTCCTGCCCTGGCCTGCTCAGTCGCCAGACTTGAACCCGATTGAGCATGCATGGGATATGCTACAGAGAAGAGCTCTGCCGAATATGGAGGGTATCCAGTCGCAAGAAGACCTTTTTTTGTTGTTGCAACGAACATGGGCGGCCATTCCACAGCGTGATTTGGATGAACTCATTTTGAGTATGCCAAACCGATGTTCTTGTGTTGTTAGTGTTCGCGGTAGAAACACGGATTATTAATTGTTTAAGTTACCCAATAAAATTTTAGAGAAAACTGTTATTTCAGTCTTTTTTTCGAACTTTTGTGTTAGTGGTTCAAATGTCAAATATCCCTTTATTAGGAAAATGACAAATTTCTTTATTAATGCAAAGGTGACTTGGTTTATCGTTACTGTGACAAACGAAAACACTTTATTTGATGAATCCTTAAAGAAAATTTTAATTAATATCAATCAGGAGAAAAGTTATTGCAAAAATATATGTTGATCCCTAGACACTTTTGATGTGTGTATTTATAAACTTGATATCTGTATGACCCAGTGAGGCTTTAGGAGGATGTTTTTCTCTAGAATCCAGATTAAAATAACCACATGATGAATGTTCTTACCATTTAAAACTGAATATCATTGAAGATCTTTCAGAACGGCCATCTGACATGCCCTTAACACATTATTACACAATGTACCCAAAAATGTCTCCCATATTAAACATGACCCCCTTTCCTTAGGTGTGTGTGTACAAACCGAGACTGTGCTGCGTCAGGCTATTGCCGAGCGCATCAAGCCCATCCTATTCATGAACAAGATGGACCGTGCCCTTTTGGAGCTGCAATTAGAAGCTGAGGAGCTTTACCAAACCTTCCAACGTATTGTTGAAAACGTCAACGTAATCATCGCCACCTACAACGACGATGGCGGCCCCATGGGTGAGTTTAGTTGATAATTATTATGAATATATGTGAATGTTTTCAGATTTGAAAAGTTGTACCAATCTTGCTGACTGACGGTTTTTTAGGAATGATATATAATCTGTTTGTCTAATGACAATCAACATTTTTGATTATCATCATCATCAAGCTTTTTATCGTTCCACTGTTGGGCACAGGTCTCCTCTCATACAGAGAAGGATTGAGCGTAATCACCATGCTTGCTCAATGCGGGTTGGTGTTTTCAGACTTGTAAGTCCAGTTTTTCTCAAGATGTTTTCCTTCACCTTTTAATTAGTTGTTGGTATCCAAGATATACTTAGAAAGTACATATAACTTAGAAAAGCTACATTTGTACTGGCCTGACTTTGAATCATACCCGCACACTCATAGGCTGGTGTTTTAACCAATAGGCCACTCTAAAGCATTAAGGTTCTAGATTAATTGGGAATATTTGATAGTTTCGGTTAGCTTGACCTCCTGTCGCCTTGACCTCCTGGCAGCATGTTACATTGACTGCTATTATAGTGATTGTAGTTCCCACTCCCTTTCACTGTTTATGCAATGATAAGTGTTCCTGGCACTGGACTGTTTATTTCCTCGCTACCTTAGTCGCTGTGACATTGTGAAGATGTTAGGTTATTCTCAGTTATCATTCAAGTTTCCATGTAATTATTGGCTTATTTTTTACAATTAGTCTAATGACCCAAGTCATTAATGACCCAAAAGTATGTGTAGAAGATTCTGGATAGTAGACAATTATCAGTTCCCAAAGCTACTGTTTTATATTGATTTTAATTTATTAATTATGTTTGATATAGTTGTTAGCTTACGAAACCAATAACCCAAGTCTATTTGTAAAAGATTCTTGAAAGTGGACATGTTATAATTATCAAATATGTAGTTTACAAAGCTACCATTTTATAATTAACATGTAATCAGAGGTCACTTTACATTACACATAACATGTACTTTATACACATGGCCTCCATGCATTGTAAAAGTAGTCGCCTATGAATTAATGTTTATCAGAATAGCAATTCTGCTAACCCTTCTGTAATTCCCCTCTATTCATGAACATTACTAAAAGTTAACTAGTGATTAGAGACTGTTTAAGCATAGATTTTTAACGTCACTTTAATAATCGTTTATGAATGAACCCCTTATACACTATGTTGTTCATTCATAAACGATGATTAAGGTTAAGTAACGTGCAAACGTCAAAAATTAATGTTTAAACGGTCACTAATCACTAGTTAAGTTTATGCAACGTTTATGGATATATTTTTACGAAAGCCTTCTATATCATTTTATTGCCATGTAATCCAGAACATGAATCTCCCTACGCGTCATTTCTATGCCCTTCGCGTGGGATTGGATCAATAATGTATTTCATTAAGTCTGACGTGTTTCAACTAGTACCTGCCCACGCTATGTTCCCCTACGCCTGTGACGTCATAGCACTTAGTCCAATTTGAAGAGTCGAGAACCTTCGTCTTGAAAAACAATAAGGGTGGCCGATTGAACCCTTTAGAGCTAGTTGTCCGATGTAACGAGTTATCAAAAGCGCCTTCAATTTGTGTAAAGAAATTTAATAAACTTTGGGATGTTAAAGTATGGATTCATATTGATAACAACTTCTATTCGCCTATGCTGGAATTTTTCTGTTAGGTGGGCACAGGTCCCCTCTCATACAGAGAAGGATTAAGCGTAATCACCACGTTTGCTCAATGCGGGTTGGCGATTTCAGACTTACAAGTCTAGGTTTCCTCAAGATGGTTTTCCTTCACCTTCATTAACATATAAGTTAATTTTTTTTTTCTCTTAACGCGGGTGAAACCCTGGCGCAACTAGTAAGCATAATATTTTATTTTGAATAGAATGCATGTGTTACAATAATTGTGTTCGTTTTAAATATAGTCCCAGTACATTCTGCCTGTTGACATACAAAAATATAGACATTTGCTTATATGTAAATAATTTACAACATACTTTAATTCAAAATGAAATCTTGCAGGTCTAAAATTATTTACTTAACAAATTAGACAAAATACAGGAGATATTACATAAGAATGTTAAAAAAATAATGTAACCTTTCTTTATCGAGTTGATTAAAAACAGTACGGTCTCATTTTGGCCTTGGAGAATCGACGCCCCACTCCTGCCAACGCGATCATTGACCAGTGGACCACATTCACAATATTTTTTTGCACCGCGCTCGCTAGCGGCTACCCCGCGGTTGGTCACATTATGAGAAAAGAATCCCGTCCATATTCACATGGCATCCGGTGTTACAAGCCTGTTTCTGGCATTTCTTTTAACGGACTTTAGAAAAATATAGGTCATATGAATTCTTTATATACATTGTTATTGTAAACCTGTATAGCACCTGCATATAACCTGTTTTTTTTATTTGTCAACCCGCATTGAGCAAGCGTGGTGATTACGCTCAATCCTTCTCTGTATGAGACGAGACCTGTGCCTAGCAGTGGGACGATAAAAAGGTTGATGATGATGATGGTAGCTTTATCGATACTCTTATCATTGTGTTAGTACATTTAGTAGTTAAAAATAAAAGTCATAATTAGTTATTTATTTCCTAACGCGTGTAATAAACCCAGTGGTGGACGTAGTAGGTAACACGTGTACAAGCTATCCGCTAAAACAGACAGAATGAGAAAGCGTGAGGTTTTCTTTGCTACGTCAGTTGTAATCTTCAATTTAAAAACTGTGTAATTCATTAATAATATTGCTAAAGAAAATTGAAAGTTACGCGTGACGTAGTATGTCGTAAGTGACTGGTATTAAGTTTAGTCGGTTAACCAAAGTGACGTGGAACCCTAATAGGGTTCCACACCTAAAAGGTAAAACTGAACCCTATTCATGAGACTTCGCTGTCCAGTGTCTGTCCATCCGTCACCAAGCTGTATCTTATGAACGGTAATAGCTAGACAGTTGAAATTTTCAGAGATTATGTATTTCTGTTGCCACTATAATAACATCATCAGCCTCTACTGGTCCACTGCTGGACATAGGCCTCCTTCATGGCACGCCAACAAGCTCGATCCAGGGCAGTTCTCCGCCAGCCACTACCAGCCACCTTTTTGATGTCGTCGCTCCATCTCGCCCAAGGGCGTCCAACGCTACGTTTGCCGAGACGCGGTCTCCACTCGAGGACTCGTTTACCCCAACGGTTGTCGGTCCTGCGGCATATGTGACCAGCACATTGCCACTTCAGCTTGCTAATCCTCTCAGCTATGTCGAAGGACCATCTCGTTTCTGATGCGGTCCTTCAGAGAGACGCCCAACATAGCCCTCTTATTAGCTCGCTGAGCGGCTTTAAACTTATACATATATAGCGGCTATAACAACAAATATTATAAATAAAATATTTAAGGGAGCTCCCATATAACAAACGTGTTTTTTTTTGCCGTTCTTAAGATAATGGTACGGAACACTTCGTGCGTGAATCCAACTGGCACTTAGCCGGTTTTTTAAATTACCTTTAGTTAACTACCTGAATCGTGCTAAACCGATTGAGTATAGGTAGAAACAAGATGGCACAGGTAAAGGTTTATAGACCAATATTCTCGACGAACAATTTTATTGTTTCCATTGTTTTACCGCTATGCAAAAAAGCAGTAGGAATGAGTTCAGCCTCTAAACCAATCTGCGGAATCATTATTGAACAATAAAAGATTAAAAGTACATATCTACCTAGGTATATCTAATTCAATACAAATTCGAATGTCATGATAACATAATGCCCGGTGTTTGGTACAAATACAATGATGGTGAGTCGCGCGATCCGCCTAGATAAGCGTATTAAGGTCGTGTGTATGTTCTTTTACAATAATATTGTGTAATATTCACATTACCAACATACATTATACATGTATCTGAACAACCGTTTCGCTTGATAATGATTTAATGAATTTAGTTTCGATAATCTTTGCGATTTGAATTTTCGAATCATTCTAGAAAGTTATATGTACTTTCTAAAATATTGCTTTCGTAAAACGTGTTGAATGAATACATTCATTCGTAAATGTTTTGCATCTAATACAAATGAATGACGTTAAAGCAAGGCTGCTCAACCTTTTTAAGAGTCAGGCCAAACGGTAGATTTAGTCGTTAATGACGGGCCACTTACATTTCCTATTTCAGTTACGCTCACGAAAAGCGCAATAAAAATTATTACGAATATAAAAAAATAATTATTGTTTATTAGGAATATGTCCTTTATTTCACCACATTTACTTATTAATTTACATCTTTAAATATTTCTATATAAAAAAAATACATATAGTGGCCCATCGGTATCGGGACCATCGGTAGAGGAAGCTCTTGACAATGCGAGCCGTGTCTAGAAGTACTGCTTTCTGAACCAAGTCCTTGATTCAGCTGCCTAACGAGAGCCTCCTGAGGTGTTGGTAGAGGCCCCTGGCTATTAAGCCATTGGCTGTCACGACTATCGGTACAATTATTGCTGAATCCATTTCCCATATGTCGACAACCTCATGAGCCAAGTCAAGATACTTGATTTGTTTATCTTTCTTAGCTTTCACGAGGCTCTCATCCTGCGGGATGGTTATGTCAACAATCATTGCACGCTCTGATCGATCCACCATCACTATATCAGGTTTATTGGTAACAATAATCCTGTCAGTGATGATGGATCGATCCCATTACAATGTGATATGGCCATTTTCGAGAACTGGGTCGGGCATATACCTGTAGTACGGCACCTCCGATTCCACAAGGTTGTATTTGAGAGCAAGTTGCTGATGAATTTTTTATTTAGAAGTATTATTATTTCCTAAATAAAGACACAAATTTTGAATTAGTTAAGTACCTATGTTTGTATATCTTCTCAAATCTAAATCAACGGTCGGGCCACATTATGGCCCGCGGGCCTGGGGTTTAGCAGCCTTGCGTTAAAGGGTCTATTATATCAACAATTTGTACTAACGTAATTTAAAAAAACTGTTCAGGCTTATCTGTGGTATTTTGATAAGACTTTCACTGGCAGGTAACTGATGTTATAAGGAGTAAAGTAATGAACTTATAACTTGGGCTATTTTTTACCCGACTACGGCAAAGCAAAAGGAGGGTTATGATTTTGACAGGCTATGTATGTATGTATGTATGTTCATCTGTTCCCTCGTAACTTCTAAACTACTTATCAGAATTCGACAAATGATATATCATTAGAAGCGTCTTAACTGTCCGCTGGTTATAGGCTATATGGGGTTTCACAAAATCTACTGTGGCGCCCTCTACCGGACAAAACATACAGAGTAAAAAAATAAAGTTAAGATAAATATGTCGTGTTTGGTATCATTTGAAAGCGCTTTACTTGTACATTTTGAATATATATATATTGCTAGCATTTGCGTGTGACTTTACCTGTATTCATGGGCTGGTTGCATATAATTCACATCTTTTCGTTCATAGCTTCTTTACTACTTATCAGAATAAGACGACTGCAGTACCATTAGAAGGGCCTTGATATTCTGTTAGTTATGAGCTATAAAGCTTGTCACCAAATTTAGTATTGCGCCCTCTAGCGGACAAAAAGTTCTATGTTAATATAAAATTAAAATAAATATACCGTGTTTGGTATCACGTGAAAGAGCTTCACGAGTGCTTTATGCTTGTACATAATTACAAGAATGCTTTAATGATGTTAAAGCGATAAGTGTAAAGCGCGGATCACGGGAACTGTGAATCGCTTTATGCAATGTAGAGCAGTGTGAACATTAGTAATGCACTAATGAAAACGACATAAGCTGGGAGTAACTCCACGCGGTGAAGGCGGAAACAAATCAAACCAAATCAAATCATTTATTTCAAATAAACCAGTTATAGGCACTTTTGAATTGTCAGAAGGTCGGTCAGTCAATAAGATGAAGCTAGTCGCCCATTCCAAAGAGTAGGTACCTATGGAGAAGAACGGGCAAGAAACTCCATGGACACTCTTTTAAATTTTGAAGCTATTGTTACAAATATTTGATTACATCATTCATGTTGAAATCAACCGTGTGAGAACGATGCAGAAATATATTGTACGCTGAGAGCGTACATAGAAAACACACAAAAATCAATTCAGAAATTAAAATACGCCATGGCAGCTAAGAGATGACCAGTCCCCACTGACGGCGTCCGTTCACGAACATGACGTATGGATCAGCATCATTCAGCTCAACCATATTGAAGGGAACCCAATAACCCAACACACACGCCACCATCAGCGAGACATTTGAGTGAGCATGACATACTCTCAATAGCCAGAGCACAATCAAGTTAATAAAAATGACTAACCCAACCAATAAATGCCTTACAGCACATTCGTACATTGTGCTCACACGTTTGCCATGCAATTATACAATACTAAGAAATTGAATATACACAATGCTAAGATTTGTCGGTCTCCGTGGCGCAGCGGTCAACACGCCTGCCTGCGACGTGGAGGCCCCGGGTTCGATCCCCGGCCAGGTCATGATGGGAAACGATCTTTTCCTAATTGTCCTGGGTCTTGGATGTTTATCTATATATGTATCTATTATAAAATATAGTATCGTTGAGTTAGTATCCCATAACACAAGTCTCGAACTTACTTTGGGGCTAGCTCAATCTGTGTGAAAAAAAAAAAAAAAAAAAAAAAAAAAAAAAAAAAAAGTATTGTCCAAGGTTCAGCAGCTCCAACAGTGTTCCCGAATACTAAATTTAGCTCCTGTAACAGTTTGATAACTGGCTAAAACTCCCATAAAAAGGCCTCTGCACTATATGCCTTCGGGCTTATGTTGTTATATGTGCGTGTAGATGTAATATGTCAAGTACCTAGTTTTTAGTTCATCAGTTTAACTTTTGTTAATATTATGCGCCACAAATACACTTTAACACCAAAATAGTACAAATAATAAAAAGTAAAAAAACTAAAACCCAACTACGACAAAAAACGACGCTGAAAAAGTATAGAACAAGATTTTCAGAATACTGAACTGAACAAAGTTGCTAATGTAGTTGCAAGTAACACAGTAGTAATGTCATACAATACTATTCTGAAGTATGCAATATTCACTATGTAGAGATAAATTTACATGTTTGGAAAGGCGTAGTCACACGTTGTCAAGGTGCTACGGTAGGTAGGTATATGTAACGTGTGACTACGCCTTCCCAAACATGAAAATTTATCTCTACATAGTGAATATTGCATACTTCAGAATAGTATTGTATGACATTACTACTGTGTCCATTTACTTGCAACTACATTAGCAACTTTGTTCAGTTCAGTATTCTGAAAATCTTGTTCTATACTTTTTCAGCGTCGTTTTTTGTCGTAGTTGGGTTTTAGTTTTTTTTACTTTTTTATATTTAAAAATATTTAAGTTTCCTCACAAAAGGATAACAATAACCCATGAAATTCAATACGCACGTGAACAACTCTCGATACCGCTAGTTCATAAATAATTCGCATTTTACTAAAGTGAAGGTTACAATAATTCATAGGTTAAGGTAGGTTAGGGTAAGGTTACACGACCTCGGCCTCGCCAAGATCGATATATTTGATTAATTACATCGTCAATGTAGTCTGAATACCTATAAAAGAGGAATTGTTTCTTTTGTAAAAAAGAACAAATATCGTTACCGTAGATAATAGTTCAATAGACCTCTAGTACGAGACGAAACTAACCAGCGAACTTGCAGATTTTAGCGAAAATGCGGCGCGGATTTTAAATTCTGAACAGACCTTGGAAATTTGTCCTGTGACGATTGGACGTATGGAAATCTATGCAATAACTCACATGAACCAATGGACTGCCGGGATTTCCATACGTCCAATCGTCACAGTCACGCACATATATTAGCCATCGTCTGCTCAGCTTCTTTATACATTCGTCCCATTGATACTGGGTTAAGCATTTAATGCTATACACCAGCGGCAGACCGGGACGAACATTAAATCTCAACTTGGATTGGTGGATTGATCACTGTTGACTCTTCACAACGGTTGTTGAGAAACATTTTAATATTATACGAAGAATAAATTACCACTTTATCATGTACTGAAAGATAACTGGGAATTAGGCACAGCAATTATTTTTCAACATCTTTGAAAACATGTATTACTATTCAATATCATATAAGGTAGTTATTTATGACCAGGTGAATAACATGCGCTCCACGATCTAAAATCCGCAATCAGCAGGATTGGTAAATTGAATAGTGCTTAACTCTGTTCTTTATCCAAACCATCGATATACCCAACTTCCGTTTTCATTAACCAGGTGAGGTCCGTGTCGACCCCAGCAAGGGTTCCGTGGGTTTCGGATCCGGTCTTCATGGCTGGGCCTTCACCCTCAAGCAGTTCTCTGAGATGTACGCCGACAAGTTCAAGATAGACCTTGTCAAGCTCATGAACAGGTATGTCTTGTGTTTTTACTATTTCAGGGTGCTGATACTTTCTGTTCGGTTTCTTTCCTTTCTGTCTGTATACAGCCGGTCTGCAACTGTACTAGTAGTAACAAAGCTGGAGTTTGTTGAATTCTTTGAGAATTCCAACAATTTTTAAAAAATCTTGAGGTAGGCTGGCTATTTAACAGCACTCTAGGAATTGAGCCGAGCAAAAACAAAAAAATGTGCTAAGTGAAACTAAGTAATAGCGCAGGCAATCACGCTATAGGGTAAACACACACATCACTGCCATTCAAAATCACGCGCGGCACTGCGGGATTTGGTGTGCCATACCTTGCGTCTCGCCCCGCACCTACGCGCTGGGGTGCATGTTCCTCCGCGTGTATGCGCGTGATCCGCATGAACGCGCGTGGATGCATCTGGAGAACAAGAAATTTTACGCAGACGCTAGTTCTGATATATATTTTGCCGCACGATTGCGGAAGCAATCTGAAAAAGTGTGTAGCACGCCTTGTATTTTTAGAATAGCTATTTCAGAAACTGTATATTGAAGGAAAGCTCGATATACAACTTTGTTCAAAAGGTGATATTGTATGCATTTTCAGAACACGTTGTTTTCCGTTATCAATCAATACTATAACTATTATCAATCTGCAATGCCTAACTTGGTTTGTGGAGATGTCAATTTGGGGTTATGTTTGAGCACGTGTTCATATTGCACGAACGAGTTAGGTAGAAGTTATTCAAAAATAGCTTATGAAAATTGAATTTTATTTGGGAAATTTAAATTGAGTAAATTAGTGTTAAAATACTTATAATTCTATATTTCGTCGCTGAACTAATTCTTCGTATTAAACAATTTAATTTCGTCCTTCGCAAACTTTATATAGGACCCAAATGCAGCATTGCAGATGCACGTAATGTCGTCGCGGGCATTGATTTTGTACACGCCTCTACAGCTCGGCCTTGTTGAAAAGAATTGTGTTGTCTTCGAATACGACTTTATTACCTTCAAAGACTCGTACCACAATATTTTTTTGTTAACTGACGTAAAATATCATCTCATCAACGTGGTTATAACAATAACTCAACTGATTTACACCGAATAATTGTGTCGCTATGGTGCACGCTTACCTACTAATTCATGGCCTAGATAGCCACCAGACAAGGATCTTCCCTACTAAGATTGCTGCAGAATTCGAACTAAATGGTTTATTTATTGTATTTCGTCCCATTGATACTGGGTTAAGCATTTAATGTTAAACACCAGCGGCAGACCGGGACGAATATAAAATCTCAACATTTAATAGTGAATCGCTTACTGTGAGCAATTTACTACGGTTGTTAAGAGACATCTTTTTGCTATACAATGGGCATTGACCAATTTTTTCGACCCTCATTTTTTATTTAAGATTACGATAATATAGAGCATTCTAAGAAACTAATTTGAATATTTTTTTATTTCATGTAGTCATTCTATTTTTATTAATTATTTAAAATTTGGAGTAACTTCGTTACGATTACGTCATCATTGGCTGAATATTTACGTGTCTTTGCCCTTTTACCTAAAAGAATTTCTTTGACGTTAGACAAATCTGACAAAATAATGTCAATAGTCAATCTGTCATACAGTAAATGAGTAAACAATTTATAACCTCGTTGAAATAAATACCACGCTATCATTCGTCTTGTTTGTAAATCATTTTATAAACTTACTGTTTTACGAACTGTTTACCATGACTTGACAGTTGTAAACGAGTGTGTGTGAGCGTGTGTATATTTGATGGCAAAGGAATTGTCCCTTTAGAGCCAAATGATGACGTAATTAGAGGTCAAATTAAGGTTATTTACTTGAAGCGGTAAATAACAATAATCCGTGAATATTTTACTTTTTTAAACGCTCAATAGTCATGAGTAACCCTATTCCTCGAAATGGATTTCATATTAACTCATTTAAAAAAAAAATGAACTATCCCCATTAAAGCGACGCTCGGTGACGTAATCGTAATCGTTCGCTCTTAATTAAACCGTATCGAGGTTTCGAAATGTGTTTATAAATTAAAAACACACAATGATAAAGATTAACATGATAGCTACCAGAAATGTCTGATTGTACTAAATAAATCATTTTGATCACGTGTTGTTCACGCCTGCGCAAACTTGCCCTTGATGAATAGGCAATATGGACAGGAATTTAGGATGTTTAAAGATAATATTTAGCACAACATGAGAATACTTCAAGTTGTCTTGTTGTCATCAATTTATTGATCATTTTCTACACTTGATAGCAAAAATTTATCCTCGTTAACTTTTCCTCAGACTGTGGGGAGAGAACTTCTTCAATGCCAAGACAAAGAAGTGGGCCAAACAGAAGGACAATGACAACAAGCGTTCTTTCTGCATGTATGTGTTGGACCCCATCTACAAGGTGTTCGATGCTATAATGAACTTCAAGAAAGAGGAGATTGATGGTCTGTTGACCAAGATCGGAGTCACCATCAAGCACGAAGATGCTGACAAGGACGGCAAGGCCCTGCTTAAGGTAAGAACATTCTGAATTATTCATTGCTTCTGTATTCAAACTATGTTTCCCTAAGATACAGTTCTTATCTTTACTATATTGTGATTACTATAAAAATATATTTCAATTTGAGTCCCAAGTGTTGCCAGTTACTTACAATAAGCATCTGGGTGTCAAAGAGGACTAACAGTGTACTTCATTCCGGAATTGGTCACAAGATTCCATAGCCTGTGACCCCATAAATGTTTGAGACAATCACGACACGAAATAAAAGATGTACAAAGATGGTTTTGTGTTAAGGGACAAAAGGGCAGGATATGACACAAAACTTGAAAACTTATTCAACATTGCCTGGTGTCAGTGTTACACCAAAGTCCATATAATAATGTTGTATTGAAAAGGTGCTGGCTTGAACAACTGTTAAACACTATTTTGAGGTAGGATCGCCAGCAAAACTCATTTTTCTATTATGAATTTTAATAACAAATAGGTACTATTAATTTGTGAACCATTTTGATAACATTTTCATTGTTTGTATTGTCCAGGTGGTCATGCGTAGCTGGCTGCCAGCTGGTGAGGCTCTCCTGCAGATGATTGCTATCCATCTTCCTTCCCCCGTGGTCGCCCAGAAGTACCGTATGGAAATGCTGTACGAAGGACCCCACGACGATGAAGCCGCTATTGGCATCAAGGTAAGTAACAAACTACTACAGTATTAAATGTACACACAAACAGATGAAGAATAAAAGAAAAACTTGAAAACATGCTTGGAACGCTAGTTTTTCTTAAAATATATATTTTGTTTTTAAACATACAAAATTTTATGTTGGTTTGTATGAGATTGATAAACTCCCAACATCATTAATTGATCTATGAAAGTTGGCATAGACTCGTATTTTTCACAGAAAAGGTTTACTTTTTGAAATTCAGTCTGTATTTATTTCCATACCACTTAAAAAAAAGTTGCCATGACACTAATCGTTTTCTCCCTACTGTCCAGACCTGCGACCCTGAAGCACCCCTCATGATGTACGTCAGCAAGATGGTGCCGACCTCCGACAAGGGTCGTTTCTATGCCTTCGGACGTGTGTTCTCTGGCAAGGTCATCACCGGACAGAAGGCCCGCATCATGGGACCTAACTTCACACCTGGCAAGAAAGAGGTAAGGCAATATTCATAGATGGAAAATTTATTGTTTCTATAATTTTAATTTCATTGAAGTGTAAGAGACTTGTCTCTAAGAGACTTTATTTGCAAATAATTTAGTCACACCATACTCATTTACAATTTGTTTCCATAGGACATGTACGAGAAGACCATCCAGCGTACAATCCTCATGATGGGTCGTTATGTAGAGGCCATTGAGGATGTGCCCTGCGGCAACATCTGCGGTCTAGTCGGCGTTGACCAGTTCCTCGTCAAGACCGGAACCATCACCACCTTCAAGAATGCACACAACATGAAGGTAAAGAGAATCATTACATAGAGTGCTAAATAGGATTTCCTATCAGCAAAAATGTCTAGCTTTCATAAAAACTTTTTTCCCTATTTAAAAGGCTGCCAAATACTATAACTTGTCCACTTCCAACAGGTCATGAAGTTCAGTGTATCCCCCGTCGTGCGTGTGGCCGTCGAGCCCAAGAATCCTGCTGATTTGCCCAAGCTGGTAGAAGGTCTGAAGCGTCTGGCCAAATCCGACCCTATGGTGCAGTGCATCAACGAGGAGTCTGGTGAACACATTGTTGCTGGTGCCGGAGAGCTGCATCTTGAGATCTGTCTTAAGGTTTGTAATTATTACTTAGTATAGAATATTTTTAATGTAAGTAACAGCATGCCATTGTTACAGCATTACTGCATACAGAATGTACTTCACAAATATTTGGATTTTACTATTACTGATTCATAAACTGGTTTGTCTATTAGCTGACAAAAGAAAATTAAAGATAGAATTAAACAAGTCCCAAATTATTCATTGCTTCTAAATTCAAAGTATGACTGTTTCCCTAAGATACAGTTATTATGTTTACTATATTGGAATGTGATTACTATGAAAATGAATTTGATGTTGAGTCCCAAGTGTTGCCAGTTACTTATAATAAGCATCTGGGTGTCAAAGAGGACTAACAGTGTACTTCATACCGGAATTGGTTGTAAGACTCCATAGCCTGCGACCCTATAAATGTATGAGACATTTATTTTACAAATATTTTTTATGGTAGTAATAAAAAATATGACAAAATTCAAATTGCTGATATTTTGTGCCAATGTACTATTTTTCTTTGTTTCCCTAGGACTTGGAAGAGGACCATGCTTGCATTCCAATTAAGAAATCCGACCCCGTGGTGTCGTACCGTGAGACTGTGGCTGAAGAATCTGACCAGATGTGTCTGTCGAAGTCTCCCAACAAGCACAACCGTCTGTTCATGAAGGCTCAACCCATGCCTGAAGGTCTGCCTGAGGACATCGATGATGTAAGTGAATTTATTTATATTTTGTTTTAACCTAATTTGCAACATGAAGAGGCTTACACTGATGAGGATTACTTCTGCATCATTTGTCTTTGTTTCAACAAGTACTGAGCTGCATTTATCTTTTTGTAAGTCCATTACTATCAAAGGAGAGTGCTCAGAATTGGACTATCTATACATAGGCAGTTATTTTGGCTAGCAAGGCTGCAGTTAAAAATATCTAGTTATAAGATTTGATACCTTCCGGCACACCGTGCCGCGCCGTAGCGAGTCGGTCGCTCGTCGGCCGCTTCGCGTTGACGGCTGCGGCGTGCTAACGAAGCATAGAGAAGCGAGCCCACGTCTAAACGCTGCACAGGACCTCTATCCTTATGTTCCAGGACTGCATGCTACGGCGTGGGCACTACATTCATACATGTACATTGCTAAAACTGCAACAAATGCCCGTATTGAAAGTATACACCGCCGATGCTGACATTTATATCTCCAAATTTTAATGTTTTTGTTTCTCAGGGCAAAGTGAACCCACGTGACGATTTCAAGACCCGTGCGCGTTACTTGACCGACAAGTACGAGTATGATGTGACCGAGGCGCGTAAGGTCTGGGCCTTCGGCCCCGAGGGAACCGGCCCCAACCTAATGGTGGACTGCTCCAAGGGAGTACAGTACCTCAACGAGATCAAGGACTCCGTGATCGCCGGTTTCCAATGGGCCGCCAAGGAGGGAGTCATGGCTGAGGAGAACTTGCGTGGTGTGAGGTTCAACATCTATGATGTCACGCTACACACTGATGCTATCCACAGGTGTGTAATTATTATTATTTATGTTGTCTTTAAAACAACTAGGTTTTATAATTCTCAAACATAGTTCGACACGTTGTGTTGTTAATAAAAAATTTAACAAATAAAACTTGCCAGTAACAACGCCACTTTGCGTTGTTAATAAAATTTTTCATAAATAAAAACTAGTAACAAAAACCTAATCTTTATCTGTTGTACAGGGGTGGCGGTCAAATCATTCCAACAACGAGAAGATGTCTGTACGCGTGTCTGTTGACCGCGCAGCCAAGACTTATGGAGCCTGTGTACCTGTGCGAGATCCAGGTACGTGTCGCCGCCAACCTGAATGGACTGTTTCCGTGTAGTACCGCCAATCCAGTATTTGTAATATCAGTCACAAGAAACTGTTGTCTTTTGATTGAATTCTCCATTGAGTCCATATAATGATTGTATTCTTTGGAAAATTAAACCATTTTCCAAAGCATACAATGTCTCTAAATTATCTGCTTGAGGTTATAAAGTTGAGTTAATAGAAAATACAATGTAGTCATTTGACATACAAACTGGATTGCGAGAGACTACTAGTACCTTATTATTGTTTATTATAAAAGTGATAGTGATTGTTATCGGCTACAAATTTCCCCAGCATGACTCCACGTTTTTCCTGAGCGGGCTAGCATGTTACTATTAGTTCCGCCTTTCCGAGACGTGGTAGATCAACAGTTCTATATTTAGGCACGTCACTCACACATGCCGTTCCTGAGTAACGGAACTAACACTCTTACAAAATTCTAACAACCCTTGATAATTGGAATATCCTAAATTCTGAATTATTTACTGCGAAAATGGGAAATTCAGATAATTAACATGATATTTATTCTTTGGCATCTCCATATTCCACCTGAAAGCAATATCTGATGTTTGCTGCATGTTACTAGCAAATGAGAGTAGTTGCCATAAATAAACAAATATTGATTGATTTATTTTCAGAAAAAAGAATGTTTGCATGAACCATGAAAACAAATAATACTTGCATATGAATTTGAAAATGAAATCCATGTTTTACACTACTACATTTTCGAAGTACAACATACCACAACCGCGTTATAATAACATCTATACCTGTAATCTCACACAGTGCCCTGAGGTAGCCGTCGGAGGCATCTACGGCGTATTGAACAGACGTCGTGGCCACGTGTTCGAAGAGTCCCAAGTGGCTGGCACACCCATGTTCGTCGTAAAGGCTTATCTGCCCGTCAACGAGTCGTTCGGCTTCACCGCCGACCTGCGTTCCAACACCGGCGGACAGGCCTTCCCGCAGTGCGTGTTTGACCACTGGCAGATCCTGCCCGGAGACCCGTGCGAGGCCGGCAGCAAGCCCTATGTTGTTGTCCAGGTTTGTACACTAGTTTGTCACATTGTCTTTATTAGCTATTATCTATCTTTTCGTCAATTAAATGTAGTCCAAAGAGAGTGCTCAGAATTGGACTCCTATCTGTATTTAGTAATATTAAGTTATAACTTTTGTTAAAATACCTTCCGGCACACCGTGCCGCGCCGCAGCGAGTCGGTCGCTCGTCGGCCGCTTCGCGTTGACGGCTGCGGCGTGCTAACGAAGCATAGAGAAGCGAGCCCACGTCTAAACGCTGCACAGGACCTCTATCCTTATGTCCCAGGACTGCATGCTACGGCGTGGGCACTACATTGATATATTTAGATTATTAAAGCTATAAAGTTGTACATGATCTGTATGTTCCTTCTTGAAATATTATTAATTGCTTTGTTTTTATCTTTGCAGGAAACAAGGAAAAGGAAAGGACTTAAGGAGGGTCTGCCCGACCTAGCTCAATATCTGGACAAATTGTAAACGTCGTAGCTAAAACAATCCATACTGTAATATAATGTAACATTGAGAGCGCCTCACGCAATATACAACTTTACGTTTTAACATTATGACTAATTTTATTTTGAACATAAAACGGAATGTATCGCCTCAATTTAGTTAAGTGTTAAGCACGACGGCGCTGGTCGGAACGTTTGTTACTAAGTGGCTGAATGTTACTGCCACCACCAGATACTAAAATAAACTATTAAAAATACTACATCTGTTTCAAATGAATCGCTATCATGTCGGGAACCATGATTCATTACTGTACTGTAATTAATTTTTAAATTATAATTTTTCTATTGTAAACAACCCTAGTGTTTTTATTTGGCTGAAACAGTCATTTTCGAAAAGGTGAGTTGACAAACTATGGAAACATTCGAAGATATATTCTGGAGTTCATTTGTTTTATATATTTTATTCTAAATCTGCTAGAATCTATCTTCTCCATTTGTAACATACATAAGCTCAGCGAATATAAATAAATGATCCACTTTGATTTACAGGGCAACACTCCCTGTGAATACTGGATGACACAACTAAAAATGGTAAGCATGTTTTTAGTCAGTAATTTTTTTATTAAAGTTTAACAAGTCTGTATTGTGAAGAGATGGTTTAGTTTAAAATTGCACGCAGCTCAGCAGAGAGCGACTGCTTGTATACATTTCAAATGGGTTGTATCCTAAAAAATAATTTAATGTCCATCAGATAGGTTTATAAAAAATATTGAACACATATTTTTTATTTTTTCTTTCATTCAATTAGGAAGATATATTGATTTGAAATGTCGCATGACGTCACGCCGTGGTACAAAATATGCCACGGCGTGACGTTATTGGCACCCACTCCGTATTTTATTTATTTATTTATTTATTTATTAGGTCTGCCAACAATTGTTTACACATAAATGCTTACACACTAAAACCACTTGTGCTTAAACTATACATTGTGCAACAATCACTTATAGGTAGACACCACATGAGCAATAATAAGTACAATAAATACAATAAAAGCTCAATCTCAGCAATATAATATACATCTAGTCATCATTGCCTTTCAGACAGTTTAGGAATTTATATTTTAGCCTATTCAGGGAATCAAAGTGTAAATCAATCTTATCACTACAGCTATTTAAAACACTACAAAACCTAGCGCATGGAGAGTTAGAGCCCAACACCGTTCGCCTCATTGGAGCACTAAGTGCTATCTCAGTTTTTGGTAATTTCGACAAAATAAAAAATACGGGTCCTAATTTTTCTTATTACCTATCTATTAGACAGACTATCTATTGTTTTTTATTTTTATAGCTTGGATACATCGCTATTGTTTCTATTTGAGCTTTTGGTGGAGTGATGTGCATTTTAGTGTACAAATGTGTATAGTATGTCTCGAGAACGAAACAATTGTCATGCTAGTTACATTATCCTTTGAAAGAAACTTAACATTATTCAAAGCGACCTGAATTATTTTGTCCCTGGCTACAACTCAAATAATTAATTTTTAATGATGAATATCACAGACCTGTACTGAGTAATGAGGAAAAAATAATATCACACTGAAAATATATGCGAAGAATATAAATGTATGCAGAAATGAATTGTTTGCTAAATATGTTCTTATTTTTGCAGGCATTAAGTAAATGAAGAAAGAAGACTTATTCAACAAAAGGTAAATATTATTGCAATCTCTAACGTGTTATGTAGATAATCGATCATAATAAGAAATATAAAAACGCGTCATGTTATCCTTCATAATGATCTGATCATCCAAAGTTAGGGTAAAGTTGGTACAAGTTGAAACAGCATGTTATTCGATGATAAGCAAAGTTTCTGTGAAGTCACTTTCACAAGTTTTTTCAAACAATTAATCAGCATTTACATAAACCACATTTGACACAAACCTCTAATAGTAATTTTAAAAAGGGATACGTTAAAAAAAAATAATTGTTAAGATATTATGCTAGATTTTTGAGATAATAATTAATAATCCATTACTTAACTGGATGATTAGACAGCCTCCGTGGCGTAGCGGTAGCGAACGTGGCCGTTGCGCAAGGAGGCGCGAGTTCGATCCCCGCACAGTGCAAATATTTGTATGCATGACTATGAATATTTGCACTGCTCTGGTCGTGCCTCGGAAAGCACGTTAAGCCGTTGGTCCCAGTTGCCATTCGAACATCTAGTGGCAGTCGTTACGGGTTGTTGGAGGCTTCAAAAGTCTTAACAATTGTTCTAACTGCAATGCTTAGATGTCCTCTTCGGGTTGTAGAGGTCAGACGGCAGTCGCTTCACGGAAAAAATCGAAGTTTAGCCAAAATCCAGTTAAGACTGGAAAAGCGGACCCCAGACTCCAAAGCTGAAAAAGCTGCGGATGCGACTGGGATTAACGCTGAGATGATGATGATGACTTAACTGGATGGTTAAATCATTTAAAATATTGTAATAACACTGTTTTAGTTACACTTATTTCATATTTAACAATTTTACTTCATAATGATGACAACACCGTTCTAGATGCCCCGTGATGGTTTAACAAGCTCAACAGGCCTGAAAACTTAATTTTGTTACAAAACGTAGTTAATTATTAAAAACAAACTAACATTAGTGCTGTTGTTACAGATGGAACATTATGATTAGCAAGGACGCACTAATTACTCCCTCTATCAGGTAATTAGCAACATTCAATAAATTATCTGATTAGATAGTTGTTAGCTTTGTCTAAAAAAAGGTGAAGTAAATCATCTTGAGGAAACCTGGTTCTGAAATCGCCAACCTGCATTGAGCAAGCGTGGTGATTACGCTCAATCCTTCTCTGTATGAGAGGAGACCTGTGTCCAGCAGTGGGACCATAAAAAGGTTGATGATGATTAATTTATAATTAAGCATAGCTCAAAAAACTTTAACAATATTATTTGGTTTGGTAGAAGACTTAAAAGGAAATCCATTTTTATAATTGTATTTTATTATGATGACAACACTGTTCTAGAAGCCCCATGATGGTTTAACAAGCTCAACAGGCCTGAGATTTCACTTAATTCCCAGAAATCAGACCATTTTGGTTACATACCTTATCTTTTTTTTTTTAATTACAGGTCCTTGTTAATGGTTTTGGCTGAAAACTTAAGATTCAAGCTAAATCTTATAGGTGAGGTTAACAGTTTAAAATCAGAAAAAGTTTTTTTATTGTAGTGTAAAGTTTCTTAAAATGATGAATATTCACAGACCTGTTCTGAATTATTTTGAGGTCAACCTAATATTTTTTTCTGATCAAATTAAATTTGATGTTTTACATTATGTTGTAATTGTGAACTTTTTTGAGTTTTAAGTTTTTTATTTTTTTAATTACAGGTACAAAAAGGAAAATGGACCACTCGTTATTTATTGTTACGTTCAAAAACAATTCGAAGGCCCATTTCGACGACAAACAAGTATTAAAAATATGTAGGAAAATTGAATTGTCAGATTGAAATGGATCAAACAATGATCATAAAATTAGAGAATTTCCCGCTGTCAACAAGTGCGGCATATAAGAAAATGCATGCTATTTCCAATAGGTAAGAAACTTTCCAACTGCTAACAATCTGAACTTCCAGCATTTCTTTTTTTTTTTATGATGAACCTTCACAGACCTGTTCTGAATTATTTTGAGGTTAAATTATTATACTTCTGATAATCTTTAACCAAATTACATCCTATTGTAATAAATATGAACTTGTTCACTAATTTAACTATATCTCTGTTTCAGGTACTCTGCTAGTTTTAGTTAGTGTTTCAGGCGCTCTTAACTTGTGTGGAAAAACATTTGGACCAATATATTATTATTGATGATTCCCGTCTTTTAATTTCAAAGTCTTTTCTTTTCCTTTCGGTCTACTACAGTCAAACCTACCGAAACTTAAATGAAAGAAAAGGGCTGATCTTGCAGTCCGATATCTTTTATTAAAGAGTAATTGACGACAGTTTCACATATTCTCTATCAATATGCAAGAATAATGTCAAATCCTATTATGTCATCCTCTGGTATGAAGAATTTCGCCCAAATAAAAGGTGGACCACAGTAATTATATTATCCACGCGCTTTGAATTTGCAGTGGAGCGCCGTATTCTACTAAAACTTATCGATAAGCGCAGAGTACTATAATATAGATGTAACCACACCGCCAGCTGACGGACTGAGCGGACGACGTCGTTTCACCTCTTTTCATACTTTGGTTCACACCGCCAACTAACGAGCCAAGCTGTGGCTCGCCAATATTTCGCGTAGTTTCCTTCGTTTACGTGCTCCGCCCGTCAGCTGGCGGTATGGCCTGCGCTTTAGTAAAGGATCCCAGATCGAGTACATATTGAGATTGCTAAACGTTACCGCAGCACGATCTGTTCTATTAAAATAACCAAAAGCAAGCCGCGAGTCGTGGTGGCCTAGTGGTTAAAACAGTAGCCTCTCAAGCACGAGTGTGCTGGTTCGATTCCAGGTTAGGCAAGTACAAATGTATCTTCTAAAGTTAGTAAGTACCTAGGTACCTACCTATATCTTCCAATGACTGATTACAAGGTGAAGGAAAACATCTTGAGGAAACCTGGAATTCTAAGTCTAAAATCGCCAAACAGCATTGAGCAAGCGTGGTGATTACTTTTGTCCAGCAGTGGGACGATAAAAAGGATGATGATTATAGGTACGTTGTCCGGCTTCGCACGGGTGCAATGCTGAAACTAATATGTAAATTAATTTAGATAAATATATACAAATCACTCAGATTGAGTTAGCCCCAAAGTAAGTTCGAAACTTGTGTTATGGGATACTAACTCAACGATCATCAGCCTCTACACGTCCACACTGCTGGACATAGGCCTCCTTCATTGCACGCCAACAATCTCGATACTAAGCAGTTCTCCGCCAGCCACTATCGGCCACCTTTTTGGTGTCGTCGCTCCATCTAGCTCAAGGGCGTCCTACGCTATGTTTGCCGAGGCGCGGTCTCCACTCGAGGACTCGTTTATCCCAACGGTTGTCGGTCCTGCGGCATATGTGACCAGCCCATTGCCACTTCAGCTTGCTAATCCTCTCAGCTATGTCGGTGACTCTGGTCCTCTGTCGGATCACTTCATTTCTGATGCGGTCCAACATAGCTCGCTGAGCGGCTTTTAAACTTATGGACTAGTCTGACCGTTAGTGTCCACGTCTCGGCTCCGTAAGTCATGACGGGTAGGACGCACTGGTTGAAGATTTTAGTCTTCAAACTTTAGGGTATGGGCGACGAAAATACCCGACGAAGTTTTCCAAATGCTGCCCATCTCAGCGGGATCCTTATATTTGGCTCCTCGAAGTTGTTTTTCCCTAATTGCAACGTTTGCCCGAGGTATACGTATTCTGAAATAACTTCGAGCGGCATTCCGTTTACGGTAAACGGTGCCGGAGTGACCTGTTCATTGAACATAATTTTGGTTTTGTCTAAGTTCATCCGGGGACCGATGTTTTGGGAGGAGTCAGCTAAGTTGGCCAGCATTTGTTCCAGCTCTTGCTGCGCTTTCCATCATGATGACGATATCCGCAAATCGCAAGAGTGAGATGTAGGTACTCGCCATTGATGTTAATGCCCCGACCCTGCCAATCCAGCGTCTTAAACATATCCTCGAGGGCATTGGAGAACAATTTGGTGGAAATAACGTCTCCTTGTCTCACTCCTCGCTTAAGAGGGATATGTTTAGTCTGCTGGTTCTGGACGGACATTGTGGCGGCATCGTAAAGACATCTCATCACTTGGATATATCGCCAATCGCCTTGGCATCGCTGCAAAGATTCCAGGACAGACCAGGTCTCAATAGAGTCAAAGGCCTTCTCATAGTCCACAAATGCTAGATAGGAGCTGATTATACTCTACGGCCTTCTGTATAATCTGCCTCACTGTGTGTATGTGGTCTATGGTACCAAATCCTCCTCGAAACCCGGCCTGCTCAGGCGGCTGGAATTCGCCGAGTCTGCGCGCTAGTCGGTTCCTGATCACTCTTGAAAACAACTTGTAGACATGGCTCAAAAGCGGGTGTGTCTATAGGTCTTCAGTAAGATTTTATCACCTTTCTTGAAAAACAGAACCACTACGCTTCTGTTCCATGCCTTAGGAGTTCTCCCCGAAAAAGAGCAGAATTAAATATACGCTGAAGCCTTTTTAGCACAGGTGTACCTGCAACTATCAAGAGCTCCGAGGTAAACCCGTCTTCTCCTGGGGCCTTCCCATTTTTAAGCTGTCCAAGAGCCACCACGATCTCAGCTAGGCTCAACGATACTATATTTATAATAGATGCATGTATAGATGAACATCCAAGACCCAGGCCAATCAGGACAAGATCGTTTTCCATCATGACCTGGCTGGGGATCGAACCCGGGGCTTCCACATCGCAGGCAGACGTGTTGACCGCTGCACCACGGAGGACGACAAATACACTATAGAAAAACTGAACGTTGTATAAATAACAGCGGCCCGCCGCTCCACCGTAAACGCGACGCCACGCAATTTTTTAAATCTGTAATATGTTCGAAAATATTCATTTAAATCATAAATGCTCTAAAGGGCGATATAGGTCTATATAAAATCAACAATGTATTTAATCACCACGCTTGCTCAATGCAGGTTGGCGATTTCAGAAGACCAGGTTTCCTCAAGATGTTTTCCTTCACCTTTTAATCAGTCATTGGTGTCCAAGATATACTTAGAAAGTACATATAACTTTAGAAAAGTTACATTGGTACTTGCCTGACCTGGAATCGAACCCGCACACTCATACTTGAGAGGCTGGTGTTTTAACCACTAGGCCACCACGAGGATGTATGTATATGCATATTGCGCTTTATTACAGTTACGATTGATGCTGTTACACATAAATCAGCTTATTTGAACTACCCACAAAACAGATAATATTCCGTGGAACTACCTATCTTTTGAATTTTTGACTGAACGGTTAGCGCAGCTGTTGATGCTGCGCTGTATGTTGCGGGTTCGATTCCCGCACGGAACAAATGTTTGTTTGGCCTACAAGTAGTTGTTCCGGGTCTGGATGTTTGTGTATGTGAGTTTACATGTTTGTAAACGCACCCACGATACAGGAGAAATTCCCAGTGTGGGGCAACGTTCTTTTTGTTAAAAAAGAATAAGAAATATTCATTCAATTATTATTAACGGGAACGATTTACATTTTACGAGGCACCAACATTAATTTTTGATTATGCGAAACCCGAAACACGTGTCCAGTATTTTTAAGTAAAGAATCTACTCACATATGTACAAAATTTCAAAAAGGTATAATGAAAAACCAGAAAGTTATGAGCTTGCTATTCTACTTGGTTGTACCAACAAAAATATGGTCAAAGCTCCGGTCGGGCGGGTGAGCATTGACCTCTGGCGTCAGTTATTGCGCGCGCGAGTACTGTGATCTATCGTAAAGCTGCGTGCGCGCGCTCGGTATACACACTGCAACAATTTTTAAATGTATTGGGAAAAAATATAACATTGTGTAAAATGATTGGAATCGGTTCAGTTGCTTACTCTGAACAAGCTATATGTACCTATTCAGGTTTCGCTTAAACAAAAAATAACGTATGAAATATTTCCTAACGAGGTCATACGTTGTAGCAGCACATTTTTTTTTTAATTTTGCTGGTTTATCACGACTTCTTCCTAAAAAAGTAGTTGTTTGATTGTCATTCACTATCACTTCTGGATGAGTATCCAGAAGTGATAGTGAATGACAATCAAACAACTACTTTTTTAGGAAGAAGTCGTGATAAACCAGCAAAATAAAAAAAAAAATGTGTGTTATATGTACTTGTGTTCTGTGTTCTGGATGGGCTCTGTACTGTACTAGCCCCACTCATTTTTACGCTTTTCACTAGCGATATCCCGAAAAGCAGTAAGGCTCAACTCGCTCTGTTCGCAGACGACACAGCCATCTACTGCTCGGGACGCAGTCCAGACCAGACTGCATTCGCATCCATCTCCAATCCGCGGTCAACAAGCTCGCTGACTGGTTTATGAAATGGAGGATTGAAGTCAACCCCCTAAAAAGCCAAGCGGTACTCTACAGGAAACCGCGGGTCAGTGTCACCCTTCCACGACCCATCACCTTGGACGGCAAGCCGATCCCTTGGGAGAAGCAAGCCAAGTATCTAAGTGTGACTCTCGATCAAAACCTCAACTTCTCAGAGCACATTGAGACGGTCCGCGCTCGCGCCGCCTTCGCTCTAGGTCGACTCCACCCCCTCCTCAACCCGCGTAGCAAGCTATCGCTCAGGTGCAAAATGCGCTTGTACACAGCTTGCATACGCCCGATTATGACCTACGCTTATCCAGTCTTCGCACATACCAAGCCACGTCATATCCATAGGATGCAAGTAGTCCAAAACCGATTCCTCCGTAAAGCCACAAACGCCCCTTGGTTCGTCCGTAATGAGATCCTCCACCTTGATCTCAATATCCCCACCATCCAGCAGTTCATGAAACGTCTCTCCAAACGCTTCTTTGTTACTGCCACCAAGCACCGCAATCCTCTTATAACAGCGGCCGCCAATTACACTCCCTCCACCATCTCCCGACTTCGCCGCCCTCGGCATGCTCTCACAGACCCCGATGACCCCATTACCCTCCTCCAAGAGGCCAATAGGGCCACCAGCACATTACACAAACACAGACCGACCTACCGACCTCGCCGCCGAGGTCCATCGCGACGCGCTCCACGTAGTAGTCCCCTCCCCCGTCCCCTGTCCGATGAAGGCCAGCCCGCGCCGCAGCTGAGCCAATAATTATAATAATGTCCCAACAATGACCTCTGAGTTTGTTTCGGCGTTTCTTCTCAGAGCTAGTACTAGGAAACGCCGCGGTCACCAAACCATTAAGTATAACTTTCGATCCAGCCGTCCCTTGCTGTCCTCTCTAGCGACGCCCTAAGCCGAGGTTCGTACCCCACAGGGGGTGCTCTTAGTGCGTAGTCGCCTAATTTTAAGTTAGTTTTAAGTGCCCCTGGCTGGAGGCTTTAATTTTTAATTAAGGCATCCACAGGAAAGTCCGGTTAAGTAGTTACGGCCTCTAATGGCCACTTACGAGATGCCATATCAAAAAAAAAAAATGTTCTGGATACTAAAGATAAGCATTCATCTCGCTTTATAACTACGTTGTTTTTTAGTTTCGTGTCTATATTAATAACCAAACGCAGTGTAAAACAGGGTTCGAGGTACAGACACTTCACGCTAATAAAATATTAAGGATATCTAATAAACACATTTTTTGCAGATGTGTGATATTAGCGATATAATGTACATAAACAACAATACTTTCAAATATTTAAGTTCATCAATAACAGTGAAAACGTTTACAAGTTTATTCTTTCGGCTTCAGTCATTCATTCAAATATTGATCCCTTTTCGTTCATTTTATTCATCAGTTACGTCCAGCGCTGCCAATCGCGGGGAAAATCCCCGATTTGCGGGGAATTGAGGGTGAGCGCGGGGAGAGCTCGGGGAATGACATAAATCGGGGAATTTCGGGGAATCCAGACTAATTCGGCTAAAATTATTTTATGTTGGGTACCTAATACTTTACAACTAAGAATGCCTGCTCAACTGTCATTTCTACACCATTTTGTATTTCTCAACCATGGAAGTAATAAGTACTACCTACGTACAACTGGAATGCTTACTGTGCGACTAAGCACGCGCCGTATGACAGCAAACGAAAGTGTTAACAATATACACAAGGATCAAACTATTTCTAGTACTGATTTGGATGCATTTTATAAATCCTGGTTAGCATTTTGTATCGAACTAACGGCAGACATTGTAAAAAGGTTTGACTCTGCCGGAAGCTCGGGCTATTAAGGAAACAATCCGGTCCGAAAGAGAGGCTATGGTAGAGCGTACGAGTGCTGCACTACAGGCAGTCTCCGAATGGGGCAAAGTCAATCTTGTAGCATTCATTGCCGTCAAAACACAGGCGTGTCTTTTCACTGCCAAAAGGAGCCCGTTCATCTTGGCTCCTACTTTCCAGAATGTATCCTTGGAGTGCACCAACCGCCTTCAGCTTTTGGGAGTAGGGATCTCCTCGAACCTTAACTTTGGGCGTTTCATTGAGTCCAAGGCCAAGGTGGCTGCCAGAAAACTTGGCGTTATCGCAAAGGTCCGGCGGTACTTCACACCGGGGCAGCTTCTAATGTTGTACAAAGCACAGGTCCACTCGTGTGTGGAGTACTGCAGCCACATTTCAACGTCTCCAAACACGATATTATTGATATTTCACGGTCTCCAAAGCCTGGAGCACAGGCGTAGAGTAGCCAGCCTTTCGGTCTTCTATAGGTTGCATTCTGGTGAGTGTGCAAGGGAATTGCATGATTTAATTCCCGCATCTCCGTTCCACCATCGGACGACCCGTCGTACGGCAAGTTTCCACCCTTACGTTGTTGACACCACTGCGACCCGGACGAAGCGCTTCGCTTCCTCTTTTATACCGCGTACATCAAGGGACTGGAACAATTTGCCAGCGACGGTGTTTCCGTCACATTACAATTTGAGTGTCTTCAAGGCTAGAGTGATTAGGCTCTAGATGAACTAGCGCGCTTTACCATCAATGATCGCATCACTGCTTACCATCAGGCGGGATTGCGGTCAAGCGCTGGTTTATAACTTATAAAAAAAAAAGTAAGTTCGTCAAACCCTCTGACGCCCAGGCTTTTCAACATTAAAACTCTGTATGGAGTTTTTACACGTTTCCCCATTTTAAAAAAAATATGTTGATCAACAAACTGTTGACAACGAATGGCGAGGACATGCATTGCTGAAATTTAAGGGCTTAGGTTTAGAATCACTACCACTCGTCGAGTACTGGCCTAAGGTTATTATCCTAAAGAATAAGGCTGGTAAGTTTTTGTTAAAATTTTTAAATAAAGTAATAGGTCTTCTATTAATATTACCTTTTTCAAACGCGTCTGTGGAGAGGATTTTCAGCAACCTAAATAATATTAAAACACAGCACCGTGGGAGCCTCAACAATGACACCATTGCTGCGATAATGCACACCAAACAAGGTATAGCTAAAGCGGGGAATATTTTAAAATTTGAAACTGATTTACATGTGATTACAGCGAAAATATGTCATAAATAATATGTACAATAATATGTCCAAATAAAATAAGGGCCACCAAATATTTAACGTATTCGTATAAATAAGCAATAGTATTAAATAATTTTTGCATAAAACAGTGTTTTTATTTCAAAAATATAAATTCGGGGAATATGTGGGGAATTATTCAAAACAAGCGGGGAATTTCGGGGAATTGACAACACTGACGCGGGGAATCGTGATTTTTTTATTGGCAGCACTGGTTACGTCAAAACTCAAGGCTGCAACACAAGGTTGTGCGCATGTTTTGTAAAACTAATTGGAATTCAGCAAATTAAATTAGTCTCGCTTAATGCTGAATAGCGCGTTGCGGCAGTGTTCGCAGTATCTCAATAAAATGGTTCCTGAAGTTGTGTTCGTATTGGGTGCACCTGGAGCCGGCAAAGGGACGCAATGTTCTCTTATTTCTAAAGAATATGGTTTTGTACATTTGTCCGCTGGCGATTTGTTGCGCGAAGAGCGACAAAGGCCTGGGTCCGAGTACGGAGAGATGATCGAGGCGAAAATCCGCAACGGTGAGATAGTACCTGTAGAGGTTACGTGCTCTCTCATTCACAAGGCCATGCAAAACTCTGGTAAGACGCGCTTCCTTATTGATGGCTTTCCGCGTAACAAGGATAATTTAGACGGCTGGGAACGCGTCATGTCTGACAAAACGAAGCTGCTCTTCGTGTTATTCTTCGAGTGTTCGCGGGACATGTGTACGGAGCGGTGTTTAGGACGTGGTGCCGCTGGTAGCGGGCGGTCGGACGATAATCTGGAGAGCCTACAGAAGAGGTTTTGCACTTATCTTAATGACACTTTGCCCATTATCAACCACTATGAGGCAATGGGTCGTGTGCGTAGGATTAATGCAGAGGCATCTCCAGCCGAAGTGTTTGAAGATGTAAAAACTGTGTTCAACAATGATGGGTTACAAAGAATAACTAATTAATTTATTTAGTATAAGTAGGTCAATCTTGAGCTGTGTACAGTGCAGAGTATTTATTGTCTTTTTCTAGGGGTATTGGCTTTATTTAATAATCCAGTGATCACTAAAATGATGAGAAAATTAACACACATTTAAATAGTCACTGTGCTAAAATAAAAAGATCGTCATTTGCAAATACAATTGTGGTTTTTACAGCACTCGGTGGCTTTGGTAAATACATGTATATGTAGTAATCATTTGCATATATGTATTCTCATTTTCTTAGTGACTTTATCTCTAAATTGCCAACTCTTTACACAATAAGTTGAAATTAATGATAAAATTTTAATACAAATAAAAATTGAACTGAAAAAATGTATTCTTATTTTTTAAATTGTTCATATAAGTTTTAGTTTTAAATAGTGGGTCTACTATAGTATACACATACTTTCAATTAAATTGAGTATCATTTAATAGATACTGCATATCATGCTTGACATCACAATCACGGTGAGAAGTTCAATGTGTTATCATATCTATATTTATCAAAGTGGTTAATAAAGTAAATTGTTATCTTTGCTAAAGTACTCTGCAATCTTTTTATCAACAAGCAAGAGGTCTAGAGTTAACTTTGTTGTATTATACAAGATACAACATTATTTTTTGTATATGCGTAACCCGAAACACGTGTCCAGTATTTTTAAGTATAGAATCAAAGCTTTTCATATCTTTTTGAAATTTTGTACATAACAAAATTTCAAAAAGATATGAAAAGCAACAAAGTTATGACCTCGCTATTCTAAAAAAACACAAAAATGTGGTTAAACGCTCCGCTCTGGCGGCAAACGCGGTGCGTTGACCTCTGGCGTCAGCTGTTGCGCGCGCGTGAACAATTTCTAAATGTATTTAGGAAAAAATGTAACATGGTGTAAAAATGATTGGAATTGATTCAGTTGATTAATTATTCTGAACAAACTGTATTCAGGTTTCACATAAACAAAAAATAACTTTGTATACACACTCTTTATAACAGCAAGTTTGTTATGAAGAATACTTATAATCAAATCGACATTGTCATCTGATTTTATTTCTTAGATTTTGATTCCTGGGAGTATAAATATGCCTATGTACTATATTTAGTAATTTATATTATCCTGTCTTTGCTTACAATATTATAATACTGTTATACTTTTTGCTCACAACACATGGAATCCTAGTGCGAGGTCTAGGAATTTAATCCACTGAAATGTAAACTTGGCTAAATATATTATTCTTTACGGAAGAAAATCTTCAATATAAATATTTAAACCTGTATTGTGCAAGGTTAGTTGCATAGTTTAGCTGTTCACTAGTGCCTAGTACAAAAGTTCAAATCAATTTTAACAAAAGTGATGATTAAATAATAAAATATAATTTCTCTCTACTCTAGTGTATTAGTGCCTGTATGTTCAAAATGTGCATTGTCTAAGACACATTCCTTGATTTTCGTATTTATAGTTAGCTAAGCCCAGTATAAAAGTATGTGTAACGCAGATTGTTGACTAAGTAGGTGATGTGGAAGTGAATAAAATATTTATTGTTGTGATTAGTTTTATTATTGAATCCCATAACACTTCTTCACTAATAAGAAAAAATGTTTTCTCGGTGGTAGGCCATAACATCGGCTGCCGGCAGAAGTTACCACCCACCAGACAAGGTCTTGCTGCCAAGCGATTCGTCGTGTTCCGGCATGATGTCTGGTGACGCCGTACGGAGGACGGGTCTGAGCAGTTGTGTTGCGATGTGTGGCGGGTACGATGCGCCAAATGTTGTTGTGTCGGGAGTTTGGTCGTTGAGAGTCTCCAGATCAATCTCCCTCTAGCGCAGCTTCTTTTGGTCTTGTTAGTCTTGGGTTTAACATTGCATCACCTCGCTCAACTGCCGTCATCCTTCCTATTCCTTAGTTTTTTAAGTGACAAACTATTAAACTAGCGCACTTTACCATCAACGATTGCATCACTGCTTACCATCAGGCGGGATTACAGTCAAGAACTAGTTTATAATTACTAAAAAAAAATGTATAAGGTTGTTGTCAAACCAAAATCTGCTACCTGCCCTTTTTTGAGGATGGCACATGGTAGATTTTGGCTTGGCATTGATCATATTAATATGTTTAAAATTAGCGGCAACAGAAATATGTCATGTGTGAAAACTAAAAATTGTAACTGTCTAGCTGTGGTCTAGCTATCGCGATTTATGAGATACAGCCTGTTGGCAGACTGACAGTAGTCTTAGCAGTGGCGGATTTACCAGCAGGCAGAGTAGGCGTGAGCCTAGGGCGGCAGATTTTTAGAGGCGGCGAATTTGAGGACTTCTTTTGTTTGCTACACACCTCAAAGAAATCGAAAGCATTCATACTGTTACGGGCTAGGGGTACTAAAACGCCGGTTAAGGGTTACGAAGTTTATTGGCAACGAAGGTACAGTCGATTGTAGGCAATGACAAGTAGAATGTCGCTGACGTTGCACCGAAGTCTTCCCTTATGTCCACGAAGTCCGTGTTGTAAACACACAATAACAGTACAGATGTTACTCCACGTAGTACTCACAGTTCTCGTTACAGTTGTCGCAGTAGGTATTCTCAAAGATCGCTTCTTAACTGTCGCTGTTTTCGTATCGCTGGTCGAGTGTAGACTGACTGTGTGCCTTTTTTTATTTTTTTTTATATGGCATCTCATAGTTGACCTAGAGAGGTCGTCACTATTTAACCGGGCTATCCTGTGGCTGCCTTAAATGAATTTAAAGTCTCCAGCCAGGGCTATTAAAAGCTAAGCGACTACGCTACGGGCACCCCATAGTGGGGTACGAACCTCGGCTTAGGGTGTCACTAGAAAAACAGCAAGGGACGGCTGGATCGATTTCTTATATTTGATTCGGTTTGATGACCGCGGCGTTTCCTAGTACTAGCTCTGAGAAGAAACGTCCGAAACAAACTCAGAGGTCATAGTTGGGAGTTTATATTTACTGGCTCAGCTGCGGCGCGGGCTGGCCGTCATCTGACAAGGGACGGGGGAGGGGGCTACTACGTTGAACGCGTCGCGATGGACCTCGGCGGCGAGGTCGGTAGTTCGGTCTTTTCTTGTGTATTGTGCTGGTGGCCCTATTGGCCTCTTGGAGGAGGGTTATGGGGTCATCAGGGTCTGTGAGGGCATGCCGTGGACGGCGAAGCTTGGAGATGGTGGAGGGGGTATAGTTAGCAGCCGCTGCTATTAGGGGATTGCGGTGCTTGGCGGCAGTGTCAAAGAAGCGTTTGGAAAGACGTTTCATGAACTGCCGGATGGTGGGGATTTTGAGATCGAGGTGGAGGATCTCATTACGGACGAACCAAGGGGCGGTTGTGGCTTTATGGAGGAAACGGTTTTGGACTACTTGCATCCTATGGATATGACGCGGCTTGGCATGTGCGAAGACTGGACAAGCGTATATCATAATCGGGCGTATGCATGCTGTGTACAAGCGCATTTTGCACCTGAGCGACAGTTTGCTACGCGGGTTGAGGAGGGGGTGGAGTCGACCCAGAGCGAAGGCGGCGCGTGAGCGGACCGCCTTAATGTGCTCTGAGAAGTTGAGGTGGTGGTCGAGAATCACACCTAGGTATTTGGCTTGCTTCTCCCAAGGGATCGGCTTGCCGTCCATGGTGATGGGCCGTGGAAGGGTGACTTTGCGTCGCGGTTTCATGTAGAGTACCGCTTGGCTTTTTTGGGGGTTTACTTCAATCCTCCACTTCTTAAACCAGTCAGCAAGGTAGTTGACCGCTCTTTGAAGATGGAGGCGAATCCGGTCTGGATTGAGTCCAGAGCAGTAGATGGCTGTGTCGTCTGCGAACAGAGCGAGTTGTGCCTTACTGCTTTTCGGGATATCGCTGGTGAAAAGCGTGAAAATGAGGGGGGCTAATACAGAGCCCTGGGGGACACCTGCATGGATGGGGCGGGGGGAGGAGAGTGCTCCCTCGATTTTATAACGAAAGGTGCGGTTTGACAGGAAGTCCCCTAAGGTGAGGACGAGACGATCAGGCACACCGAGTTGGTACAGCTTATAGATTAAGCCGTTGTGCCAGACTTTGTCAAACGCCTTCGCTACGTCAAAGTAAACTACGCCTGTATACATACCACGCAGGAATCCTGCGTGTATATGTTCAGTGATACGTAGGATCTGTTGGGGCTGACTGTGCGCCGGCGTCGCGACGATATATATAGCCCAGCTGATCGAACATTCCAGAATCCTCTAGACGTAATAATAATACTGCATAACTTCGAGGTCACCGGCCAAGTAAGTACCTACGATAATTCCCGGAAACGGGTTTCTAGAAATTTCGATGTCGACACTCTGTTGACAAAACTGTTGAGACCTGTACCATTCGATAGGCCATCCTAAGTCTAGTACCTAATGCGTTTTATTATTGTACCTAGAAAATGTCTAGACCTGCGGAAATAGGGCTTAAAAGTGACACACTGCATGTCACGCGATATTGAACCTTATGCCATCGACATAAGGTCCATTCATAACAATACGACTGTTTTCTGTTAGTACCGTAAAATGTTACAACATTGCCTGTATTTTGACGTTTTTATTCCATAAATTCTTCAGTTTCTCTAAACTGAAGAATTCCCAAAACCCAATTCCCATTCCATTAATTTTGAATAGTGATTGAAAACACATGTGCCTTTCTCTAAAGGCACATGTGTTTTCAATCACTATTCAAAATTATTGGATTAGGTAGGGTAATTTCGCCTGTTCGCGTCCATCGCCCAATTCGCGTCCATTATTGAATAAATCCTTGAAAATAAGTAAACTAATACACCAATCAAACGAAAAGTTTTACCACTAATACCCCAATGTATAAGAGGCATGGACACATACACAAAAGTTCCGTACGCCAAAAATCCCATTTAAAAAAAAAAAAAATTCAGGCTGTTCTGATTCTGTGCTGATTCTAAGATAAAAAATAGTGTGACAGGGGTGAGTTCGATAGTAAGTTTTTCATTGTTTAATGTGAATTTTAGAATACATAGCTATTTCTAGAATTTTATAATGAAAAAAGGAATACTATTAATTATAATTTGTTCATGTTTTTTACATTATGCGAATAAAATAAGGTGGACGCGAATTAATAACTACACACAACAAACAACAACTACACTACCTACTTCTATATCAACTTTACAAAATTTTCACTTTGCGTCCGCAATGGACGCAGGCTATACCTACAATGAATAAGAATAAACCAAATAGGCTATTTGACAGATTTATAATTTTTATCTTGAATTACTTGGTTGCGGTTAAGAAGTTCATCCAAAGTATTTTTTTTAATTTTAAATACGTATTTCGTAAGAAATATGCAAATAAAAATTCAAAATTCAAATAAGCCGCGAAAAGGATATAATCAGCAATATGGCGTTGCGCCTGGTAAATGACGTCACAAGCGGTTTTCGGTTCTCAGTGGTGTTTGTTTTTAATTATTATTTGCTGTTGTTATCTAATAAAATGGTTTACAAGTGGTGTACTGTACTGGGTTGTACAAATAAATCGATAAAAACCCCCGAAAAACAGTTTATAAGTTTGCCGGAAACAAGCGTATGACGTCATCGCGACATTAGCCAATCCGGATCGTTTCACAATGTGTGGCGCGAGAAACAAAAAGCCAAACATATTTTTGTGTTTTGGATATAATAATTGTTATTATTTTTTATTAAAACTCTTGTAAATGATATAAAGAACCCTCATTTTATGCAATTAAAGCAAAAAATCACAAATAATTGAATACTGTCAAATAGCCTATTGCGTCCACTATTTTCGTCGCCTATTTTTTGTAAAAATAATTTAAAATGTTGAAATTATAATTCTTTTTTAAAAATTAATACTACGTGTTTATGATTCTATTTTTAAATGAAAAGACAAAATTGGTTTTGCTCGTTGTCCACAGACTATTATTTTGTATGCCCTTCTGCCCAACACCATCCATACTTATTTCACAGCCAGCTAAAGGTAGCGTATTTGGACTGTTAACACAATACTGGAAAACTACAGTCCGCGCATTCCTATCAAAAACAGAAAATTTTAATTCTGCCGTCACAAAAACAAACTTGCAAATTGTTAAATCATCATCATCATTTCAGCCGAAAACGTCCACTGCTGGACATAAAACCTGCCCCAAGGAACTCCACAATGACCGGTCCTGGGCTTCCCGCATCCAGTGTTTTCCCGCGACCTTCACTAAGTCGTCGGTCCACCTTGTCGGGGGCCTACCCAGCCTGCAATTCATTCAACCCATTGAGTGACCTTCAAATTAGGCCTAATAAGGCCCATTGTTAGCGACCACTTCTCAATCCCATACCTAAGTCAGTCATCACTGGCAACAGACACTGGTCGAAAACTTTTGTCTTGAGACACTGCGGTATTTCGGACGAGAAGATTCCACGTAGCTTCCCGAAAGCAGCCCAACAGTTGGATATGATGATTGACCTCTTTCTCGAAGTTGGACCTTGATAACTGGATAGTTTGTCCCAGGTATACGTAACTGTCAACAACTTCGAGGACAGAGTCCCCAATGTTTATAGGAGTCGGTACAACATGGGCATTAGACATGACTTTTGTCTTGTCCATGTTCATTTTAAATCCAACTCGCTCGGAGGCTCTATTGAGGTCTTCGGGCATTGTACTCAGGTCCTCCGCGGAGCATTGTTAAATGATGCATAGAAACATCCAATAATGCCCGGCAACATAAAAATGGGTTTACCCATTCGATGCTGATAGTCGAGCAGAGAAGAATTCTTTTTACTTTTTAAGTGATTTATAATGATAATAATGGTTATTTTTAATATTTGTATTCTTAAATACAGGAATTGTTAAAATATAGCCATTCTTTACATTTTTTTTTAAATATCACCCTTATATTCTTTTTCTAAGCAGGTGGACGCTAAATGATCCACGAGTGGACGCAATTTGGATTTTGTGGACGCAAACTGGGTAAAACGCCTAATTCTGAAGTTTTGCCAATTTAAAAAAAAATACAAGGTGTTTGAAACAAAACTGAAAGTTAATCCTAAAATAGACTATATAATGAACACATTATATATTTTTGTCATAGAAATTAGTGCTGAGATATTTTTATTAGGGCCGTCAAACTTGCTAACTGCACTAAATAGACGCGAACAGGCGAAATGACCCTAATACATACCTACATATTTTTAACGGTGGTAGGCAAAGTTGAACACTTTTTCTAAACCTCTCATACAACTGTGCTTTTTGTAGCAATATCAACTGTTACACGAGACTCATCCATACTTAATATTATAAATGCGAAAGTAACTCTGTCTGTCTGTCTGTTACGCTTTCACGCTTAAACCTCTCAACCGATTTTGATGAAATTTGGCACAGACAATCTTTAGACTCTGAGAAAAAACATAGGCTACCTTTTATCCCGGAAAAAAATGATGTTCCCGAGGGAAATCTAAAAAGCGCGATATAACCGAACTCCACGCGGGCGGAAAGCTAGTAAATAATAAATAAATAAATCAAACTCAAAAATAACAAACTATGCGAGCGACGTTACGAGCTAAGTAAAAAAACGTTGGAGTGGCAGCTGGCAGCCCTAACCCTAGACAAAGGTGCGTATTTATTTTCCGAAACCTGCTACAACTTTGCCGGCCATTATTGACCCTTTAAAATAACATTTATAGCAGAAAAACGAGGTAAAAAAACAAAAAACAGCATATTTTCTTTGCTATTCAACTTACTCCAATTGTAAATAAAGGATAAAATTCTCAAACAAAATTTTTCTACCTAGCCGGTAAAACACGACTACGACCACTGACATAATAATAGGCTATTTGACAGTATTCAATTATTTGTGATTTTTTGCTTTAATTGCATAAAATGAGGGTTCTTTATATCATTTACAAGAGTTTTAATAAAAAATAATAACAATTATTATATCCAAAACACAAAAATATGTTTGGCTTTTTGTTTCTCGCGCCACACATTGTGAAACGATCCGGATTGGCTAATGTCGCGATGACGTCATACGCTTGTTTCCGGCAAACTTATAAACTGTTTTTCGGGGGTTTTTATCGATTTATTTGTACAACCCAGTACAGTACACCACTTGTAAACCATTTTATTAGATAACAACAGCAAATAATAATTAAAAACAAACACCACTGAGAACCGAAAACCGCTTGTGACGTCATTTACCAGGCGCAACGCCATATTGCTGATTATATCCTTTTCGCGGCTTATTTGAATTTTGAATTTTTATTTGCATATTTCTTACGAAATACGTATTTAAAATTAAAAAAAATACTTTGGATGAACTTCTTAACCGCAACCAAGTAATTCAAGATAAAAATTATAAATCTGTCAAATAGCCTATTGAAATTGACAATTTACTGATGGGTTATTTGAATGAATGATGCATAAATGTTGCAATATATATTACCGACTTGCTCTTATAGTACGACAAATTATAAAATCGTTTCTGTACGAGAATTATTTAACATTTTAAGGTTTTAGGCAATGTTGTAAAGTGACGGCAATGTTAGCATTTTACGGTAGTTACTAGATTGACAATTGTAGAGGCAAAATGGCAGCAAAAACCTTACAGCTTATACATTGAACATTTGTAAATCCGCCACTAAATCTTAGTAATAGGGTCGCGTTGTTACTTTGGGTACGAAGCCTTGAAAAACTACAACGCGTACTCTATTTAGAGCATACAAGCTCTCGAATTGAGAACTTCCTTTTTAAGATTCTGTACCTACCTACCTAGAGTCCAAATGGATCCTATTACTATGTGACCGCTGGCTGTCTAGCTGTCACAGAGTGGCCACTTAAAATAATCTAAATCCCCCAATAAACATTTTAACCTTATTTACGGTACGAAAACGTTTTTAAACAAGATAACTAGCCAAGAAATAATACACGATAGACAAGAGCCTTACACTATCTAAGGTCCGTATTACAGAACGTCACTCAAACTCAAGCTCTACATAAGTCTCGTTTGAAGCCTTTTGATTGGTTGAAAGTAGTTTTAAGTAATGCATAAGCAGAGATCAATGCTTGAGTAACGTTCTGTAATACGGACCTAAGTCATTCTATGAACCGCTATCAATAGGTTTACATTTCTTGTTTTGGTTGAGCTGCACCCTAATTGCGTAACATACTATTAAGTACCTACTTTCATTTTGAAGCATATTACTGATCCATTTCTCTATCCATACTAATATTATAAATGCGAAAGTAACTCTGTCTGTCTGTCTGTTACGCTTTTCCGCTTAAACCTCTCAACCGATTTTGATGAAATTTGGCACAGACAATCTTTAGACCCTGAGAAAGGATATAGGCTACCTTTTATTGAAATAAAAAAAAAATGATATTCCCGAGGAAAAACTTAAAAGCGCGATATAACCGAATTCCACGCGGGCGGAAAGCTATTTTTTTTTTTATAACTATAAACTAGTGTTTGACGCAATCCCGCCTGATGGTAAGCAGTGATGCAATCGCTGATGGTAAAGCGCACTAGTTTATTAAGCCTATTCACTTAAAAAACTTAGTAATAGGAAGGATGACGGCAGTTGAGCAAGGTGATGCAATGTTAAACCCAAGACCAACACGACCAAACGATGCTGCGCTAGAGGGAGATTGATCTGGAGACTCTCCACGACCAAACTCCCGACACAACAACATTTGGCGCATCGTACCCGCCACACAACGCAACACAACTGTTCAGACCCGTCCTCCGTACGGCTTCACCAGATTTCATGCCGGAACACGACGAATCGCTTGGCGGCAAGACTTTGTCTGGTGGGTGGTAACTTCTGCCGGCAGCCGATGTTATGGCCTACCACTGAGAAAAAGCTAGTTACCTATATGTTTGAGAAATGTGTCTGCTCAACAACATAAATAATGCCTTGAATGTTGAGGAATTGTCAAACTGAAACCCATCTCTGATAGTGTGTTACGAAATCCTTGCCAGCTTCTATAGGCTTTCCGTAAATACGCACGGCTAGGTACACATCAACATCAAGCTACTTATACATAGGGTTGCCATCTCTAAAATTTGGAAAACAGGACAAGACGCGTGAAAACCCCAGATTTTAGAGTCCGAAAGCCGGACATATCAATAAGATCTTTTAAACATATTCAACGAACAAACGGCGGACCGTGGCAACCGTGACTGGAGGGGTGGGGGAACGATGAATATGGTTCGACGGTTGATCGTGGGGTGCGAGCATAGTGCGTGTCTCGAGGGCGGCCCTAATTTGTTTATTTATTTATTTTGTAAAACTTGATATACAAATGAAACCTTCCCCGGACGCTCCCCGGATGCCCTCTAAACTAGGACAAATCCGGGAAAACCCGGACGGATGGCAACCCTACTTATACATAAGCAGTACAACCTGGCTTCTGATTGTAGTAAAAAAATCATGCGAATAAAATGCGAGTTCAGTCAAGTGTTTCACTCCCTCTTTGATATATAGGTAGATAAGACCAAGAGTTTGCTCCAAGACCGTTTTAATGCAAGAGACTCGTGTTAGTTTAAGCTAATAGATAATTATGTTGTTAAAATAGGTACTAAAACGTCAAATTAAGCATCTTAAAAGTTTTTATTAAAAAAAAAAATCAAGGAAACTACACCTATTGTAATTTGTAATGTTGAGTCATCAAATTCAGGTTTTCAAATAAGACAAACAAAAAATATTTCTTGCCGTTAAATGAACTAAGTACCAGTGTTTAGAACATTTCCGTGTGCTATGAAACGCGGCGGTGATTGAAGTCTATTACTTAACAAACTGTAAAAAATAGTATTGGTCGTTACTCGTTAGACATGACATGATGTAATTTGTTTTTGTTTATTGTTTTGTACCACTTAAAACGTGTTATACAAGCGTAATAGGTATAAATATCTAAAGCGCTGACTAAAGCCCTGATAAACTTATATTGTACAGACGACAGCACATCAAGCTACTACACAATCTGTCAGATTGTTTTTATTATATTTTCAACTATATCTCTAAAGCATTAAGGCTCAAGGTTAATTGTGAATATTTGGCAGTTTAGGGTAGCTTGACCTGTTGTCGTCAGTACATAGTGCTAAAATCAGAATTACCTAAACAAACTTAGGTATTTATGCTAACAAAAGGTCGTATATTTGATAGATGTAGCCTGGGACCTAGAGATTACCTACTGCACTCTAAATTGCGTTTCACACTAAACTTTTAATTTTAATAATTTTGAAGCATACTTATTGCTAATCCATAGCTCCATATGTTCCAAAAATGTCTCTGCGCAAAATCGTAAATAATGCAATGAATTTTGTTAAAATGAAAAAAATTAACCCTTTGCTACTGACAGTATACTTATGTCCCCGCTGGACTCATGCCCAAAGAAGCAGCTATAATTTAGGCTTCTTTCTACATTTGAACACAATATATTAGCATGCCCGCACTACCAATTGTGTTCTTAACCAGCAAGATCCTTTCAAATTTTGCGTCGGCTGGTAAAATTAAATCATTTTTCATACAGTTTGACCGAGACGGTATTGAACATTTCTATGCAACAGTATTTTTTTTTAAATAACCGTTATTACGCGGGTTCGATCCCCGCGCAGTGCAAATATTTGTACTGGTCTGTTCGTGCCTCGGAAAGTACCTACGTTAAGCCGTTGGTCCCGGTTGCCATACGAACATCTAATGGCAGGTGATTAAATAAGATTTTCAATAAATGTACGGGGCTTGTATCTAAAACATTTTTTTCATCCAAATCCGTTCATTAATATTGCTTAAAAGGGTAAAAAACATACACACTATCATGTTCACGTTTATAATATTTGTAAGATTTATGTTAATAAGTTGTTCATAAATTATAAATCAAGTATTATATCACAAACTAGTTTTATTTTGTAAATATACGAAAGTTCAGTGTCAAGGTCAGGCGCAATAGTTCAATCGAGATCTATTGGTGGACGGTGACAATTGTGACTCGGGAGCCCATGTCGACTGTGTTCCTCAGGGGTCCATTCTCTCTGCAACTCCGTATCTGCTGCACATTAACGATCTGATATATGGGTATGCAGATGACAGCACAGTTGTGGAAAGATACCTGCCGGATGCTCGGACTAGTAAGGAAGCAATCCGGTCCGAAAGAGAGGCTATGGTAGAGATACGAATGTTGCACTACACGCAGTCCCTGAATGGAGCGAAGACAATCTTGTGGCATTCAAACGCCACCAAAACACAAGCGTGTGTATTCAGTGCCAAAAGCAACCCATTCACCTTAGCTTCTACTTTTCGGAATGTAGGTATCTTTGAAGAGCACCGACCGGGGTCAGCTTTTGGGAGTTGAGATTTCCTCAAACCTAAACTTTGGGCGGCTCATTGAGTTCAAAGTCAAGGTTGCTGCTAAGAAACTTGGCGTTATTGCAGAGGTCCGGCAGTACTTCACACCAAGACAGCTTCTAATGTTATACAAAGCACCAGTCTGTTCGTGTGTGGTCTGATTTGGGCTGGTGCTGCAAAATGCCATCTGTCAACTTTGGATTCGGTGGAGAGGCGTGCGAAGAGGCTAATTGGCGACCCAGATTTGCTTTAAAACGGTCTTAAAACCTGGAGCACAGGCGAAGAGTAGCCAGCCTGTCGCTGTTCTATAGGATGCATTTTGGAGGGTGCGCGGTGATTGCATTACTTGATTCCCCGCATCTCCGTTCCATCATAGGACGATCCGTTGTATGGCGAGTATACCCTTATGTTATTGACATTACTACGATCGGGACGATCGGCGGACGACGTTTCGCCTTATCTTTTATACAGCGTACATCGAGGGACTGGAACAATTTGGCAGCGGCGGTGTTTCCGTCTGACTATTTAAGTGTGTCGGCCTAGTGGTTAAAGCAGGCCTCCGGCCTCTCAAGTGTGAGTGCGCGGGTTCGATTCCAGGTCAGGCAAGTACCTACTAATGTAACTTTTCTAAAGTTATATGTACTTTCTAAGTATACCTTGGACACCATTGACTGAAGGTGAAGGAAAACATCTTGAGGAAACCTGGGCTTTAAGTCTGAAATCGCCAACCCGCATTGAACAAGCGTGGTGATTACGCTCAATCCTTCTCTGTATGAGAGGAGACCTGTGCCCAGCAGTGGGACGATAAAAAGGTTGATGATGATGATGATGATGATTTAAGTGTCTTCAAAGTTAGAATAAATAGGCTTTAAATAAACTAGCGTACTTTACCATCAACGATTGCATCACTGGTCACCATCAGGCGGGATGCGGTCATGCATTAGTATATGTAAAAAAAAAACAAGTATCCCTTCACGCGCTTTACTTTGTGTAAATTATTTCTTCAGCACTACTCTCAAAAACGGCAAAGGAAAACATCGCGAGGAAACCGACATGTCCTAGAGCCAAAAATCTCAGTGAGTGATCTCGTAAGAGACGAGTACAAAGTTGAGTTTGACAAGCATGGATGTTTGATTAAAGATAAAAATGACCGCAAAGTTGCCACTTGCAAAGAAGTTGGTGGAATATTCAAGCTGATTAAAAACAGCAATATTATGGTTAATTTAACAACATCGAATGAAGTTTTGTCGAATCTATGGCAAAGGAGACTAGCTCATCTAGGACAAAAGTACATGATCACCCTGAAAAACATGGTATCTGGAATAGAATTCAAAACTAACGACAAAATAGAGTCGTGTGTTCCATGTATAAATGGAGAGGGCTGCAAGAGTCCATTCAAAAAACAAGGCACTCGAGCAAATGATTTATTGGAGATTGTGCACACAGATTTGTGCGGCCCAATGGAAGAGCCATCTTTTGCTGGTTCGCTGTATATGCTTTTATTTATTGATTTATTTATTGCGCACGTCTATTTCTTGAAAAAAGTCAATGTCTCAACAAGTTCCGTCAGTATAAGGCGGAAGTAGAAAATGAGACTGGGAAGATGATCAAGTGCTTGAGATCGGACAATGGAAAAGAATTCTGTAACGATGCCTTCGACAAGCATTTGAAGTTAGCTGGTATAAAACATCAAAAAACAGTTCCATACACACCGGAGCAGAATGGCGTGGCTGAGAGACCGAATAGAACAATCATTGAGAAAGCGCGAACATTACTTTTTGAGGCCAATTTGGGCAGAAGCAGTCGGAACAGTCGTATATTTAAAAAACCTAAGCCCTACGAAGGCTGCCACTGGAAGAGTACCACAGGAACGCTGGTCTGGTAAGAAAGTAGATCTGAGTCATCTGAGAGTATTCGGATGTTTGGCATATGCTCTGAAACCAAAACAAAAGAGAAAGAAGCTGGACATGAAAACTGAAGCTCTGATATTTGTTGGCTACTGCGAGACTACGAATGGTTACAAACTGGTAGAACCAAAGACTGGAAAATTTTCTATTTTGAGAGACGTCCAATTTTTAGAAAATGTTTTTCCTGGAGACAGTATGAAAGTGACGAAGAACTCAGTCGTTCCTATTTCAACAGAGAAGGAACGTGTTGAACCTGAGGTTGCAGATGAGGAAATTCACAGCGTTAGTGAAGGAAGCAATGAAGACGTTTTTGAAGAAACTATTGATGAAATAAGACAGGAAGCTCAAGAAACAAGTACCAATCCTACATTACAATCTGAAAACACCGATTGTGAGAACCCGCCGAGATATAACTTACGTCCAAGAAATAATGTGGACTACAGATACACATGTGCGAAAGCTGAAGCTGAAAGAAAAGCTATCGCAGATATTGATGGCGATCCAAAGAGAATGGATGAGGCAATGTCAAGGCTTGATCGTGAGCTGTGGCAGAAGGCCATGAACGATGAGCTCAACTTGTTGAAGGAGAACCAAACGTGGACGTTAGTTAATCTACCGCGCGATAAGAAGCCTATACATAACAAATGGGTGTTCAAGATCAAGCGAGATAGTGATGGTAACATATTGAAATACAAGGCGAGGTTGGTAGCTAAAGGATTTGCACAGGTACGTGGAATTGACTAAAATGAAACCTATTCTCCCGTCGTGAGGCACTCTTCGCTTCGCTTGTTATTCTCACTAGCTGCAGAATACGAGTGGACCATTGACCAGTGGGATGCTACCACTTATTTCCTGTACGGAAAATTGAAGGACCATTTACATGCTTCAGCCAGAGGGCGCTATAGCTGAAGGTCAGGAAAACAAAGTTTGTAAACTACAACGGTCATTATATGGATTGAAGCAATCTTCCAATGCTTGGTGTAACGAATTAGATAAGGAGATGCTTAATTTAGGTTCTAAACAATCAAAGATAGAGCCCTGTTTATATCAAAAGATAATAGGTCAAGATAGGATAGTCGTAGTTATCTATGTTGATGATATATTTGTATTATATCCCCCAAAGCAGGATAAAGAGAAGCAAGCTTTGAAAAACGGGCTGCTCAAAAAGTTTAAAGTCAAAGACTTAGCCGAAGCTAAGCATGTACTAGGTATTAGGTTACGACGAGATAAGAGAACTATTTATCTCGATTAAGAACAGTATGTGCTGAATGTATTGAAGGAATTTAAAATGTCCGACTGCCAACCAGTCAATACCCCAATGGAGGTAGGCATCAAGCTAGAAAAAACTGAGCCTGGTTGTAGGTTGCCGTACCAAAGTTTGATAGGATGTCTAACTATCTGGCTCAAACTACTGGGCCTGATATAGCACATGCTGTCATTTTACTGTCTCAATTCAATTCGTGCTATGATGAGACGCACTTCAATTGCGCTAAACGGGTGTTGCGATACATAAAGGGGACATCTTTGCTTTTGTCTTGTGGGATTTTGCGCTTGTCTTCCGAAAATCCGGTAACTTAGAGATGCGCGGGTACGTTGACGCTGATTGGGGGGGATCATTCGATCGAAAGTCCTTCACAGGAATGCTTTTTACATTAGGCGATAATTTAATAGTATGGGAGAGTCGCAAGCAGCGATGTGTAGCATTGTCGTCGACTGAGGCAGAATACATAGGACTCAGTCAGGCTGCTAAAGAAGCAATTTAGGTACTTGCGAGGTTTGTTGTCTAGTTTGACTAAAAATACTTGCGACAAACCAACGATTATTTTTAAAGATAATCAGTCAGCACATAAAATATCGCAAAATAAAATGAACCACATATTAGGTATCATTTTGTTCGCGACGCCTTGATTAAGGAGGCGATTGATGTACAATACTTGTGTACTCAAGAGATGTTAGCAGACATGTCAACGAAGTCTCTGCCAGGCCCAAAACTTAAACAGATTGTACAAAAATTACCCATTAAGAGGGCGGGCAACTCAAATTGCAAATCCTAAACCTAACTGAGGTTTAGGATTTGTAATTTGAGTTTTATACCTATCTGTTGTAATGGCTAATTTTAATTTTGATATTGTTTTGTTAATGTGAATCGTTGGATTTATTACTTCTATATGTAATTAAGTTAGCGTTTTTGGTTCTAATTTGTGTAGCTCATCATGTAGTAGATTGTGGAGGCGTGTTGGAGGTTGTATACCTACCTTGGCAACTAACACATGATGCAGCTGTCTGTCGTTATGACAGAACTATGAAAAATAAATGGTGTTAAGCTGATACGGTCTATATTTTAGTAAATAATATAACTACTCGGGAAATGCGCTAATGCTGGATTCGTTAATTTCTAACATATATGAAATAAAATCAATTGAATATGACTTTTCATTTAAGTAGGTATATCATTTGCCGAATGTATTGTAAACAGCAGCGATGTAGTACGAAATTAGTGTGATGGCGTTATAATCGGTGGAGTTTCGGCAATGTGTTCGAATCGAGTATATGACCAGTGATGAAGAAAAAACTCTAGGTTTTGGAGTTCCACAAGGCAGCATCCTTGGTCCATCGTTATCTTTATATATATAATTCTGCTGTACGTGTGTATGTCATTGAACTCCTAAATTCTTGAAACTCTAAATGAACTCTAAATCATTGAAAACCTAAACGGCTTGACCGATTTTAATGAATTTTTCTGTATGCGTTTGAGTGGCGCCCTGAATGGTTTAGATTCACAAATCAGCCCGGCAGATGGCGCTGATTGCTTGAAAAAGCATGAAATCTCGGAAACGGCCCTAACGATTTCGCTGAAATTTGATATGTGGGGGTTTTCGAGGACGAGAAATCGATCTAGATGGGTCTTATCTCTGGGTAAGCGCATGTTTTCGAGTTTTCTCTTTCGCAATATTTCCCGCATAATATGGGCGCTAATTTCGCGGGGCTTGACATAGCCCCTGTGGCGTAGTCGATAGTGGTATGGTCTACTCGCGATGGCTGGTGTTCCTCGGTTCAATCCCGGGCAATCACAAGACACACTTTTTTTTTGTTTTAGACAAGTTTATAGTTGTTTTTTTTTAATTTTTGTAATTACTTAAAAAGAAAATTGTACATAAGAACTAAAAGGGGAAAAAATAAACAAAAATATTTAAATTTTTTTTATTTACTAAAATTGTACTTATGAACTAAAAGAGAAAAAAATAATTAGAAATAAATAAATATTTAAGATTTTTTATTTAACCTTAAGAGACTGAAACAAGATCTCTAGGGGTAGAGAGAGGTATGATATCTTTGTTACAAATGTAGATGACAATGCTTTCCATGGGTATATTCCTAAATCTGCTGTACGTGTGTACGTCACTGAATTCCTCCTAAAGGGCTGGTCCGATTTGAATGAAGTCTATGTATATAAATGAAAGTCGTGTTAGTTACTCTATTTATAACTCAAGAACTGCTTAACCAGTATGACTCAAAATTGGTAGGGAGGTAGATAAGAACTGGGAGAAGGACATATCACATAGGATACTTTTTATCCCGTTCCCGTTGTTCCCGTCGTTCCCGTGTGACGTGACATAAGACATGGTATAACAACTCAGTCAAAATATAAAGTTAGCGGTTCATTTGTTAAAAATGGTATAAACACACTGCTGCACTACTCAGCATATTAAAAAAAAATCTTCCCGGTTGAATGTTGTTGCATTCATTTAAAGCAAGGAATATAAATACTCTCTGCCGGTAGATAAGAACTGGGAGAAGGACATATCACATAGGATACTTTTTATCCCGTTCCCGTTGTTCCCGTCGTTCCCGTGTGACGTGACATAAGACATGGTATAACAACTCAGTCAAAATATAAAGTTAGCGGTTCATTTGTTAAAAATGGTACAAACACACTGCTGCACTACTCAGCATATTAAAAAAAAATCTTCCCGGTTGAATGTTGTTGCATTCATTTAAAGCAAGGAATATAAATACTCTCTGCCGGTTTAATTATTTAATAAAAGCCCCAAAGCAAACTTCAACTTCAAAATTTCTAATATTGTATTGCTGTGCCATTTACCACTTCACTACATACTATAAAACAAAGTTACCTTCTCTTTCCCTATGTCCCTTTGTATGATTAAATCTTTAAAACTACGAAACAGATTTTGATGAGGTTTCTTTTAATAGATAGAGTAATTAGAAAGAAACTGTTATATGTATAATAACATCCATTAAATTGTGGAGAAACACTATCCCTCGAACACATGTGGGAGTGACGAGAGGAGGCATAACTCCGTTGCCGCGACAAATCGCAGTACAGCGGACAGAGCTCCGGCGGGACCTCATGGCGACATGGAAAGTGTGATTGTCGCAATCCAGCACTGAACACGCCACAATAGCGGCGGTAAGTCCTCTCTTTGAGGAGTAGCTAGAGAGGCGCCACGGCGTCCTCACCTTCCGACTGACGTAGGTCATCACCGGACACGGCTGAATCGGGAGGTTCCTGTTCCGTATAAGGCGGGAGGAAACGCCAGGGTGACCACTGTGTGCATCGCCCTGAGGACACGGTGGAGCACATGGTGGAGGTCTGCCCGGCTTGGGTAGAGCACAGCCGTGTCCTCGTGGCGGCTATCGGCGGCGATCTCATCTCTCGCGTCCGACCCTGGTCCAGGCCATAGTCCGGAACAATAGTGCATGGCAAGCTTTTACCTCCTTCTGTGAAGCAGTGATGCTGGCAAAGGAGGAGGCGGAGCGCGTGAGGGAGCGGAAATCCCACTACCCTCACGCCTCAAACCGCCGCAGGAAGCGCCCTGGTCGGGTGGCAACATCGGACTCCTGACCACCGTAGGCGCGGGCTTGCGGGCGGCGAGCGATAGGCAGCTCGCCTTCTGGTAAGAACCAGACCCGGGTTGACGGCGCGTTGTATTTCACACGCGCCTCAAAGAGATGTCAGCACACCTTGACGGGGTCCACGAGGACTGTTCCACAGGGTTGCGGGTTGGTTAAAAAAGAAACCATGGCACTGGCCGTTGCACAGGCAAGTGAAGTAACACGGGTGGGTTTTAGTCAATAAAAGTCTGACACGCCCTTCCGCTCCGCCCAGAGCGGAAGAAGTCATTTGATGATTTCCCATCCTAACAAAAAAAAAAGAACTGAAGAAGAGCAAGAAATTGCACTTGAAGAGCGCAGCCTTAGTATGGCTCGACTTCGTGCTTCTCACTCACCAGAGCATTACGAAGCACAAGAAAAAAATCATCAAATAAGGATTTGAATCGGGCAGCGTTTCAATACGCTTAGAATATAGCGCAATGACGTTCGCATTGGGCCAATGGATGTTGTTTGCGAGTATTGTAGCACATTAAAGATTTCCGGAGAACCGCCAGGATTGTGCTCCCAAATAAAGAATCATTGAATAATAATAGTTATTTATTTAAAATTATCCTGATTTAAAAAGTACTCATGTGATATTGCCTTTAAGGCGGAACGAAGTTCGCCGGGTCTGCTAGTTTCTTATATACATTAATGATTTATGTAACTTAAATGTAGCAAATGGCAAAATAATATCGTACGCCGATGACACTGCGATTATCTTCACCGCAAAAACGTTTTCCGAGTTGTATAGCATAGCGCAGGCAGGCTTTAACTCCGTTCTTAACTGGCTTCGTTGTAATCTATTAACACTGAATGCTGAGAAAACAAAATATATTCATTTCACTATGCGCAATGTTGATAACAAAACAATTGATTCCCATTTATACGCTCACCACTGTAAGAAACCGTCTATCACTTCTTGTACCTGTCCTAGGATCCATGAAACGAAGTGCCTAAAATATCTTGAAGTCTTTGTTGACAACACACTATCCTTTAGACAACATATTGAAAGTTTGGTTACAAGAGTACGTAAACTGATGTTTGTATTCAAAAAACTGCGCTCCATTGCAGACGCCAACTTAGTGAAACAAGTGTATTTTGCTCTATGTCAATCTATACTTCAATATAACATAACTTCATGGGGTGGAACATCAAAATCTATCCTTCTAGCCCTCGAACGTGCACAAAGAGCTGTTCTAAAAGTAGCACATTCTCTGCCTTTCCTTTTCCCTACCTTCCAGTTATACAATTCCTGCAAAGTTTTGTCAGTTCGGAAAATTAATATACTGCATTATGTGCAGTATATAAATTTGCCGAACTGGCTAAAGCAGCATGCTACGCTTACTTACAACGCTAATATAATTACCAAAAGGCGAATGGTATAGTGTGCAGCTCAACCTCTACCTCTAAATATGCTTTTACACACAAATTCTATACGTTCTTAGGGCCCTTTTTATACAGTAGGTGAAATAGAGTATTAAATATTTATAATTTGAATTATTTTAGCTGTAAGAATGTTGTTTTTAATTATCTACAAGGTTTATCATATGAGCAGACTGAAGACCTACTTACAGTGTGTAAATAAATTTAGAAATAGTCATTGCATTATCTAATATTACTATGTAAGCAATAGGATACTAATAATAACACTGTATACTTCCGTTGTGTCCTAGATTTTTACGTATTACTTTTATTGTTAATTTATTGCGAAATAAAAAAAAATATAATAAGCACTTTTACGCCTGAAGCACAGGTTCAACCTAGTTCAGGCAAATTATACATCAGTGCTATTTAGAATTAAGAAAACTATTGTAAAAATTATGTAGAAATCTGAGAAATAAATAATTTATTTATTTAGTTCTACGACATTTCCTGGGGAGGCTGGCCCCTGGAAATCTGACCCTGGGAATCGGAATCTGTCTGGGAATCTCGCTTGTGTGTTTTGTAGGACAAAATAGCCGGGGAACAATCTGACTTGCCCAGAAGCTGGGTACGCCCTTGATTTTGAACCATAATGCAAATCCATTCGTTTATATGATAATAAAAGCTGTTCGCTCATTAACGTAAATAACGCAATGAATGTTGTTGAACTGTCAAAATTTAACCTTTTGACGGTGTGTTACGCAATTATCCTGCGGGTCAAAAATCAAATAATAAAACCAGCTATTATATGTAAAAATATTTATTGTGATTGAATAAGTTTAAAAAATATAAACACGCATTAAAAATAAGATGGTATACAATAATTACAAATCGAATACAATAAGTCGTAAGATAATAAAAACCATTTCAATTTTACGACTTAACTAACATAATATCACGCCTGCGTTCCCGATGGGGTAAGCAGAGGTTTACAGCACGATTCTATTTAGTAAGTTATTGTGCATATAACATAATTGAACATCAGATTTTTGTTCCGTTACAGTAAGTACTAATATATCAGTCAATTTCTTGTCTTTTTTAATTCGATTACAAAAAAAAAAAAAATAGCTACAGACTCTGTTGATGTGATGGGTGCAAGACACAAAAGAAATATATTGAAATATAACATTTGATTTGCTGATGTGATAGAAACTACGCCTACTACTTAATGAGCCGCAATGCTGGCTGTATACAGAACCCTGTCACATTCATAATTTGTATGACAACGTTCCATGACGGATTTGTTTAAAATGTGTAAAAGTCAGTTGATCAAAAACAGTCTTGAAGAACGCTGAATAAATTCCTAATGCACTTTTCTCCTCGTTTAACTGCAGTACGTGTATACCTTCAATAAAATAAACAAAATTTGCAAAATAAAAATTACCCAATTTAATTTTTGTAAACTCGAACATTAACATTCTGGATTTTTGAATGGTTAGGGAATAATTTCACACGAATTGTATTATTATATGCAAGAATATTATAAGTATACAGACGGTCGAGCCATCAGCAATCGCCATTCGTGTTGGCGCGTTGCAGGCTCTACTACCAACTCACGCGAACTCCCGCAAGCAAGCGAAACGCAAGAGCAGACATACATTTTGCGGCGGTCTACTCTCCAAACACGATCCTGAGGCGAGTTTAACATTTTTACTCATCCCAAAAAAGTGCACAATGCCGTTAAAGGGGAATTGAAAATGGGGTCAACGACATCTGGTAATATTGTTCCGAATGCACCTTATGTCAATGGCTAAAGGTTCAAAATTGCGTAACATGACTTACGTAACTTTTAAGCCCTATATCTTGAGACCCAGGCATTGTAGAGGTACGATCTAAAAATGCATTGCTAGGCCTAAGGCGATCTATCTAACAGTATAGGTTTCACCAATATTGACAACAAAAGGTCGACATCGAAATTACTAGAAATTCGTGTCCTGTGGAGTATCTGTAACTACCTGCTGGAATGTATTATTACTTCTAGAAAGTTCTGGAATGTTCGAGCTTGCATATATAAAGCGGAGTGACTCAGTCTGGATTTGACTATTGAAGCGAAGCAAACGATAAGTAAGAAGTGATAATTGAGAACACCTACAGCGAGAACTGCAACGAGCACATCAAGGACTACGTGAACATACACAAGAACACCACAGAAGTTATCCCTTGTGGCATTTTTGAGTGTGTACGACACGGCCTTAGTGGACATAAGGGAATACTTCAGTGCGACATTAGCTACGTTCTACTTGTCATTGCCTACTACCGACTGTACCTTCGTTGCCAATAAACTTCGCAACCCTTAACCGGCGTTTTAATAGCCCTAGCCCGTAACAGTATTGATACTTGTAGTATGAGATCAGGATATCATTTTTTCTCTTTCGTGTTGAAAAATCGATAGTCCCTTACGTCAGTGAAGTTTACAAAATTAAAACTGATATTTCATGACGCGCGGGTGTTGACCTCAAAATATTATTTTTGTATCAGTGCCCCATCACATCTGTGGATTCACTAGCTAATTTATTTTATTATTATAATATATGAGACTTGTAAGAATATTATAAATTTGTTTTTCAGCTACCTCTTTAAATTACATTGCTATTAATAAATTAATTTAAATTATAATAAATTTACGATTAATTGATTTATTTAAGTCATTTGTGTATTGAATGTGATTAACATGTGGCTGTGTGGTACCAAATCATTTTATATAATACATCGATAAGGTAATAAACATTAAAATTTCTTAAATCACAATAATAATATTGCTATAATTGATAACAACACACTACAATAAATATACTCACAGTTCCCTATCAGTTCAAATCAGTGAGAAATTTCGGTCGCGCAAAATGAGTCGCATAATTTACGTTCAAACGAATTCTTATTGCGTTTATTTATATAAGATGCAGCGTAAATTACGCGGATTCACAATTCTCAAAATACCCTCGTTTGACGTCAAACTTAGCATAGTTCCGTGCACTGGATTTTCTACTTTAGGTGATTGGCTAAGCGTTGTGAATGCAATAAAGCACAGCCTAGTGCGCCGAAAAACACATAGACCTCGACTCAAAGTATACAAGTTTTTACATACAAATCTACAGTTAAGGCCTCTGATTATACACGTTTACACTATACATATAAGCTAAATATTTATGAAATGAAATGAATTAGCGTTAATGATCGACGTGAGTATCGGACGGAATTTTATTAGGTGGGTTGGGTAGTACATCCAGCTACACATTGAGCTAGTAGCTATAGTTCTAATTGACCTCTTATAGTATTGTTTTTTTTTTTTGTAAACATCAGAAATTCCGTACTAAAACTACTAAATACTAAACTCTACTAAATACTGGTTCCGTATAGCTTCGTGATGCCGTATGCACTCCCTATTCATCCAAAGACTTTGTTTTATTGGTTGGTTGATTTTAACATTTTTTCAGACCCGGTTTGAGTCTTCTTCTATTACTTAATATGGATTTTATTAAGATCTGGTTTAAACCACGCAAATCGTTATAGAATTATGAACCTAACTATTATAAAAATACAGTTCATTATATAAAAATGACAGCTTAGTTCGGTACCAAGTTGTCACTTTTGTATTAAGAATTTGGACTTAAACTCAATAAAGTTCGAAATACAAATACTGACTCAACGGTTAAGTCTGGAACTAAAGTCGGTGTAGCTACAATGAGTTTTCATTACGAGACTCGATTGTCGATATCGAGCGCGTTTGGCGCTCTCATTGGTTGAGAGTTCTTACAACCTTGAAGCGGGCCAATTGATGAGTCAAACGTGCTCGATATCGACGATAGAGTCTCCTAATGTAAACTCATGGTAGCTACACACAAATCGTTTTGTAATAACGGGTGTGCTAAGTTACTGTGAATTGTATTGACCATTTGACTTTTAACTCCTTTTGGCCCACCTAATTTTGTCATGTCACGTTGCAATAAGGGGCGGATTTATTATCAAGCCCAGATAAAATGTCACAAACCTCATTTGGAATGTAATGTAATTGCATTAAACAACTTTAGTTTTTGTATATGCGAAACCCGAAACACGTGTCCAATATTTTTAAGTAAAGAATCTAAGTACAAAATTTCAAAAAGATATCATGAAAAACCACAAAGTTATGAGCTTGTTATCTTACTTGGTTGCCCCAACAAAAATATGGACAACGCAACGCCCCCTCGCCGGCGGCTACAGCGGCGCGGCGCATGGGCCTTGTATCACTGTCCGCCTAGTATTCTAATTTACCGCCAGCTGTGTTGCGCACTCTATAACCACACTGCACCAATTTGTAAATGTATTTGGGAAAAAATATTACATGGTGTAAGAATTATTGGAATCGATTCAGTTGCTTATTCTGAACAAACTGTATTCAGGTTTCGTATAAAGAAAAAAATACGTTGTATATAATTATAGTAGCAAAGGACTTGTAACTAAACTTTAAGACTACAGACCATGCTTTTTCATTGTTATTCTATGTCGAATTCACGTTACAAAAAGAATTGCACAAACTTAATTATTCTTCGAGTTCTACATGTAATTAAGTAAGAAAGTGTCTATCGATCAAGTTAAGTTACACTTGCCGGGGTTGCTGCGTGTATAGGTGCCCTCCATGCCTCGGCAAGCACGTGAAGCCGTTGGTCCCGGCTGCCCTTAGCAGATCTTTAACAGTCGTTAATGGACTCTAGTGCCGAGGAATTTGATAAATAGGTATTTGAAGAAACTATTGCTGTCGCGCCGCTTTCAACCTTTCCCCGTAAAGTGCGAAAGGGACAGTTGCAACTCAGGCTGATTTTACCTACAAAAACGTTGACCAAAAGATGTTTCGTATTCCGCTGTTTTCTTTTTCAAAACACGACATATCTCAATTATTTTTATATCAAAATTTAGAGTATGAGTATACCTATGCCTCTATTATGTTCTTTTTTGTCAAAAACTTATCACATGTGTGTAATACTTGTCTGAACATCGCGGTAAAAAAGAGTTATTTTTCAGGATTTTGAAACATCATATTTCTTTTATTAATTATGTTTTCGAAAAAATCAAATTAAAGGGGCGCATATAATCACGGTGTGAAATTGTAGAATAAAATAATTATTTTATTCTACAACTATTTATTTTACGCTTTTAGAGCAATTGCTCTAAAAGCGTTATCTACGAAGAAAACAGCGGAATACGTTTGTATGGAGAAAACAGCACTAGAGTCCCCTCTTAAAGGGATCGTCAAGTGGCTGATGGTTGACATCAAGTTTTATTAAAGGGGACGGGTTGTGGAGGCAGATATCTCAAAAGGCTACGATTTGACGTAAAAAAATCAATGAATAATTAAGTTTGTGTAACTGAAGTTTCATAATACAGTATGTTAAATAACAGAGGGCGTTCCCTTAAACTCGTTAATATATATCATTAATAGATTAAAATAAAAATATCAGCAAAGAAAAATAAGCATAAAAAAATCCGAATAAAAAAAAATTCTAATTGGAAATAAATTTGAAACCTCCTGTTTTAAATCAAAATAGTAGTCGTCATGTATAAATAAATTGCGACGTTGCCGTCTTTCATGTTCGCGGGTACAGTGTGTTTCTTTTACATGTAAATTTAAAATTTTTATTGAATATTTTCTTATTGGAAAAAATTTTAAAACATTTTGTTTTCGAATGGAAATATTTTTTTTAGCATGTATGTATGCTATACTATTTCGGGTTAACGGGAACGCCCTCTGTTAGTTAACATACTGTATAAATTCGATGGTAGTGATGGTATCGGTCAAGTGAGGGAAATGGTCAATGGTATTTTTTTTTGTCTGTTAGCTAAGTCATGTGGAGGAAAATGACTGGTAATACGTTTAGTTAGCTTTAATTAGTTAACTCACGTGGTTTTATTGTTTACCTTTAATAAATTACCTAAACCGATGGAGTGTAACTATAACTAATTTTATTTTTTTATATTTCCCCATTCGAGTTAGTTTCTAGAGAGCTTTTATATTGTTGCATTAGTTAACAATTACAGTTAAAAATATGTACGGTCACCAACGGAGATAAGTAACCAGCAGGGTAATTGCGTAACACACTATCAGTAGCAATGGATTTCATTTTGACAGTTCAACAACATTCATAGCGTTACTAAGGCTGATGAGCAGACACATTTGTAGAACAAATGAAGCAATGAATTAGTTATTTGCTTCTAAATTATTCCAATTAATAATAATAGTGTGTTACGCTATTAGGGCGCAGGATTAAGTCCGAGTGACCCGCATTGGGCTCGCGTGGTAGATTACGGCTCACTCCCTCTCACCGGAGGCTTGTATCCCAGGAGCGGGAACATTATGGGCTAGTTATGTATGTTATTATCGGATATTCTTGAAGTTTTATAAAAAACCAACTATAAATTAAAATATTCTCAAAATTCTCCAACTATAAATCAAACTTTTGAATGTCTTTTTAATGAAATCATCACATTTGATGTCAATTCTAGCTTAAATAACTCTTATTAAAAGTATTTATTTCAAATAAACAAAATTTACAGGCACTTGTGAATAGTCCAGGGGTCAGTCAGTCACAATGCTAAAACGAGTTACTGATTGCAAAGCGTATTGATGATTCTAATGACTCTAATTCTGTTAACACATATATGAATGATGTTAAGAACTATTTTCGCGGGCATGGGCGTACCCAGGGCAGGGGGAATGCTGACCTCCACTGGAAATATAACAGGACATGTATGACCTCCCCTAATTACTAAACAAAACATAGACGAGGACTTATCTCTAACTTTTAATTATACCACGCAGTAGACACTGACAAAATGTACGGGGTAATTACCAAAAATCGCGCGAGCGACTATAGCGCACAAAGATTACTCACTCCAAAAATTTGCGCCTTGCTTCCCCCCCCCAATGGCTAGAAGCTGGGTACGCCCGTGTTCACGGGTAAGCTTAAGGTGGACTGTAAATAAAATGGATGGAAATCATACAAAAATAATATGTTATGACTAGAAAGCTATTTTGGGAATGTACAAGTTTACAAGTTGGTCGATCAGAGTTTCCACAGTCTTTGATGATTTATTTAGCATATTTTGAATTAGTATTCACCGTTTATTAAGCATTATTGACGGTGACAATGTCTTATAATTCGATGGAGCCGGCTGCACGCACGAAAAAATATGATTCGTACTGCGTTACCTTGCTCTAAGGCGTTCCATTTAAGGCTTGAAGTGCAAGCGAGAGCGCGGAACGAGTGACAAAGAGGCACAATCGGCCTCCGCGTTCAGCAGCGTTCGACATCTGTCTCTCTCCTACTTGAGTGAGCGATACGTCCGCGTGGACAGCTACTATTCAATAATACATTTATATGTTTTCGTCAAGCATGAAGTGCAGTGAAAAGTGAATGTGGTGTCAATTGTTTATAGCAACGATAAATGCGGCAATAAAGGTTTGAAAAATGCAAACATTTCATCAGTACTTTCTTATGACGTTGTCACGTTCAACTATCGTCAGTGAACCGACTTTACAGAAAACCGATTTTTTTTATGGTAACATCTCGTACACGTATCATTTTTGGTCATGAAACAGCTTGATTTAACTTGTTCATCAAGTCTTGATTGCTTAATTGTGGTTATCGGCTTCGTTTAAAAAAAAAAATACTAATAAATAGTAACACAGACCTTGCTATTCCCATAATACTTGATCTAAAATTTTATAAGCCTCTTAAGCTTTCAGACCATTTTATCATAATTTATGGTCGGTAATGTATGCATATAGTTCAACTAGATGCCGACTGCTGCAATATAGGGTTGCGAAAAAACCTAGACAGGTGATAAAATGATCTAATTGCTACATTACGTACTTGTGGTGCAAAACTAATATGCATTTAGCTTTGCATTTTCTCTAACAATAATTGATCGACAAAACTTTTTGATCAAATTCTTAAACATACCAATTATTTATGGTTATCACAAGCTATTCGCATATAAAGCGGGCTTAGATCATCAGTAAGCAAGTATATAATAAGTTTAACTTATCAAGCCTCGACCGACACACTTCTTATACCCGACGCCACTCCGAGACATAAAAAGCAATTAGCAAACATTGACGTCACGTGGTATCGCGTGTCGTTAGCCTGTTCCTACTCTTAATTATGTGTTCTTTTGGAAGTAAGCGGGTTTCCACAGTTAAACACTCTGCGTCGCTTCGGTCTGTTGTTCTTTGGCGAAGGACAGGAACACCTCCTCGAGGGTAGTCTCCGTGACGGAGTAGTCTTCGATGAGGGAAGGGAACGAGGTGCGAAGGGATTCCAGCGAAGTAAAGAGATCGCTGTACCGCATGGTCTCGTTAATGTGGTAGTGTAGCATTGTCTGTGGACAAAGTTGGGGTAAGTTATAGATACAAGGGCAAATTGAATTAACTAGTGTGAGGACGCACACGAGAATAATGCTAACATAGATGAAACAACAAAAAATACGTTACAAGTACTGTAGTATGGTACAATAAAAGGTGAATTGAGTATTATCTCCTGGCTCCCAAACTAGGTTCACAGCCTCTGACATGGGGACCAGTGATTCCTTAAAAACATAGATGATCTGATAGTCCAGGGTAAAACATAGACAATAAAATGTCATACAAAATGAGATGGTTGATGATGATTTTTTGTTTTTACTTTTCTATTCTCGGTGGTAGGCCATAATAATATAATAATAATAATAATAAACGGTTTATTTCTCTCACCAAGGAACATTGTTACAATAGTGTGTAAATACAATTTTGCCGTATTCTCGAACCTTTGTGAGAGCTGGAGTCTGAACTAGGTTCGGAACCTGTGATACAGATCTCCAGGCTTTGGCATAACATCGGCTATCGGCAGAAGTTACCACCCCCAGACAAAGTGTTGTCGCCAAGCGATTCGTCGTGTTCCGGCATGATGCCTGGTGAAGCCGTACGGAGGACGGGTCTGAGCAGTAGTGTTGCGATGTGAACCGGGTACGATGCGCCAAATGTTGTTGTGTCGGGAGTTTGGTCGTGGAAGGTCTCCAGTTCAATCTCCCTCTGGCGCAGCATCGTTGGTCGTGTTGTTGGGTATAACATTGCATCACCTCGCTCAACTGCCGTTCCTTCCTATTCACTCAGTTTATTTGAGTGAATAGGCTCTTAATAAACTAGCGCGCTTTCATTGCGTCACTGCTTACCATCAGGCGGGATTGCGGTCAAGCGCTAGTTTATAGTTATAAAAAATATCTAAAATTACACTTACTTTGTGTTCATCCTTAAGTGTGCAGTTGAAGGTCGTTTGTAGCTTCCCCTTTAATTCGTTCACCTGTACCTTGGCGCTGTCCACCTCTGAAACATCATACGACCCTTATTAGTCACCACCCCATAGTTTTGAGTGTGAGTTTGGATGGATAGAAGAAGACCAAAGAAACGTTGGATTGACTGTGTGGATAATGATGTGGCTAGAAAGGGCATGATAGAGAGGTATTTATAGCCAATTTATGTATTGGTACCCAAAATACAAGCTTGCCTATTTTGGGGCCAATGCAAAATCTCTGTAATCTTTTGAGCAATAAAGTTTACTATTATTTAGAAAAATATACAGGGTGGCGCAATAGAACGTGCATTTTTAAAATAATTATTAAAAAATAAATACAAAAGGTATAGTTAAAATAAAACTAAGCAATTATTAAGTGAAAACTGAAGTTTATTTTTTAAAAATAACATCATCTAAATGATGACCCTCTCTACGTTGGCACTCCTCTAACCGCAAACGGAAATTATCGAAAACTTTCTTAAGTAGTGCTGGTGTGATTGCTGCCATTTCACCACGAATATTCTCCTTGAGCTGACTGATGTTTCTCGGATTATTGGTGTAGACTTTGTGTTTGAGGTATCCCCACAAAAAAAGTCAGGAGGCGTCAAGTCTGGACTGCGCGGAGGCCATGGGATATCACCTCTTTTCGAAATCAGTTTGCCAGGGAACATCTGCTTCACAACCGCCATGGAGTCATTTGATGTGTGACTGGTAGCTCCGTCTTGTTGGAACCAAGTCCTAGAGTTCTATATTCTTGAATTTTCAAGTTCTGGGGCCAAAAAACCTTCCAACATCGCAACATAGCGTTCGGTATTAACAGTGATGTATTGCCCCCGTGCGTTTTCAAAAAAATAAGAACCAATTATTCCTTTGGCAGAGATTGCGGCCCAAACTGTCACTTTAGGGCTATGTAACGGTTTTTGATGTTTGAGTCTGGGATTCTCACTATTCCAATAACGACAATTTTGGCGGTTTACGAACCCATTCATATGAAAATGTGCCTCATCAGAGAAAAGGATGTTTTCAAAATTTGAAAACCGATTGAGCATTTCATTAGCAAATGTGAGCCGTGCTATGAAGTCAGAGTCTTTCAATTCTTGAGTTAATTGCAGCTTGTATGGATGCAATTTAAGATCCAAGTTTAAAATTCGTTGCAAACTTCGTCGCGATATGTTTAGGACAGACGATCTCTTGCGAGTAGACATTTGTGGATCTTCTCGTACCGACTGCTTAACACTCTCAATATTGTCTTCGGTCCTAGATGTGCGTGGACGACCTTTTGCGTGTGGTTTAAACGTCGATCCAGTCTCTTCAAACCGCTTTATCCAGATTTTAATTAAATTAGCACTCGGAGCCTCCCTAATTTGCCGTACACCATACTCAGAACAAAATAGTCGCCTGACAACTACGTACGAACGAGAGTTTTTGTAAAATGCGCGCTCGCAAAATGCGCGACGCTTCCCGTCGAAGTGACTCATAGTGACTAAAACTTCATGAACCGCGCTACCCAACGATATCGGTCTCCCCTGGCCCACGCCCCTTCTACCCCGCAAAAAAAGATGATGCAATATGCACGTTCTATTGCGCCACCCTGTATCTTCCATCGACCTAAAATGAATTTGAATAAAAGCAAGAGAATAATAATAATCTTTATTTCAATCAAGTATAAGAGTACAACGCTGTGCTAATGCACAGCGTTGTACTCTTATACTTGATTGAAATATGAAAAATATGTACATACATTTAGTAAATGTATGTACATATTTTTGTTATGTAAACTGTGTTACAAACACAGTCGCCTTCCTTTTACAGTTCATTGACAATTTGCAGCACTTGGTAGGAGTTTTAGTAGGTATAAGACTTAGTTATAAATTACTACTTGTTAAAACTGTACGCAAGGATTGAGTGTATGTGGTGTAGGTGTATCTGTGGGTGTGAGTGTGTACGTACCGTCGGTGGTGGCGCCGGGCTTGCTGGTCAGCATCAGCACGACGGCGTGTCCTGCGCGTGCGGTGTGTGTGGTGTAGGTGTATCTGGGTGTGTACGTACCGTCGGTGGTGGCGCCGGGCTTGCTGGTCAGCATCAGCACGACGGCGTGTCCCTGCGCGTGCGGTGTGTGTGGTGTAGGTGTATCTGGGTGTGTACGTACCGTCGGTGGTGGCGCCGGGCTTGCTGGTCAGCTTGAGCACGACGGCGTGTCCCTGCGCGTGCGGTGTGTGTGTAGGTGTATCTGGGTGTGTACGTACCGTCGGTGGTGGCGCCGGGCTTGCTGGTCAGCATCAGCACGACGGCGTGTCCTGCGCGTGCGGTGTGTGTGGTGTAGGTGTATCTGGGTGTGTACGTACCGTCGGTGGTGGCGCCGGGCTTGCTGGTCAGCATCAGCACGACGGCGTGTCCCTGCGCGTGCGGTGTGTGTGGTGTAGGTGTATCTGGGTGTGTACGTACCGTCGGTGGTGGCGCCGGGCTTGCTGGTCAGCATCAGCACGACGGCGTGTCCCTGCGCGTGCGGTGTGTGTGGTGTAGGTGTATCTGTGGGTGTGTACGTACCGTCGGTGGTGGCGCCGGGCTTGCTGGTCAGCTTGAGCACGACGGCGTGTCCTGCGCGTGCGGTGTGTGTGGTGTAGGTGTATCTGGGTGTGTACGTACCGTCGGTGGTGGCGCCGGGCTTGCTGGTCAGCATCAGCACGACGGCGTGTCCCTGCGCGTGCGGTGTGTGTGGTGTAGGTGTATCTGGGTGTGTACGTACCGTCGGTGGTGGCGCCGGGCTTGCTGGTCAGCTTGAGCACGACGGCGTGTCCCTGCGCGTGCGGTGTGTGTGGTGTAGGTGTGTCTGTGGGTGTGTACGTACCGTCGGTGGTGGCGCCGGGCTTGCTGGTCAGCTTGAGCACGACGGCGTGGCCCTGCGCGTGCGCGGCCCGCAGGCCGGCCGCGGTCCCCAGCGCGCGTACTCGTCCGGCCGACATGATCGCGATGCGCGAGCACAGCGCTTCCATCTCGTCCATGCTGCGAAACATAATTTCTTGTCATCACTGTGACCTATGGCCTTCTTTCTTGACAATTTTCGCCCTGTTTAGGTGGGAAATCGTTCATGACTTTTAGCCGTTCTGGGCGGAACTGAAGGGCGTGTCAGACTTTTTTACCCTGACCGGATTCCTTCATTTGTTTGTGTCTGGAGCCACGGTATCTTTTTCGGACAATAGATGGCCCTGCCAGGCAACGGTCCTAATGAATTCCGTCACATTGTGTTGACATCACTTCAAGGCACGCGTGGAACACAAAGCTGTTGACCCGGGCTCGGTCTTTACCGGACGGTGTGCTACCCATTTCTCATGGCTCACAAGCCTGAACCTACATTAGACGGGAGTTGACAGTTCTCTCCCAACGATCAGGACATCTCCTGCGGTGGCTTAAAACGTGAAAGCACAGAGATTGCCTTTCCCTCACACGCCTCCGCCTCCTTCTATGCGAGAAATACTTCTTCGCAGGAGGTATTGTCCTCCCATGCGCTCTCGCTTGGCACCATGTCCTGGACCAGGACCGCGAGCGTCTTAAGTTGAATAAAATGGGCCCTAATGTCGTCAAGTAAACGTCCTTATGACATTTTTACGATTATATTAAATAAGATTAAGGTGGCAACAAAACGTCTACTCAACGACTTAAATGTTTGTTGGGCGTACGCGAGAGTTCAAAGCCACGAAAACTTAAACATCGCTATATTAATGTCGCGAGTATACCTGGGCCTGTAGCCAATGTAACATCGCTTCGTAGCGAAGCGAAATCGAATACCAAACCAACCAATGGCGGGAACGATAGACCACGCGACGCGATAAATCACGTGGTCAATCGTTCCCGCCATTGGTTGGTTTGGTATTCGATTTCGCATCGCTACGAAGCGATGTTACATTGGCTACAGGCCCTGGTGTGACTAGAACGGCGTTTTTTATAGTCGTAAGCCAATTGGGGCGTATATAGACCTTCCGAGGTTGTAAGCCTCGGCGAGATTATTATAGTCGTAAGCCAATTGGAGCGTCTATAGACCTTCCGAGGTTGTAAGCCTCGGCGAGATTTTTATAGTCGTAAGCCAATTGGGGCGTATATAGACCTTCCGAGGTTGTAAGTCTCGGCGAGATTTTTACAGTCGTAAGCCAATTGGGGCGTATATAGACCTTCCGAGGTTGTAAGCCTCGGCGAGATTTTTATAGTCGTAAGCCAATTGGGGCGTATATAGACCTTCCGAGGTTGTAAGCCTCGGCGAGATTATTATAGTCGTAAGCCAATTGGGGCGTATATAGACCTTCCGAGGTTGTAAGCCTCGGCGAGATTTTTATAGTCGTAAGCCAATTGGGGCGTATATAGACCTTCCGAGGTTGTAAGCCTCGGCGAGATTTTTATAGTCGTAAGCCAATTGGAGCGTCTATAGACCTTCCGAGGTTGTAAGCCTCGGCGAGATTTTTATAGTCGTAAGCCAATTGGGGCGTATATAGACCTTCCGAGGTTGTAAGTCTCGGCGAGATTTTTACAGTCGTAAGCCAATTGGGGCGTATATAGACCTTCCGAGGTTGGAAGTCTGGGCGAGATTTTTCTGTGAAACGTAATATAAAAAGCTGCAGAATTAAGGGGAAGTAGGAATTTATGATATAGGTGTGTACTTACGACTACGCCGGTGGCCGCCGCTTGATTCACTCACACAATCACAGTGCACTTATGTAGTTTTTAGTTTTATTAGTGCCCAGTCACTTCCTGTAGGGGTTTTGTTTACTTTTCCAAGATTTGATCAAGTTCGGAGATGAGATTTAATTAGTTTTCTGGAACGCGTTATGATGGCTTGTGTTCGGGACGCGTGAATTTGTACACTGATTGGCGCCACGCTTCGCTTGGTAGGTGGCGGCATAAGGAACTAGAATTTAGGAAGGAGGACTGGGCACAGGAAGTGCTAGCTCAAACAATACCTGTGCGATGTGATGACGATGGCCCGCTGCATCTTTAGCGCACGTCGCAGTGCGGCCCACAATCGACGTCGTGCTGCTACGTCCACTCCCGCCGTGGGCTCGTCCAGCAGGGATAGCTCTAGCGGGGTAGTCATTACATTTGAAAAAAAAAAAAAAAACATTCTAGGTGCCTCCAAAAGTAGAAAAACAAACAAAAATACTCTAAGTATAGCTACTTTTATAAATTGTTTTATAATGTTTTTATTAGTAAATAACATCACTTGCGTCTCATATTGGTGTGTAAAATATAATTCGTCGAATTTGGCATCAATTGTTACGAGTATTTTATTTTAAATTGAAACTGTTTAAATATCGTTTGACATCAACCAAAGAAGCCCTTCACTTGGTATAATACCTTTCTGTTACATCCTGTATATCCTTCTATGCCGTGACTACGCGGTTTAATTTTCATTACAACTGCTATATAATTAGTTTTTTTTATTCGCCTTATACCCATCCTTTCAAAATGAGCAAATCATAAAATTAAAATAATATTGTGAAATAATCATCAAAATGTATAAAAGGAATTGTATATATACCTAATATAATTGAGCATATAATAAAGTAGAAATTTGTTGAAAATATCTTCTTCATTCTGAAAGTTATTTTTACTTAGGGGCCATCCATAAAGTACGTCACACGAATTTCATGATTTTTTGAGCCCTCCCCCGTCCTTGTCACAGGTGGTCACGTTTCTGGAACCCCCCCCCCCTCCCTAGTGTGACGTCACATGTTTTGCAATTTCACATCGAAAAATTATTAAATTAAAACATCGTAAACAAAACAATTTAAACCGTATTGTCCCGAAGATAGAGTTGGATATATTTTTTAGTTTATAATTAATATTTCAAACTACGCGATTACTACCTCTAGGTATATTAGATTTTGAAATGTGATGTCACGAAACTTACTACCCCCACCCACCCCTTGTCACACCATGTCACACTTTGTCGACACTCCCCTCCCCCCTTTATGTGTGACGTACTTTATGGATGACCCCTTATACAAAATGTAAAGAAAATCCCGTCCGACCCATAAGGATAATAAAGGTTGTGTAAACACATGACCAAATTAAATATGAAATTTTACATAATCATCATAGTAATAATACTAATGAATTTTGAAATAATCTTTTTTTGCGCAAATTAATTTCATATTCCCCAATATTTGGTAATTTTTTAAAAAGTGAAATCATCATTTTCGGCGGTTTTATTATGAGCGATGCGACCACGTGCCGCGTGCCCTGACCCCCTTTGTCCGCTCATGTATTGCCTACCGCACATGTATTCAGTTACAGAATTTTGCAAAATAAAATATATTTTTTGGATCAGTTATCCATACCTAACAACACCTTCACGGATGGGACAGGGTTTTCTTTACATATTGTATGTAGGTACTCATTTCTTTTAAATGACATTAATATGAGAAATAAATAAAGTAAGTTAGAATACAATACCTGCCCCTCCGCACAATGCCGCGGCGGTCCCCAGTCGCCGCACACAGCCGCCGCTGTACCCCTCCACACGACGACGTGCGTACTTCTCCAGACCTGACAGAGAACACACAAGTGTACCAGACCTGCACCTTACATTTTAAATCACTAACCAAACAAATTAACTTTAATTTCGGCCAAAAAGCCTATTACATGAAAATTGGTAGTAGCTAGAAAAGACAATTTTGAGAAAATATGCATTTTTATAAATTGTAGGAAACTGCCGGCGGAAGTTACCACCCACCAGACAAAGTCTTGCCGCCAAACGATTCGTCGTGTTCCGGCATGATGTCTGGTGAAGCCGTACGGAGGACGGGTCTGAGCAGTTGTGTTGCGATGTGTGGCGGGTACTATGCGCCAAATGTTGTTGTCTCGGGAGTTTGGTCGTGGAGAATCTCCAGATCAATCTCCCTCTAGCGCAGCATCGTTTGGTTGTGTTGGTCTTGGGTTTAACATTGCATCACCTCGTTCAACTGCCGTCATCCTTCCTATTCCTAAGTTTTTTAAGTGAATAGGCTTAATAAGCTAGTGCGCTTTACACTCAACGATTGCATCACTGCTTACCATCAGGCGGGATTGCAGTCAAGCACTAGTTTATAATCATTAAAAAAAAAAAAAAATGTCGTACGTTTTAAGATTAAACCGTTAAATATGGGACTGAATTTTTTCTATTTTAACTAAAGAAAACAAAATATAGGTATATTAAAAAAAAAAAAAAAAAACTATTGTATATTTGTTTTTTTTTTTTTGGACTGATAATCTAAATAAACATTTTTTTATTTAGATTATGCACTGAAAATGTGTTTTGGGTATTACAAAGTTCGGTGGATTTTCTAACACCCCGTGCGAACTGAATAAAGAGTAAAATGTAAAAGAAGGAACGAAATCAAGATTTATGACCAAGGATAATATTGTAAAAACATGTATTCGGCCAGTCATTTAAAACATTGTGGGTCGCGAATTTTGTTCTGATATTCTGATAGTGTAAAACCAAGTTTGCAGCTTCGAAGTTCTTATGAAAACTGTGCGGTGCTCAAAAAACCTTAAATTTTCCAACTTTCTTTATAAACTAGTGATTGACCGCAATCCCGCCTGATTGAAAGAAAGAAAGAGAGAAAGAAAGAAAATACATTTATTTAGCACAAACTAAAAGACACACAATACATCAGATAGTAAAACATAGTAATAATAAAATAAAGTAAATTTTGATAAAACCGAGCCTTATGTGTGCCTCCCGGCTGCGCCAAAAAGGCCCAGTTCAGCAAAAATGCCAGACAACTAGTGCCTGACGCTGGTTTTCAACTGAACCTGATGTGTGAGGTGTCGGATGTAAAACAGTTTTATACAGCAATGTGAATTGTGTATCCAAAAAAAAAAAATACAATATAAAAAAAAAAAATAATAAAATAAATTTGTGTTAAGTATATAAAAACAATTTTTACGTATGTATACGAAATGTCATTATGAATAGTAAAATAGAGACAAAACTATATCAGTAAATAAATAAATAATTTAATATACGATAATTTAATCTATGTTATGCACGTAAAAATAAAAATTAAACCCGAAAACGAGACAAATTAAAATATACAGTATGTTAACTAACAAAGGGCGTTCCCGTTAACCCGAAATAGTATAGCATACATACATGCTAAAAAAAATATTTCCATTCGAAAACAAAATGTTTTAAAATTTTTTCCAATAAGAAAATATTCAATAAAAATTTGAAATTGACATGTAAAAGAAACACACTGTACACGCGAACATGAAAGACGGCAACGTCGCAATTTATTTATACATGACGACTACTATTTTGATTGGTTTCAAATTTATTTCCAATTAGAATTTTTTTTATTCGGATTTTTTTATGCTTATTTTTCTATGCTGATATTTTTATTTTAATCTATTAATGATATATATTAACGAGTTTAAGGGAACGCCCTCTGTTATTTAACATACTGTATATAAATATATGTAACGTTGTAAAAAAACAGCTTTTTGTAAGCAGCAGATTGTAAGCAGTGATGCAATCGTTGATGGTAAAGCGCACTAGTTTATTAAGAGCTATATTCAGTCTAGCCTTGAAGACACTTAAATTGTAGTCCGACGGAAACACCGCCGCTGGCAAATTGTTCCAGGCCTCGATTTCTTTCAATTTTTGGTCTGTAATTTCTAAAAGATGCATTCTTCGTAAAATGCAGAACTGACCACATTGAATGGTAATGCAATTTTTTTTTACCAAAGAACAATCTAGCGTAGTATCGACCAGCCAGCGAGATATTGCTTCCTAAGAAAAGCTCAAAACTGTAAGATTTGTTGTAACATTAGGTTGCCAAATATGATTCAGGACCGTAATGCGTAAAACTAAATAAAATCATTAATTTGCGGGTTACCTTAGAGCATTCCCCCACCCTTCCGCCTTGCACCACCCTTATCAACAACTAAGGGAAGTAAAAACTTGAAGTAAAACTCGTTTACTCACCAACAATATTTATCCAGTTCTTGACTTCCTCTTCTACCCGTTGCTTGTCAAACCCTCGCAGAGTGAGAATCAGTGTCAAGTTCTCTTCACCAGTCAAGAACATATCCAATCCGAAGAATTGCGGGCAGTAGCCCAGGGTCTGAAGGTACTGTGGGGAGAGGCACAAGGGATTATGAAAAAAAAAAAAACATAGTAAATTGCGGTATCGGGATGAGTATTTACGTAAAAACAGTACATATTTTATCGGCTCCAAATATAAATTTGTATTTCCTACTATTTCTCGGAAAATATACTAAAAACAAAGTTGTTATTGCAGTTGTAACTGACAACATCGACCACAAATTATCAATATAAATAAAAAGAAACATAATTATATTTTTAATTACAGGATGTTATTGGCAGTATAATGTTAGCCTTAAGTCAATGCCATAAGGACTTCAGTACGTTACCTTCGAGTTGCCTCTCTTGAGGTGGTATCCGTTTCCGAAAATATTTCCCCTGGTGGGGGTTTCCTCAGCTGTGAGCATCTTGAACGTGGTGGACTTTCCCGCGCCGTTGACGCCCAGGAGGCCGAAACACTCGCCTTAACATAAATAATACGCCTCGTTAGTTTAGTGACCGAAAGCGCCACTATTGCGCCTGAGGTCGGGAATTCGAATCCTAGGTCCAGCAAAGTATAAGTATATACAACGTTATTTTTTGTTCAGAATAAACAACTGAATCGATTCCAATAATTTTTACAACATGTTATATTTTTGCTCAATACATTTAGAAATTGTTGCAGTGTGGTTACTGAGTGCACTACGCAGCTTACGCGTGCACAAGCCCGCGCAACAGCTGACGCCACAGGTCAACGAACCCGTTCGCTCGCCCGATCGGAGCGTGGACTATATTTTTGTTGGGACAACCAAGTAGAATAAGAAGCTCATAACTTTGTGGTTTTTCATGATATCTTTTTGAAATTTTGTACATAGATTCTTTACTAAAAAATACTGGACACGTGTTTTGGGTTTCGCCATTGATAAAATATTAAACTAAGGTAGATATGTCATTAGCGCACTGAAAATGAAGCGTACAAAAGGAAGGAAAGTCCTGCATCTCGCCTTAGTCACTCTCGATACACTCGTAAAAACAAATGACAAACACTAACAGCGCAAACGACAAACACTAGCCATCTTTTTCTTCTCTATGCTTTAGATTGTGCCCCATCTCACTCACACTGTACCAATGTATGCCGAATAAAAATATGCATGTGTGCTGCTGCTGTGTTCGGCACATTTTTTTTGGTCAGTTTGTTAGAATATATCGTATCTGTTTAATATTTTATCAATGGGTTTCGCATAAACAAAAAGTAATGTTGTATATAGGTGAATAAGTAGAATTAGGTTTTTCATAAAGAAACTCATAGTAGAAGTTGGGGAATTTTGGCACATACAATTTTGAAAAGACGGTCTTACGGACGACAGCAGGTCAAGCTACCTGAATCTGCCAAATATTCTCAATCAACCATGAGCCTTAATGCTTTAGAGATAAAGTTGAAAATTGAATACAGAAATCTGAAGGTTCATAGTAGCTTGACGTGCTGTCGTCAGTACATTTATATCTGTAATTTTTATCAGTAAAGGTTGGTAGATGTCACATGTCGTCGAATTTTTGTTCTAGAACATGCCGGTTTAATCACGATTTTTTCTTTCACCGTTTTGAGAGTAGCGGTGATGAAATAATTTACACAAAGCAAAGCGTTATCCTGGGTTCGAACTCAAGACGTACAACTAGTATGACAAGGCCAAGCAGAAGATAATTTTTCGCACAAGTGCCGTCAGAAATGGTGAAATGTCATAAAGGGAGAAATGTTACCTTTCTTTACAGAGAAGTTGATGCCCTTCACGGCGTTAACATTCTTCCTGAAGATCGACTTGTAGTTCTTGTGCAGGTCGTGCACTAACATCGCATCCGGGATCTGTTTGGGAGCTGAAAGTAAATTATAAGTTTTATTTTCTACTAGCTTTCCGCCCGCGGCTTAGCCCGCGTGGAGTTCGGTTATATCGCGCTTTTTAGATTTCCCTCGGGAACATCAAATTTTTCCGGGATAAAAGGTAGCCTATGTTCTTTCTCAGGGTCTAAAGATTGTCTGTGCCAAATTTCATCAAAATCGGTTAAGAGGTTAAAGCGGGAAAGCGTAACAGACAGACAGACAGACAGACAGACAGATAGACAGACAGACAGACAGAGTTACTTTCGCCTTTATAATATTAGTATGGATTACTGACAGACCAGACACAGCTGAGACTAGAAGCATGCAATGAAAGACTAACAGATTACTAACTTGAAGATCGACTTTGGTCACTAAAAATGACCTTACATTGTAATGTAGTGTATGCATACACACATACTCAGACTTATTATTTGTACTCATACTTATATTTCATTAATTCTTACAGATCATAATACGCATTATAGTACTAGGAGGGGCTGTTTTGATCATTTTCCACTACACCAGAACTCATTATTCACAACAACTTCAAAAAATCAGAACAGCGCAATAAAAAAGAAAAATGGTATACAGATCTAAATTTACTAATTTTGATTTGATTTTTTGATTTTAAAGCCTACAAAGTCCTCATATTTGTAAAATATAAGATAATTATATCAAACAACCATGGGCGTAAGATTAGTTTGGGTTACGACCTATGAATATTTTATCCTTCCGAAAAACTCGACTAATCGAGTATATGGCTTTTTTTATGGATGGGAAATCAACAAATGACTTCTCCCGTTCTGGCAGGGGCGGAAGAGCAAGTCAGACTTTTACTGATTCAAACCCACTCGTGTCCTTTCAATTGCCTATGCGCCAGATCTCCCAAAGAGATCTCTGAATTAACACCAAACCTCACTGGGCCCGCGTGGTAGATTACGGCCCACTCCCTCTCATTAAGAGGAGGCCTGTGTCTCGGGAGTAGGAACATTATAGGCCGATTACAATCAAACGGGCCCATTCATGGACTCCAGGAGTATGCCTATTTAAAAGAGTATTTAAGTACTTACGTAGAGTAATAGCTTTGCTGACGTAAGCTTTTTCCGCGCGCACCATCTCATCTTGTTCTTCAGGTTCTTGAGGGCGGTAGTTGGCGTTCATCAATTTATCGAACAATCCGTTGAAGATGCCGCGCTCCGTTAGGAATACCATCGTCTGAGAAACATCGACATAAGGGAAATATTTACATGAATTTTTATAAGCTTATTAACCTAACCGTTGCGTCGTGGGGAAAGTCAAACTTCTCACGCCAGCGTCATCGCTTGGTGGCAAGACTTTGTCTGGTGGGTGGTAACTTCTGCCGGCAGCCGATGTTATGGCCTACCACCGAGTATAGTGAGCATTCAATTAATTAATTAATGTCTTTCTAACTTATGCTAGGGTATGACAGTATTGACAGCTCACTCTAAACTCACTTCACATAACTTTTGAGTCAGATTTTCACTAAATCGATCAGCACACATATCAAAACATCAGGACACAGTGTTTCCCGAAAATGCATAGCAACATAATTATACAGTATGTTAACTAACAGAGGGCGTTCCCGTTAACCCGAAATAGTATAGCATACATACATGCTAAAAAAAAATATTTCCATTCGAAAACAAAATTTTTTTTAAATTTTTCTAATAAGAAATTATTCAATAAAAATTTTAAATTGACATGTAAAAGAAACACACTGTACACGCGAACTTGAAAGACGGCAAGGTCGCAATTTGTTTATGATACTACGCTACTATTTTGATTTAAAACAGGAGGTTTCAAATTTATTTCCAATTAGAATTTTTTTATTCGGATTTTTTTATGCTTATTTTTCTATGCTGATATTTTTATTTTAATCTATTAATGACATATATTAACGAGTTTAAGGGAACGCCCTCTGTTATTTAACATACTGTATAATATAAACACATATATTTGTTCAATAACATTTACAACCTCAAGAGAGTATAATGAATATTTTAATAAACAAGGTAACGATAGTAATAAAGTCAAAAAGCATACATTGGTTACTTCTCCACCTTTCCACGAGATATGCGAAGTAGCTAAGCGGTAAGCGAGATTCGAGCTAAGCTATGAAAGACGTCTAGTTCCATCAAGACAGTAGTGTAGCGGGGTGGATAATAAAAAGTGTGCTTTAAATCCTTTCGGTGTTCTATAGGATGCATTTCGGGGAGTGTGCGAGGGATTTGCATGATTTAATTCCCCCATCTCCGTTCCACCAGCGGACGACCCGTCGTACGGCTGGTTTCCACCCTTACGTTGCTAACACCACTACGATCCGGACGAAGCGTTTCGCCTCCTCCTTTATACCGCGTACATCGAGGGACTGGAACAATTTGCCAGCGGCGGTGTTTCCGTCGGACTACAATTTGAGTGTCTTCAAGGCTAGAGTGAATAGGCTCTTAATAAACTAGTGCGCTTTACCATCAACGATTGCGTCACTGCTTACCATCCGGCAGGATTGCGGTCAAGCGCTGGTTTATAATATGTAAAAAAAAAAATATTCAAAGTAGCTTCGTTCTTGGCTATATTGAAGACACTCAAATTGTAGTCCGGCGGGAACACCGTCACTGGAAAATTGTTCCAGTCTTTCGATGTAGTATTTATTATTTACTAGCTGCTGCCCGCGACTTCGTCAGCGTGTTGATATTAAATAAGCGCGTGTTAAAATAATGGGAGCAATCCGCGTTTGCTCCCGTTTTCGCAACATTTTTTGTTACTGCTTTGCTCCTATTGGTCATTGCGGGATGTTATATAGCCTATGTCGTTTCTCAGGCTCTAGGTTATCTGTGTACCAAATTTCATTACAATCGTTTCAGTAGTTTTGGCGTGAAAGCCGCACAGACAGACAGACAGAGATATTTTCGCATCTATAATATTCGTATGGCTTATTCTTGCAAATAAATAAATAATCCATTCAATCAATCATTTCGGGCTCACAGAAAGAGTCGTTGTACCTGTATTATTGTTGTTTTCTACTTGTCTGTTCACGTGTGTTACGATGCCAAAATGCTGGTTCAGCACCCATGCAAACAAGCGCGAAGTGTAAAGTTACATGAGTTGCGCTTCCCACGGTAACAACGAATCCCTGGGCTTTTTCCATCCTAACATCGGTGGGAACAGACACTCGCACTCATCGCGTATACCTATTTTACGTTTAGTTTCTATAATTTTCTAAAATTAAGACTTTCTAAAATTAATTTGTGAATTTCTGTGAACCTTCTTTTGTGAACATTTAATAAACATTTATTATATACCATTGACTTTATTTAAAAGTTTCCCGACACGCCCCACACACGTATCTCGTGTGTCAATAAACTCTAAAGTAAGGCAATAAACCGACGAAGATCGATTGTCTTCACAAGAAAGGACAGAAGACAAGGACTCACCATCATGACTAAGAACTGCACGAACATTATGATAATGTTCTTTCCAGGTGCTTTATCATGCAAGCATAAATAACACTGCGGGTTTTGGCCGGCTGAAACAATAATTATGAAATAAGAATACCAGGGTATTATTTAAATAGAAAACTGTCTGCATATTTACAGTCACAAATAAACAATCTAAATGTGGGTTATAAACATTGGGTTTGGTAGTGTGGTATGCGCTAATTTTTACTAAATATCTGTCTTTTTAAGGGCTATATTTCACCGGGACACCATGGCGGCACAACCAATCACCGCTATCAACAAAATGTATACAGCTCTATAGAGAGTTACTCACCTGCCCCCTAATCGGCGAACACATTTTTGTCAAATGATTGCGACTAGTTGGGATCGTTTGGACCGAACGGACCAATGGGCGGTCCGAACGATCCCAACTGATGCCAACTAGTCGCAATCATTTGACAAAAATGTGTTCGCCGATTAGGGGGCTGGTGTCCGTTTGGTTGCGCAACCAGTTTGGCGGCGCGACCAACTCGGACGCGTGTACAGAATGTTACTGGTTGTGCCGCCACGCTGGTCGCGCCACCACTAATTACTATAGCGCTGTATGGTCTCACTCACTCTGCCGCCAGAGACGCCCCCACCTTCATTCATTTCTTACAGTAATCGGCTAAATAGTGCTGTTTCTTCAAGGTCCATTTTGATACTGTTTCAGTGGTGTGGCGATTCTGGTGTCTTACGGACACCATAGTGGTGCAACTGGTTGCGCCGCCATGGTGTCCCGGTGAATTATAGCTCTAAATGATTACAAAACACATTACAACGCCTCCGTGGCGTATCGATCGAGGCGCGGGGTCGATACCCGCGCTGTGCAAATATTTGTATACATAAATATGAATATTTGCGCTGGTCTGGTCGTGCCCCGGAAACGTGCACGTTAAGCCGTTGGTCCCGGTTGCCATACGAACATCTAATGGCAGTCGTTACGGGTTGTTGGAGCCCTCAAAAGTACTACAATTGCCCTAACTGCAATGCTTCGATATCGCCTTCGGGTTGTGGAGGTCAGACGGCAGTCGCTTCACGGAAAATATCGAAGTTTAGCCAAAATCAGCAGTTAGACTGGTAAAGCGGACCCCAGACTCCAAAGCTGAAAAAGTTTCGGATGCGACTGGGATTAACGCTGAGATGATGATGATGATGATTATTACAAAAAGCAAACTGACCGCAACACTTCTCCGCATCGAAGTCCGGCAGGCTGACGAGGGCGGGACACCGCGGGCGAGAGAACTTGCAGTGCGCGTTGACCCTCGCCACCATGAGAGTCTGCAGAATCCCCTCCGTCATGGTGTGCGGCGCCGCCAGGTAGCTGCACAGCCCCAGCAAGTGCTGCAGCACACCTGTCTCGTCACTCGTGTAGTCATAACCCATCTGAGAGAACGGGGTGAACACAGCTGCGGGCAAAACAATATAGGCTGCTCACTCAACACTATCACATATACTGTCACTATAACATATGGTGTCCAGTACACATATAACTCGCGCGACTTAACTGTGCACTTCGCTCTGTGACGTCATTCGGTCGGTAACGTTTGCAAAAAATGAAAATTATGTTAAAAAATGTATCTTACATATTTTTTTTTAATTTTAATTAAGGTGGTTTTGATGATAAAGCGTCATAATACAAGGTAATTTTACTCATGACGTTTTGCAATTAAATTGATACATATGGATTGAAACATAATGTTGGTGCAACCAAGGCTTCACCAACGCGTTGAAAATGTAAAAACAAAACTTAATAAATAAAACTTAACATAGCAAAACTCCACCGAAACAATAATAACAACAGGAGCTTTAAACTGTATTTAGACAATTGTAACAAAGATGCTAACGCTACTCAGCGCTTACGGCGAATGCGGGGCGCCCCGCGGGAAAGCGGGAGAGGTGTCACATTCCAGCGAGGTGCACAGTTAAATTGCGCGAGTAGTACATACGTAGCATACTGATGTCACCCAAAATTCTGCATCGCACAAGCAAAGTTTTCCGCACAACTAGCGTATATTGTATACAACGATTCAGCGAGGTGCACAGTTAACTCGCGCGAGGTACCAAGGCCATAGCTTCTTTGGATAATATACACATCTGGTGTATTGTGTGTCTTTTAGCCTGTGCTAAAGAGATATATTTCCTTTATTTCTACACAACGTTATTTTTTTTTGTTTAAGCGAAACCCGAAACACGTGTCCAGTATTTTTATGTAAAGAATCTATGTACAAAATTTCATATACAAAAGATATCATGACAAATCACAAAATTATGAGCTCATTATCTCACCAAGTTGTCCCAACGAAAATACGGTTAACGCACCGCTCGACCGCCCGCGCCTCGAGCGGCTCGCCCCTTTCTCAATGTGCTGCTAATACAATGGTCTACCGTCTCTGTTAATCGCCCGGTAACCTCACTACAACAATTCCTAAATATATTTTGGAAAAAAATATAACATGCTGTAAAAATGATTGGAATTGATTCAGTTGCTTATTCTGAACAAACTATATTCAGGTTTCGAATAAAGATAAAATAAGGTTGTATTTATATACTTCTAACTATTTTCATCACTTACCAAATATAAAAATGCCTGCAACGAGTATCGTGCTGCTGCCTCTCTCTCCGAAGTTGAAGCTGACCAGATAACTTAACGCGAAGAACGACATGCTGCCCAGAAACAGGATGAGCGTGATTGTGGCTGCAGATAGAAAAATCATTCAAATAAATTGTCTATTTTCAACTTCTAGTAAAAAACATTTTTTTTTTTACATATTATAAACCAGCGCTTGACCGCAATCCTGCCTGATGGTAAGCAGTGACGCAATCGTTGATGGTAAAGCGCACTAGTTCATTAAGAGCCTATTCACTCTAGCCTTGAAGACACTCAAATTGTAGTCCGACGGAACTAGCCCTTAAGGTAAGTTAAGATGCTTCAAAGAGATGTCAGCACAATGTGGCGGGGTCCACGAAGACTGTCAGGGCGCAAGTTATTCAAAAGATTAACCGAGCCCCCTGGAGCACAAGCTACTGAAGGAACACGGGTAGGTTTTAGTTACTAAGGTCCGTATTACAGAACGTCACTCAAACCTCAAGCTCTACTTAAATCAAGTTTGAAGGTTTGGTTAGGTTTAGGTTGAAACTAGTTTTAAGTAATGTTTAAACAGAGATCAATGCTTGAGTTTCCTTCTGGAATACGGACCTAAAAGTCTACCGAGACAGGTAATTTTTTGATGATTTTCCCATAAACATAAAAAAGGTAAATTAAATTGCCTGTTACACCGACTAACACATTTTTCCTGCGGCAATTTTTTTCGCACACCGTACACATTTTGAACTCGCTTAGCGCCAAGAGTTGTAAACTCAGCGGTGTGGTTTTTTGACGACCGTGGGATCCGTTCTGTAAGTAGATATCAATGCTAGGCTTAACACTGAAAGTTCAAAATGGCGGCTTAGATCTCATTAATCTGTAGCGGTATCTACATGCGCTACAAAAATAAACAACGTGTCATAGTGACGTCACACGAATTCTACATTTCGCAATCAGAGTTTACCGTGCAACTAGCATACATACAACATCCCCATTTCAAGCATGGGGCTAGTGCCGGCCAGACATAACACCCGTCTGGTCGGAGGATCCTCCCTTTTCTATGGAGGATCAGTGAACTTTACTCCGTGTTCCTCATGCCTCCACAAATCAATCCCCAAACCCTGGTGCACGAGGGTAGGGTAGCCAGGGTTTCGGTGTTTATTTATTTAAAAAGTACTGCCACATCACAAACATTAAACATTCAAAATAATTGATACTATTCAATTTATGGCCTGATGCATGCGACAATAATGGCGTACATATAAGCCGCGCACGATGATATTGCGATGGAACCTTGTCACAATAACAGCGTTGTGACGTCATCTGTCACACAAAAGGACAGCTAGCAAAAGAATGTTAAATGCAAAATTAATATTAGGGTTAAGGGTTTATTTGTATTTTATAATTTTATTACACTCTTTATAAAGATTGTATGTATAAATTAATATTAGGGTTAAGGGTTTATTTGTATTTTATAATTTTATTACACTCTTTATTAAGAGTGTTTGTATAATAAAATTCATATTAATTTTGCATTTAACATTCTTTCGTAGGTATACCTACTCACCCATATTCTGACAAATAAACTTTCATTATTAAAAATTTCAAGGAAATAATTTTTGTAGACGTAAGAAAAATATACTTATTCGTATATCTTTCTTACATGTATACTATTTTTTTCTAACTACATTTCTGTTAATTTGCGAGCGGGAATTGAACCAGAGTCCACTGTGTAGTAGTCATGTTTTAATTACTACCTACATCTATCAGCTTATAAATAAAACCAGGATAATATGTAAAAAAAATGTATATAGTCTTCCGAATCAGAACTGCTTTCTGTGTCTGTCGTTTCCCATTCACTGTCGTCGCCGTATTTATGACAAATAACTCGTCAGTTATTCGATCTTTATTCCAATATTCCTCTTTAAGTCGTTTAACATGATTGACTTCCTTTCGCCAGTCATCTGGAGTTATTGACGCCAACGCCTCCAACGTCAGAGCTTCAATGCGACTTTCCAACTGCTCCACATTCTTTTCTGACACCCTCATCTTTACCAGGTTCCAGATGTACTCAATGGGGTTGAGGTCGCAGTTGTAAGGTGGTAATCTAACGACTTCATGGCCATTGCCAGCTAATAAATTATCAATTTTATAATTTTTCGGCGGTCTGTGCCGTTTAATTAATAAATACAGTTCAGGTTTTGTACTGTCGTTGGGAAAGTCGATTTTGTGAGCTTGTAGCCACTCAACAATCAACTATTTTTTATTGTTCATACTTGGTGGCCTATTCTCATCCCTACTGTGATAAGGGGCGTTGTCTATCACAATCTTGGAGTTGCGTGGTATGTTGGGTACTATTTTTTCTGTAAGCCACTTGGTGAAATTCTCAGCATTCATTTGATCATAATAATCCCCCGTTTTGGTGTCTGCTTTAAACATTAAAAGGGCATTGTCAACAAAACCGCTTTAACTTCCCACGAGAACTATTATCCATCGGCGGCCGGGGCTGTCGTTCCGTCTCACTCCATCGATTGCTGTTTGCCAACATTTTTCTACCGTGTAGTGTGCGTGTATCCACGTTTCGTCGAGATAAATAACGGGTCTTTTGTTATTACCAAGCGAGTCATTTTATTTCATACGTCGTAATTATTTAGCCCTCCACGCTTGAATTTGGGGTCTTTGAATTAGGGCCAGTCTTTTTTGGTAGCATCGTTTAAATTGGTAGCCTAAATCACATTTCATTATTTTTCTTAATGTAGTTTCACTACCAGTATAATTAAGGTCTACTTTTGAAGCCGCCAAGATTTTGCGCATTGTGGGTATTTCTCTCCTCACCGTACACATTGAATTTATAATATTTCTTAAAGCTGTTAAGGAGAACCTGTCGAAATATTTCTTCTTTTGTCTTTTTCCTTTAGTAGGAGTTCTCATTTTGCTGCCACTGGCTGTTGCTCGTCTCAATTTCGTCACAGTATTTTTTGCAACGCCTGTGGCACATGCCACACACTCCGTGACTTTGATAGAATTTTGCAAAATGTTTTTAATAACTGTAAGCAGTTGCTTCGGTATTAAAATGTCCGAAGCACTTTTTCTAAGCACGGTTTATACTTTCAAGAACTAACTTAGAATCCTCTTTCTCTTTAACAAAATAATTGTCCACTTTAATTATAATTTAACGAGCACGACTATTAATTAATTTCTTACTCATTTTAATGAGTATCAGCTAACAAAACTAAACAACAAAACTCAAGAACAATAATAAAACAGGATAACAAAAACAAAAGCTAACAAAAATATTCGATGTGCGTAAGTGGGTAAGCGCGGACTGAACTTGCGAACGGTACCGACGGTGCGAGTTCGACTACGTCACCAAGATGGCCGCCAATCGCAATATCATCGTGCGGGGCTTATAACATTGGCAGTTCATCGGCTCGAAGATATAATACAATAAAAACTAAATAAAATAATACCTAATAAAAATACACTTGAAAATTCAGCAAATAATACAATAATAATTGTTGAAATAATAATAAGAATGTACAATAAATAATACGTCATATAAAAAAAGAAGAAATGTCAATACAATACCAAGTAACAATGAGTCAAGCTATAATACAAAAAATAATTACAAAAAATGATTAACCATTAAAATTAAGGGGCATTATTATTTTGTTTTTAAATATACGCAACGTATCGTGGGACACATCAAGATCGGGTATTACCGTGATTAGGGAATGATACTCATCAATTATTCTACGGAGAGGTGCTTGCCGTCCCAAATTGGAATTTACAAGTGGGGTGTAAAAAATATGTTTGAGTGTCCCGCGAGGATAGGTACGGGGAATCTTTAAAGGCATGTTCTCTAGAAAGTAGCTGATATTGACCGCTCACTATTTTATGAAAGAAGGACATGCCTGATAAAAGTCTCCGTTCACGAAGAGAATGCATACGAAACTCAATTAGGTTATAATATGGATGTATGAATATGGATGCATTTTGGAGAGCTGTGGGAATCACATGACACAATTCCGCCATCACCATTCTATCACCGGACGACCCGTCGTACGGAGAGTATCCACCCTTACAATGTTGACACCTCTACGATCCGGGTGAAGCGTTTGCCTCGTCTTTTATACTTATATTTAACACCCTTGCTCATAAAGCTGATGTAATTCCACCGGTTTTAAATATGTAAAGCGGGCTATAACAAACGCGTGTGTTATCAAAGCAAATAGTTAAGTTATAGTCCATATAAATTCCATAACAGCATTATTTGCCATTTCAAATAATTATGGAACTGATCGCCGCCGCACGGCTCCAGCCGCAACGCAACGCGCTGTTCCATATTTGAAATGGCAAATAATAATGCTAATGGCGGGAAAACAACAGTGAGCATTCACAGATTGAGTTTATTTAAAACTAGCGGCCGCCAGCGTCTTCGTTCGCGTGGAATTAGTCATGCTCTGCTCCTATTGGCAATATGTACGGCTGCGTTAGCTCCCGTTTTCGAAACATTTTTTGTTACTGCTCTGCTCCTATTGGTCATAGCGGGATGTTATATAGCCTAAAACCTTCCTGGATTAATAGGCTACCCAACGCAAAAAGAAGTTTTCAAATCGGACCCGTAGTTCCTGAGATTAGCGCGCACAATCAAACAAACTCTTCAGCTTTATATATTAGTATAGATAACGGATGTCCTATTTGAAATAAACAATTTTTTTTTCTGTTTCCTCGCAAGTGTGTTAAAATACGTCGTACGATATACGTGCGTATTGGTTATAACATGTTCGGCTCAATTACGCCCTCGCCTTCGGCTCGGGCTGAAATTCCGAGTTATAACCATCATTACGCACGAATATCGTAATGTACTATAACCAAATTATTTGTCTTAGTGTCTCTATAGCAAATAAATGTATTTATCTACTCTCATATCAAAAAATTAAAAATATAAAACCAAAAAGGAGTTTATATTGACGTACTTTACCAATAGTATATCGAAAGGAAATTAAAAAATTAAATTATAACATTATTTCTCTAACAAAATAATGTTATAATATGTTTTTTTTTCATTACGGTACAAACCATAGACAGCCATTGATATAATATTAAACTAAGGTAGATAAGTCACTAGCGCATTGAACTTGAAGCGTACAAAATATCATATCTGTTTAATATTATATCAATGTAGACAGTACTATTTCATTTTTTATCTGTGGCTGCGCACGCTGTGGCGCATGCGCTGTAATGCAGGGTGCAGAATTGTTAACATTTTGCATATTACAATTATGAAACTGAATAAATGGAATTGTGTTGCGTTGGCGTTAGACGCACTGAGATTAGATAAAGTAGTGTATGAAACTGTACATAATTAGGTATTACACACTCGTGTGATACTATTAAAAAACTCGCTTCGCTCGTTTTTTAAACTCACACTCGTGCTTAATACCTCTCATTATGTATCAGTATCATAAACTACTATTTTCTTTCTGTCTCTCACCTAACGCATCCGGTTGGTTAGTGGTCTCGTCTTCTTCAAACAAGAGCACCGCCAGTGCGGTGGGCAGCACCAACGTGACGGTGCACAGCAGCACGTAGAAGCTGAGCGTGGCGAGCCAGTGGAGCTCGGCCGGGCAGCCTGACATCACGTGGATGTGCCGAGAGTTGGTCTCCCGCTCCTTGCACGGCAGCGACACAGTATTGATGTTTGTAGACAGGATTACTACGGACCAAAGAAAATGGTGTTATGAAATTCCAGGATTTATTCAATGGTGTGGGACACAATTTAGCTTAAACACGATATGAACTTTTTATTTCTTGGATTTGTCACCTCCCCCAATAGCAGAATGACTATGAAAAATTTGGGAAACATACAATATGTAAAGAAAACCCCGTCCGACCCATAAGGATAATAAAGGTTAGGTAAACACATGATCAAATAAAATATGAAATTTTAGGTAATCATCATAGTAGCAATACTAATGAATTTTGAAATAATCTTTTTTCCGCGATTTAATTCCACCTTCCCCAAAATTGGGTAATTTAAAAAAAAGTGACAACACCTAATTCCAGCTTCCGCGAAATTGGGTAATTTTTTTAAAAGTGACAAAACCATTTTTGACGGCCCTGCCCCCTTTGCCCGCGTATGTATTGCCTACCACACATGTATCAAATTGTTTCCTTATGCGAAATAATATTTATTTTTAGAGGGATTTTCTTTAAGTTTAGCCCGGCTTTGTAGGCATTAGCAGAATCAGTTATCGATACCTAACAATACCTTCACGGATCTGACAGGGTTTTCTTTACATCCATACTAATATTATAAATGCCAAAGTAACTCTGTCTGTCTGTCTGTCTGTTTGTTACGCTTTCCCGTTTAAACCTCTCAACCGATATTGATGAAATTTGGCACAGATAATCTGTTGACCCTGAGAAAGAACATAGGCTACCTTTTGTCCCGGAAAAATTTGATGTTCCCGAGGGAAATCTTAAAAGCGCGATATAACCGAACTCCACGCGGGCGAAGCCGCGGGCGGAAAGCTAGTATTGTATAATAGTGAAAAAAAAAAAAAAAATCTCATACATTAAGGCGAAACGAAGTTCGCCGGGGTCAGTTATGATTGATGAGCCTTGTTATCATTTGAGCACTTACTGACTACAATGAAGATGCCCCAAAGGATAGCCGTGACCATGTCCTTCGGCTGCATGGTGTCCTGGTCGTGGTCCAGCCGCAGCTCGCGTGTGACGGGGTCGTTGAGCGTGGTGATGGTCCGTCCGTCGGCCCACGGCATGTGTTGTGCCGCCAGCACGTTGCTCAGCAGGTTCAGAGACACCGGCGCCGCGTGACGGACCAGCGTCGTGTACAGGATCTCAACAGAAATACACATACTTCGTTAGGTTTACAAAAAAAAAAAAAAAACGTTCCCAGGCAGAAAGGATGCTCGCCTTCGACACCCTCCAGAACTATGAAAAAGACACCCCTAAACAAATATTGGAAATTTATCCAACCATTTTAAATGAACATGGGTATGAAACGTCAACAGCTAGGTGCATGGTTCCAATTGGTAATTTCCTATGGAATAAAGCCAGCAAGAATCTCTATGGTTAGGTACTCATTAAAATTGGCTTTGAAAATGTTTTGTAATAGAGTACATTATGTAAAACTGGGAGCAGAGGGCGCCACAAACACGTACAGTAAACAAACCTAATTTTTCACCTAATTGTGTTCTTGTTGTAAACAACTGGGTTAAATTACTATTCTATGAAGATTTAATTTCGCCAGCTAAAAGTGGATGATCTAAAGAAACTACTTCGCGAACGTGGTGCGAGTGAATTTTAACTGAATTATACTAATTTTATATATTATTCAACTTAGTAAAAAAAAACCAGAATAAAAATCTTTAATGTATGCGCTAGTACTGCACTCTAGTGGCCAAATATAGCAGTATACCCTCAAAAAGAATTAAAACAGAATCCGGTATAGAACACACAATACTAAAACATTGGATTAGTACAGTTTCTTGGTAGTTCTTGATGCTTACCTTGGCATCAGTTTCGTTGATCTCTACTCCCACTAAGTACTTGTTGTACTCCACAATGTCCTTCTTACCAGTTCGTAGAACCGCTGCAAAGATAATATACAGTTAAAAAAACCTTAATCAATATAAAAAAAGAATGAAGTGGAGCTAAGTATAGGCAACATTATTTTTTCTTTATACGGTAACTGAATACAGTTTGTTCAGAATAACCAACTGAATTGATTCCAATAATCTTTACATCATGTTCTTTCTTTCTTTTTGGCTTCGCACGGTTTGTGCATTTAGCCAATGTCACGTAATAAATTATTTATGACGAAAAAGACGGCCGCGTGAACCGTCTACAAGGGAGGTTTGAGGCAAAGTCATGATGAGGCCACTATGCTGCGACATTTTACTGTTCTTTATGAATTATTTACTAAATGCACTTTTTACTACATAAATCACGCACTTTTATTTAGTAAACAACACTATAAATAATTTTAAAAGTCCAATGAAAAACGAGCGTGACACTCGTCTTAGCTTTCCCGCCAAAACTCTCCTTACATCATGTTATATTTTTTTCCAAATATGTAAGATAAAATAATAATTTATTTTGCTAGAATACGAGTATAAATACATTAGCTGATAGTTTCAAATATTGTCCGTCTTATTCAACCATTATCAGGTATGCAAAAATGTCACATACTTAAGCCGAAAACTCAATAAATTATATTATAACAATTTTCTATCCAATAAGTTAAATTAAATTTCAATATTAAAACAAAACAACAAACAACAACAACAGAACAACATTTAGAAATTGTTGCAACGTGGTTACCGAGCGCACAACACAGCTGACGGTATATCATAATACTAGGCGCGGAATACAATTGGACTGGGAGACGCCTACGCCGCGCCGTTGTATGCACGGGCGTTGAATATTTTTCTTGGGACAACCAAGTAAGATAACACGCTCGTAACTTTGTGGTTTATCATTATATATCTTTTTGAAATTTTGTACATAGATTCTTAATTTAATTTTAACTATCGTGATAGCATGCATATCTAATATGATAAAACAAAACCGTTTCATGTAAATTTTTCGGGCTCAACGACAGCTTTTAGTGAAGTTACTAGAAGTATTAGTTAAGAAAATGAGGTTTTTTTGTATCATCATGTTCAGATATTTTTTGCTTATCAAGTCTGCGGAATACTGTATACTAACCAGAGGCAACATCATCAGTATCTTGAAAGGCAACCCCAGGGTATTGTTTCCCGACCGTGTCGACGTCCTGCGACCGGACGAGCGGCCCGTCCAGATGGTACAACACCCGCCTGTCTCGGTTCTTGTACATGTCCAGGTTCATAGCCAACGCTCTCTGTGGCTCAGGTTCCGGCCCGTTGCACAAATACGTCATAAGGAATATCATTGTTAGTGGTAGAACGATTTGCTGCGGACAAATGTTGACATGTTAGTACTAGAACGCATAAGTATAAAATCAAAAGTCATTTATTTAGATTAGGCTGAGAATCAGCACTTTTTGAAAGTCAATATTACATAAGACAGTCCCCCAAAATGCCCACCCATCGACACTTACATACTAGTGCTTTCACTGGGTAGAAGTGGCGGAACAACCTCCCCAGCAGCACAGCTGTCTGTTAACACATGACTTTATACAATACTATGTATAGTGATGAACACAAGAAAATATTCCACCAACAACAACAATATTCCTAATATTGTATCCAGTGCTTGGGCACAGGCTTCCCCCCTGTGAGACAGAGTGGCGTGGCTTGATGGATGTCACAAGAGTTAGAATTTTTAGTTTTATGACATGCCGGTTTCATCTCGACGTTTTCCTTCACCGTTTTGAGAGTAGACCTTTTGGAACACTGGTTGTAAGACTACCAAATAACCTCGATTGACAGACAGGACCATTTGGTCGCATCAGCTTATCGTGCCGGCATTCTCTAAACATAAACTATAGTCACCGTCCGGTAAGGACCAGGCCGGGGTCGACGGCGCGTTGTGTTTCACGCGCGCCCCAAACAGATGTCAGACAAGTGAAGGAACACGGGTGGGTTTTAGTCAGAAAAAGTCTGACACGCCCTTCCGCTACGCCCAAAGCGGGAGAAGTCATTTGATGATTTCCTTTTTTTTTCCAAAAAAAAAAAAGGTCAACATGGCATGAAGCTTGGGATTGAGCTGCTCGTTCTAAGCAATTTCATTAAGCAATATGCATAATTATGCTACAATTATGACATTTTAATCACTGTTTTTTTTCAAATCACGTAAATTGATTGTTATGTACAAAGTCATTGTTAATGTAAACATTATCATTTTTAATGTCTGGACTTGAAAAAAGATGATAATCCCTGAGTTTGTTTCGGCTTTTCTTCTCAGAGGTAGTCTGAGCTGCTCGTTCTAAGCAATTTCATTAAGCAATATGCATAATTATGCTACAATTATGACATTTTAATCTCTTTTTTTTTCAAATCTCGTATATTGATTGTTATGTACAAAGTAAACACATTGTTATTGTAAACATTATCATTTTTAATGTCTGGACTTGAAAAAAGATGATAATCCCTGAGTTTGTTTCGGCTTTTCTTCTCAGAGGTAGTCAGTTAGGAAATACCAGGTCCAGCTAGTTTAAAAAAAAAATATGACGTGTAAAAGTGATCAGCGATCCTACTTGCTTAATAAACGATTTCATTTCATTTCATTAGATCGTACAAGACAGTTTGGAAGAAAACAGAGAATATCTTTGTCCAAGACTGGGACACGAAATATTTAAAAAAAAATGTTTCGTTGCTTACCAATATGAGGAAGACTAATTTCTTATGGACAGCGTACTTGATTTGTCTCTTCCACAGCACGATCAGTTGTCGTAAATACAAGGGAGCGCCAGTTAATATTTTCGGTGGAGTTTCTGAAACAAGCAGTTGACGCAAAGTAAAGTATTTATTTCTTTGCAAACACGGGTATAGCATATAGGTGATCTTTTTTTTACAAATAGTTCTACATATTTTACCGTCACAAGGGCATGCAAATGTTCACAATTCAAAATTTAGGCTACGGAACTTTGGAATTACAATGCAAATTATATAAATTTGTATTAAAAAGATGTCAAACATAGTCACATTAGTAAGAATTTTAGTAATTCCAAACAGAAATATATTAAAGAAAATAAATCAAAACAGGGTCACAATAAGTATGTCAGAAAATGTAAACAGTACGTCAATCAAACAAGTGAATCATCATCAAGAAAATCGTCAATTGTATAATAAGTCTTCATAATTAAAATGTCATTAAGCGCTTTTTTAAATTTTAATATTGTTAAATTTTTTATAACATTTGGAACTCTATTATATATGCGTGGGGCAACACCAAAAAAACTTTTTCGCATTAGTGCGGTTTTACATTTCACTTGACACAGTTGATCAACGTATTGAGTCCGTATTGGATTTCTTTTGATTTCTGATATCTTTTTAAACAAATGTGGGTTACACTTCACAAATAGATAGCAAGATGGTACAGTTGTTTTAACTAATCAAGTTCGATTTCTTTAGCTTATTGCTTCCATAATTACAAATGCGCCTGCGCCTGTTTGGCATCTGATTTTTCGTTTACATAACTAAAGTAAGCCATATAATAATGTTTTTTTTATTATTAATTTAAACTAGCGCTTGGCCACTATCCCGCCTGATGGTAAGCAGTGAAGCAATCGTTGATGGTAAAGCGCACTAGTTTATTAAAAGCCTATTCACTCTAGTCTTGAAGACACTCAAATAGTAGTCCGACGGAAAAACCGCCGCTGGCAACTTGTTCCAGTCCCTCGATGTACGCGTTATAAAGGAGGAGACGAAACGCTTCGTCCGGATCGTAGTACTGTTAACAACGTAAGAGTGGAAACTCGCTGTACGACGGGTCGTCCGATGGTGGGACGGAGATGGAACAAAACTATCATCATAATCAGCCTAAAATGTTTCCACTGTTGGGATACAGGCCTCCTTTCGGTGAGATGAAGTAGGCCTCAATCTATCACTGGGCCAGCCAGTGCGGTTTAGTAGATGCAGTCACATGTCTTAGATATTTTTTTTGGCTCTAGGACATGTCGGTTTCCTCACAATGTTTTTCTTGGCCGTTTTGAGAGCAGGGGTGATGAAATAATTTAAACAAAGTAAAGCGTCTGATGACTTACGGAACTGAAACGTGGTCGCTCACAATGGGCCTCATACGAAGGCTCAGAGTCACACAAAGGGCAATGGAAAGAGCTATGCTAGGAGTTTCTCTGCGTGATCGAATCAGAAATGAGGAGATCCGCAGAAGAACCAAAGTCACCGACATAGCTCTGCGAGTCGCTAAACTTAAGTGGCAGTGGGCTGGGCACATTGCTCGTAGAACCGATGGCCGATGGGGCAGTAAGGTTCTGGAGTGGCAGCCACGTACTGGAAGACGCAGCGTAGGGAGGCCCCCAACAAGGTGGACCGATGACCTGGTGAAGGTCGCGGGAAGCCGATGGATGCGGGCAACACAAGACCGGTCATCGTGGAAAGCCTTGGGGGAGGCCTTTGTCCAGCAGTGGACATCTATAGGCTGAGGAAGAAGAAGAAGAAAGCGTCTGATGGGGCTCGTACCTACGACCTACAACTTGTAAATCCCGGCCGATACCACAAGCCACCGCTGCTCTCCTACTTTGTAACTGCTCAAATTATGCTACTAATATTATAAATGTAAATGTTTGTATGTTTGTTATTTCATGCAAAAACGGCTGAACGGCTATGGATGTAACACACAGGACATTTTTTTTTTTACATATTATAAACCAGCGCTTGACCGCAATCCTGCCTGATGGTAAGCAGTGACGCAATCGTTGATGGTAAAGCGCACTAGTTTATTAAGAGCCTATTCACTCTAGCCTTGAAGACACTCAAATTGTAGTCCGACGGAAACACCGCCGCTGGCAAATTGTTCCAGTCCCTCGATGTACGCGGTATAAAGGAGGAGGCGAAACGCTTCGTCCGGATCGTAGTGGTGTTAACAACGTAAGGGTGGAAACCAGCCGTACGACGGGTCGTCCGCTGGTGGAACGGAGATGGGGGAATTAAATCATGCAATTCCCTCGCACACTCCCCGAAAATGCATCCTATAGAACACCGAAAGGCTGGCTACTCTACGCCTGTGCTCTAGGCTTTGGAGACCAACTCGAGTTAGATTAGGGTCACCAATCAGCCTCTTTGCACGTATAGTTAATTACCTAGATTAACGCTTAGGATACTCTTTGTTCCGGTACTTGCGTTCCCATAGGATAATTTCCGAATGCCACAAGGGAATAGCCGCGGGCAAAAGCTAGTACTATGCCAAACAAGAGAGGTACTCACCCAAATCTCTAACATTGTCCACTTCATCTTCAGAGAAAGTCGTGTCGATGTCACTGCATAACCTTTTGACAAAATGACAACGTTATAAAAGGTTTATTTTTTTTTCTTCATACCAAACCTGAATATAGTTTGTTCAGAATAAGTAATTGAATGACAGCCTCCGTGGCGAAGCGGTAGCGAACGCGGCCTCTGCGCAAGGAGGCGCGGGTTAATTCCCCGCGCAGTGCAAATATTTGTATGCATGAATATGAATATTTGCACTGGTCTGGTCGTGCCTCGGAAATCACGTTAAGCCGTTGGTCTCGGTTGCCATACGAACATCTAATGGCAGTTATTACGGGTTGTTGGGAGCCCTCAAAAAGTCCAGCAATTGGTCTAACTGCAATTCTACGATGTCACCTTCGGGTTGTGGAGGTCAGACGGCACTCGCTTCACGGAAAATATCAAAGTTGAGCCATATAAGCAGTTGGACTGATAAAACGGACCGCAGACTCTAAAGCTGAAAAAAGCTTCGGATTCGACTGGGATCAACTCTCGAGATGATGATGGGAATAAGCAATTGAATTGATCCCAGTAATTTTACACCATGCTAAATTTAGAAATCGTTGCAGTGTGTGTTACAGAGCGCACAACACAGCTGGCGGTAAATCATAGTACTGGGGGCACAATGAGATAAGGCACCACCCACCCGCGCCACTGAAGGCGCGGGTGGGTGAGCGGTGCGTTGGCCATACTTCTTTTATTGCACCGGCCTATCTAGTGATCCGGCTCGAAGGACCACTGAATAGGCTCAGTCGGTGCAATAAAAGAAGGGGAGTGAGTAAAAAAAATAGGTGTATTTGTGTAATTTACAATAAGAACAATGGAAATGCCCGTGGCGGAGCGCGTCTGTGAGCTTAGTGGTGGTGTGCGAAGACGGCGCTGGCGGCGCGTACCAAGCTCGCTGCCCCGCACCCCGCGCCGTCCCCTCCGCCAATCACGCGCATATGTGATGCGCCGACACCACAAACCAGTAAGTTGGTAACGATACCCTTGGGAAAGACTGGCCGTTGGTCTTTTGGACCACTAACTACTTGGAAAGACTGTCAAACATCTACAGTTGACAGAAGGAACCAAACTTGCTATCATGCTTTCAGAGATATGGAAGGATTTCTATGTTTAAAGATGGTCATGTGAGTTGTACTCACGATTCTACCATTAAAATTGAGACGAAAAAGGATGATGAATGATGATGAGGATATAAAGGTATGGGATTGAGATTGAGGAACAGGTTATAAAGTTCACTCATACTCCATTGAAAGGCGAGGATCCTTTGACCAAACGGGTGTCGTGTCTGGTGGGGGGATAGTTGCACGGATAACTCTGCATGCGAGATGTAGAATCCGTGTGCCGTAAGTTTGACGCGTTATTTTTAGTTACAAGGACTTACTTCAAAAAGACTTCCTCGAGTGTGGAGACCCCGACTCCTATGGAATCGATGCCCAGCTCGGAGCGCTTGGCCTCCAGCGCGGCGAAGAGCGCAGGGAACTTGCCGCACTCCGACGCGGGCAGGTTGTACGAGATAGAGTTGAATGTTTGCTCCTTTAGCGTTGCGTCGGCCACTTGTGACGTCACCACTCGAGTGACAGCATGTTCTTTCGGGGTTCCGACCGTGGTTAATGCAAGACGGTAGCCGGAACCTGAAATGAAAGTTAAAATTTAGTCTCAATATCATTTATATCAAACTGAACACCTTTGAATGTCAAAATTATATATAAAAAAAAAAATAGAATTGTGTACGGTTCCGTACAGGCATTAATTACTTACGTCGCGACCTACTTTGCGATTCTTATTACTTACGTTAATATTGTTACTTTGTTAATTGACCAATAGCTGCCGTAGCGCTATAACCGCGGATTAGCATCCAAACTACTTCCGTGTACATTTACGAATAAACTTAATAATTGTGAAGTCTGTGTTTATTATTTTGATTAACGTTACTAAATCAGCTGGAATCCCAGAAGAGCAGATTGCGTTAGTGGGGTATTGTAGCACTTAATATCCAGAACTTACGGAAACTTTGCAACTTTGGTGTACCAACCTGCGGTGATACAACTACTCATCTGCACCAACGGGCAAGCCAATAACTAATAACAATGGTTCAGAGCGTGATGGAACTGATAAATCGTCATGAAGCTATCTTCAGAGACTTGACGCTCACTTGTACTCAGCACCCGCGGAGGGACTGCCCACCCACACACCAACATGTTACTGTGTACTCACCTACTGCCTTCTTGAGATACATGTTGGTGGCGAAGCACCTCAGCACGCCGGCGTGTAGTGCGGCGACCCGGTCCCCGAGCGCGTCCGCCTCCTCCATGAAGTGCGTCGTCAGCAGCACCGTGCGAGACCCGCGGAGGGACTGTCCACACACAAACCGACATGTTATTTATTTCAACTCTTCGCACTCAGGTACAAAGGCGGACTTGTCACCGCACCCACCCAACACCGCCCTAAACTAAGACGACTGCTCGCAATCCACGCGGCGAGAGCTAGCAGACGGTCAGCTATCCACCCGCCGACCGCTCTAGCTTTTCGCGATAGACACAGTTCCGGAATCACAACGGTTGAACTAGCAATTGCTATTGGACTTGAACCTCTGAATTAGCTGTTTTATCAGCCCGCGTAAGATATCGTACAGTAATCTTTTTCTTAGCTTCGCTTTAAAAGCACTAATATACATTGACCCGTTACTCATATTAGCCATAAATAAGAAGGAAGTCTAGTCACTCTACTGGCGCTTTCTCTATACACACAAATTTCGCTGTTTTCTTCGTGGTTGACTCTTTTAAAGCATATTTTTTTACAATTTTACGCCTTGATTATCCGCCTCTATCATTTGATTTTTTCCAAAAGATAATTAATAAAAGAAATGTAAACCCAGTTTTACCGAGACTTTCAGACGACTATAATAAAAATGTGATAAGTTTTTGTTAAAAAATAAAATAATAGGTATACTTTTCCTCTAAATACCGATATTAAAATAATTAAAATCTGTCGTGTTTTGAAAAAGAAAACAGCGGAATACAAAACGTCTTTTGGTTACGTATTTGTAAGTAAATCAGCCTGAGCCCCAACTGTCCCTTTACACTATACGGGTAGAGGTTAGAAGCGGCGCGACGGCAATAGTTTCTTCAAATACCTATTTTTCAAATTCCTCGGCACTAGAGTACCTACTTCTTAAGGCGGCCCCTAGACGATCAATTATATTGCACAATATTTCGAATGGTGCAATATAATTGATCGATTAGGCTAAATATTGAAGAATGTGCAATGTCAGCCTCCGTGGCGTAGTGGTAGCGAACGCGGCCGCTGCGCAAGGAGGCGCGGGTTCCATCCCCGCACAGTGCAAATATTTGAATGCATGAATATTAATATTTGCACTGGTCTGGTTGTGCCACGGAAAGCACGTTAAGCCGTTGGTCCCGGTTGCCATAAGAACACCTAGTGGCAGCCGTTACGGGTTGTTGGAGCCCTCAAAAATCCAACAGTTGGTCTAACTGCAATGCTTCGATATCGCCTTCGGGTTGTGGAGGTCAGACGGCAGTCGCTTCATGGAAAATATCTAAGTTTAGCCAAATAAGCAGTTAAGACTGGTAAAGTGGATCCCAGATTCCAAAGCTGATAAAAGCTTCGGATGCGACTGGGATTAACGCTGAGATGATGATGATTGAAGAATATGCAATGATTGAACAAAAGTTTGAGCCAGTTTAATTTTTATTGTACCATATTATTGCATTGCATCGTGTCAGGTCAGTATTGTGCAATGTTTTTTAGTTTTTGGTTCATCGAAAACATTGAGCTCTTCGTATTTTTGTGCAATATAATTGATCGTTTAGATGCAAAGCATCTTTCAACCTTATGGTACAATAAAATGTATTGCATAATGTTATTGTAGGTCTAGGGACCGCCCAAACTAGATTTTTCCTAAATATTCAGAATATTATTTAAACAGTGTCATTTGACATTTCGGAGACGTCACGCTACACTGGCGCCTCTAGCGGCGATTTCATACACGATAGCCATTGCTCAAGCGTTTACTAACAGCGCCACCTATCGATGTCATCCTGACATCAAAATGCACTGCCAGTAAAATTTTGACTGCACGGTTAGCGCAGTGGTCAAGCTATTGACTGCTGCCCTGTGTGTCACGAGTTCGCTTTCCGCACGGAACAAATTGTGCCTGCAGCACATTTCCTTTTTTAGTGTGATGAGGTCACAAGACTCACGTTACTCAATTACAGATAGGTAGATTCATAGAGTCAGTCGATCAATAATCTCTGTAAAGATTGTATGTGTCTCAAATATAAATAATTATGTGTTTACGGAGTTTGATTGAAAAGTAAATGGTACACAACTTCAACTAATATAAGAGGACACAATAAAATAGTAATAATAGTCCATCTTGAAATGGCTACCCATCAGGCAACAAAGAGCTCTAAGAGCTTTGACGACCTTGTTTTCACTCCTACACAAACCCTGTTCTCCTTCTTATCTTACTTCTCATTTTCAATATTTATGCTCTGCGCATAAATCTTTGTTCTTCCAATAATTGTCTTCTACGATGTCCTTCTCACCGCTCTGGTTTTCTTAAGTCTTCATTTCTTGTCCAAGCGGTTTTCCTTTGGAATGATCTTCCTCAGAATATCAGGACGTTGACCAGTCGGTACACTTTTAAAATTAAAGCTCGGGAATACTTCGCAAGAAATTGGCAGATTCATCAAACATATAATTTATTCTTTTTTTTTTTAATCTCTCTAAGTCTCTACTGTTTATATTTTGTATGTATGTATTTATTATAATATTTTTTTTGTGTTTCTCTTTTAACTTCTCTTTTATATCCTTGCACCTATCATGTTTTGTCTCTGCATCACCTTAAGGTAGACTGGTAGAAAATGCCTAAGGCATTAAGTCCGCCATTGTGCAATGTTGTTATTTGTGCATGAAGTTTTAATAAATAAATAAAATATTTGTATGGTATAGAAGTAGTTGTTCCGGGTCTGGATGTTTGTGTATGTCAATTTATATGTTTGTAAACGCACCCACGATACAGGAGACATTCCTAGTGTGGCGTAACCATTTTATTAAAAAAAAAAAAAAATACATACCAGCAGTAAGTCCCACAGTTCCCTGCGAGTTTCCACGTCGAGGCCTGACGTGGGTTCGTCCAGTATCAGGACATCGGCTTGTCCTGTCAGGGCACAAGCTAGTTGAGCCCTTCTCTTCATCCCTCCTGATAGTTGGCTAGGCAGATAATTGAGCCTGTTGCTAATACCCAGTTGCTCGGAAAGTGCGAGCGCTGACTTTCGCGCTTCTGCGAATGTGCCTTCTTTGAGCTGAAGCAAAAAGATTAAAATATTATTTTTTACAAAAACAAAGCATGATACTACAAAAAAAAAAAAAAAACAAAACTAGGGAACAGTTAGTAGCACAGTTTTTTTTCCAGAACTTCTACAAATGTTAATATGTTTTTAAATAGATTCTTTAAAAAAATGACTCATTAACGATACGCTAACCAAATTCTATTTGTTTCACGTTTTAGCAGGTCGGTAATTAAAGTTCGTATTTGCAGTATTATAATAATAAAAATCATTAATACAACCCTCTAACCCCATATCCTCTACTGCATAATATTATATGCTAATTATTATGCCAATCCTTCTGACTAATTAATAAAATAGTCATTCAGTAGAATGAACAATTATTCTGTTAAAGCAGTCCGTGTATACATTTTTTTTCCCACCTAATTGCAAGTACCTAGCTATTGGCGCTAATTCTCTTGTTATTTTTTTTTTTTTTTTTTTTAATTATTATAAACTAGTGCTTGACTGCAATTCCGCTTGTTCACAAACTAAACAGAATTTAACTTCAGCGCATCTTTTTATTTCCATCTCATTAGAAAAAAGAAGTTAAATAAATATTCGTTTAGTGCTGTCAAATAAATATAGTTCAATGCGCACACCAAAAGTTGGCTATAAGATAAAGCCAAAAACACATTACCGTGTCCTGTTGTGTCGTGACTTGGGATTAACTAATCTAAAGAATATGTTCAGGACTACGCTAAACACAAAAGAGTTTTGACTAGCTAGAACTGCGTCACAAGGGGTCAATGACACAACACAACAGTATGAATTGGACCTAAGACACTTGTTCTCATGTTCACTGAGCGATTTTGTAAAGGTGAACGTGTGTTGGCGGCAACGTGCCTACCACGAAACATTTCAAACAAGATTCAAGTGGACTGTATTTAGAATAGGAATATATTAGAAATTATAAGCAAATATGTGATAGAATAATGCCTTTGGAGTATAGCTCTCTAATTAAGGTGCTAAAAGCGGCAAACACTTACCTCCAACCTTCAGATTCGGAGTTGGTGGACCATCAGACCAGATCACGAGAAGGCGTGTCGACACAATTCATTGGCAGACTCCCTAACTTTATTAATTTTGAATTTTGAGGCCTGAATCCCCCCGGGGTTACTTTAATTACATTTTTGTGACCATTAAAAGATCGTGGCCATGACTTGCTAGCTTGCCAGTTCAAAAGGAAGTGCGTTCGCCATGCCTTGCGGCGGTTAGCGGAAGCACTCACATTACTGTGGTCGCGTTCCGTTTAGTTTTAGTTTTCAGCAGCGTTCAACACAAAAATCAGAGGAGATATTCAACAACGTGATATGTACTAAATAAAACTATCACACAATACTGCATTGGAACACTGTAAGTTAGGGTATGTGTGTAATCTAAACTTTAATATATAAAGTTGAAGAGTTTGTTTGTTTGAACGCGCTAATCTCAAAAAGTACTGGTCTGTTTTGAAAAATTCTTTTTGCGTTGTATAGCCCATTGATCCAGGAAGGCTTTATGCTATATAACATCACGCTGCGACCAATAGGAGCCGAGTATAACTAACTCCACGCGAACGAAGTCGCTGGCGGCCGCTAGTCCATACTAATATTTACTAATATTATAAATGCGAAAGTAACTCTGTCTGTCTGTCTGTCTGTCTGTTACGCTTTCCCGCTTAAACCTCTCAACCGATATTGATGAAATTTGGCACAGACAATCTTTAGACCCCGAGAAAGAACATAGGCTACCTTTTATCCCGGAAAAATTTGATGTTCCCGAGGGAAACCTAAAAAGCGCGATATAACCGAACTCCACGCGGGCGAACTCGCTGGCGGTCGCTAGTAATAAAAAGTAAACTTACCAGAGTAAAGAACATGATATGCTGCCGTACAGTCAAATCCTCGAAGAACAGGTTATGCTGCGGACACAGACCGAGGTGCTTACGTACTTCGCTCTGCTCCTTCACAGTGTCCTTGCCGTTCACAAATACAGTTCCTTCTGTGGCGCTTGTCATCCCTGTGGACATACCATACATGTCATGTCATAGAGAGAGTTCTGGTATAGATATATAAGATTTTTTCTTTTTAATTATAAACTAGTGCTCGACCGCAACATGGACGCTCACAGTATATATTTTCAATACCTTGCATGTCTGTCAAATCAGTTAATGTAAACGCATGTTTGACAAATAAATGATTTTTATCTTTATCTTTACCGCAATCCTGCCTGATGGTAAGCAATGATGTAATCGTTGATGATAAAGCGCGCTAGTTCAATAAAAGCCTATTCAATCAAAAAAAAAAAAAATATGAATAGGAAGAAATACGACAGTTGGGCGAGCTGATGCAGTGTTAAACACAACAACATCGCCAACGATGCTGTGACAGAGGGAGATTGATCTGGAGTCTCCACGACCAAACTCCTGACTCAACAACATTTGGCGCATCGTACCCGGCACACATCGCAACACAACTGCTCAGACCGACGGGTCTGAGCAGTTGTGTTGCGATGTGTGCCGGGTGTGCCGATGTGTGCTCGATATTGATAATGAGATCAAAAAGTAAATCTAATATTGTTACATTTTTATAAAATACTAGCTGACCCGGCGAACTTTGTTCCGCCTTAAAGGCAATACACACATGATCACATTTTTTACTTTTTAAATTAGGATAATCCATACTAATATTATAAATGCGAAAGTAACTCTGTCTGTCTGTAACGCTTTCCCGCTTAAACCTCTCGACCGATTTTGATGAAATTTGGCACAGACTATCTTTAGACCCTGGGAAAGGACATAGGCTACCTTTTATTGAGAAAAAAAAAAAAATGATAATCCCGAGGAAAATCTAAAAAGCGCGATATAACCGAATTCCAGGCGGTCGTGGCCGCGGGCGGAAAGCTAGTTGTTGTTGTTGTTGTGTGTTTATTTGCCACCTTGCGCCTGCTGAAAAACTACAATTTTTGTAAGCGCGAAAACAAATGACGTGGAAGGTCTTCCGACTCGTGAACATGCCACATATAATTGGCCATGGGAAAAATATGGATGTTCGTGATTAAGACCACAAACTTTCAACGATTGGCCTTGTGACTTATTTACAGTCATGACGAATGCAAGACGGATCGGCCTGTTAGTTGGGATCATCGGGATCCTCGGAATGAGAACTTCCTCACCTTTGAATTTATCTTTAGAGTATTGTGGCGTAAATCAAATTATTCATCAATTTACTTACCACCGTGTTCCGTTGCACAGTTATGGTTGGTTTAAGTATCGAATCATGATTACTACGGAACCAATCTTTAGTCATAAAGTGTGCGGTGGTCAGCCAGGTACATCCAAGGAGTTTAAAAATTCCATTGGATATTTGGATATCTTCATTTGTTACACAGTCAATAGAATTGAAAGAATGCAGTGTACCAATGATCTCATTCTGTATTGTGTAGTTTTAGTCATCTACATCTTTATTTTCAGCTGCCGATATTGCTCGCTTACTCAACCATTCATTATTTTTGAGGTTAGTAATGATGTTTGGGAATACTTTGTTGATGAGTTCGTGTTTCGATAATACAAAGTTACAGAAATTCGGACGAAATGAAATTAGTCCGCTCGATTCGTCGACAGATACTCGACCATTACCGATATTCAGCAATTTCTCAGAGAAATCTTCTGCAGATGTATCGTTCAGCAATGCAACTCTCATGTTTGCTGTCAGCTGAAGTTTCTTAACATAGCGCCATAGATTCGATGATTTGAGGCAAACGTTTATTGCATTGGCAGCAGTCAATCTGGAAATTACTGGCAATGTTTGGCAGAAATCGCCAGACAGTAAAATCATTGCGCCTCCAAAACATCTCGAGTCACCTAGATAACACCTAGATCTTGCAATGTTCGATTAAATGCTTCCAATGCACGTTTATGCGCCATTTAGCATTCGTCCCAGATGATGATCTTCGATTCGGATAAAACATTGGCATTGGAGCGCTTTGTAATGTTACAGGTTGGTTCGTCAATAGATTGAAGATTTAATGGAAATTTTAATGCAGAATATGCCTTCTAGCAACGTGGCTGTTATTCCGTGACTTTGCGTGATTTTGCGTAAACAGTGGCTAAAACTACTGACATGAGGAATGTCTTACCAGTTCCACCAAACGCTAGTATGCAAGTAGTAATCATAGTTGCAATCGTATTGAAAAGCTGCCCGAATCAAATCAGTATTTGATGAATTTCTTCTTGTGTTTCATAAATTATCTATATTTACTCGATGATTTCGCATTGTCAACCAAGCCGTTTCACGGGCTGCTTCCCTTTGCTCTTGTGAGTCAGAACCACGCCGTCGAGCCATACTAAGGCGGCGCTCTTCACGTGCAATTTCTTGCTCTTCTTCAGTGCTAATCTAGTCAGGAGTATTCTTCGGTATGACTGAGTAACTTTCGGGTGCGTTTATGTTGAAATATTGTTTTAAGATAAAATACGGTTTTATTATTCATTAATTATGCTTTAAATCGCACAAATTTGGCGGTATTTCTGTGTGGTCTATGAAAATGGTAAGAAAGCTGAACGCAAATATTAGGGTGTTATAATAGTTTTAATAGCATAACGTTATGCTATCTTCTTCTTCTTCAGCCTATAGTTGTCCACTGCTGGACAAAAGCCTCCCTAAGACGTACGTTATGCTATATTATATAAATATAGCTGATCCGCGCACCTACACGTTGTATCCATGGACGTATTTAAATATTTTTGAGAGTTGGTAACACTGTAAGTTTGGCACCTGTCAAACATGTCAACCTATTAATTATTATTTTCATATCTTGAAATTTAAGTACACGATGTTATGAGCAAACTTGATATTATGTTGTCGATTCAAAAGTCTTGTTTTAATGCGTTCTTCAATTCGAGTGGGACTGAGAGTACAAATACTGTGAAGTGTTTGACAGAAAGTAAGTGGTCAACTTTTATATGGGAAAATGGAATTGTCGTTTTACTCTATCTTACTCGCAATTTTTCCTTATTTGCTCAACGTTTAGACCTACCCTGGACTACGACAAACATTTTAAAACCAAAATCAGCGCAATCGGCCCAACCGTTCTCGAGTTATAATCATAGTAACGAACAATAATTCATTTTTATTTATATAGACTAGCGGCCCGATACGTGCTTCGCTACGTATAAAGTGAAATAATAAAAACAAATTTATAGGATCAACAAAATTATTTATTCAAACATAAAATATTTTTTTTAATTGCTAGCAATTTTAGAACTTAATCCAAAACATTTAGATAAACAATATTCTTTGTTTTCCATTTCTAGCATGTATAAACAAACGACTGGTGGGGGTAGCGACTCTCGAACAGGCAACATAAAGTTGGGCTTTGTTGATGGACATAGCAAATGATAAACGCAAAGGATATTGTAATCGTTTGAACTCAAATGGCATATTAATTGGGATCATAGGAATACACCGTAACAAACCTTTTGATATACCAGTTAAAATCGTAGATTCAATTAAATTTGGCAATAAGTTTTTCACTGCCGATCTGGTGCCATTACACAGTTTTGGTGGATTAAAAAATTACAAAGAAAGTGGCATTGAATTTTATATATATAGAAGATGAGATGATGATCCACCGTTCATTGAATTCATTTGTTACAAAAAACGTGAGAAATGAAGAACCGCTCGACCGATTTTGTTCAAACTTCACTTAAACCATCTACTGATTAGTCAAAACACAAGCCTAAAAATTCGGTTTGGATAGATGAGTCCGTTCTTGAGTTATAAAATTACAAAGAAAGTGGCATTGATTCGGGGTCCCCAAACCCACATGTATTTATTTTTTCTTTCATTATTACATACCTGTAATGATAGACATGAGTGTAGTCTTGCCGGCTCCATTGTGACCGAGCAGCACGGTGATCTCTCCCTTATACACCTCCAGCGACACATTCCTCAGCGCTCGGTTTTTCGGGTACGCCTGATACAATTATAAATAATTTTATCTACTCTCATCTCATATATCAAAAAATTAAAAATATAAAACTAAAAAGGAGTTTATATTGACGTACTTTACCAATAGTATATCGAAAGGAAATTAAAAAATTAAATTCTAACATTATTTCTCTAACAAAATAATGTTATAATAAAAAAAAAAATCATTACGGTACAAACCATAGACAGCCATTGATATAATATTAAACTAAGGTAGATAAGTGACTAGCGCATTGAACTTGAAGCGTACAAAATATCATATCTGTTTAATATTATATCAATGTAGACAGTACTATTTAATTTTTTATCTGTGGCTGCGCGCGCTTTGGCGCATGCGCTGTGATCCAGGGTGCAGAATTGTTAACATTTTGCATATTACAATTATGAAACTGAATAAATGGAATTGTATTGCGTTGGCGTTAGACGCACTGAGATTAGATAAAGTAGTGTATGAAACTGTACATAATTAGGTATTACACACTCGTGTGATAATATTAAAACACTCGCCTCGCTCGTTTTTTAAACTCACACTCGTGCTTAATACCCCTCATTATGTATCAGTACTATGTTGGGATTGGTTACTAGTCTAACCAAACGTTACATGATACCCCTTTTTTATTCTGGATGGGAAATCATCAAATGGCCTCTCCCGCTCTGGACAGAGCGGAAAGGCGTGTCAGACTTTTACTGACTACAACCCACTCGTGTTTCTTCATTTGCCTGTGCACCAGGACCACGGTTTCTTTTTTAACCAACCCGCAACCATGACCCAGGGCAGGTAAGCAGTGGGTAGCTCACCGCCCGCAAACTCGCTATGGTGACCGGGAGTCCGACGTTATCTCCCTCCCGGGCGTTTCCTGCGGCGGCTAGAGGCGTGAGGGCGCTGGGATTCCCGCTCCCTCACGCGCTCCGCCTCTTTCTTTGCTAGCATCATTGCTTTGCAGAAGGAGGTGACGGCCTGCCATGCACTCACGCTGCGGACCAGGTCCGGACGTGAGAATTCGCCGCCGATCGCCGCCACGAGGACGCAGCGGTGCTCTACGCAAGCTCGGCAGACCTCTCCGTATGCTCCACCGTGTCCTCAGGACGATCCCCACAGTGGTGATACTGGCGTTTCCTCCCGCCTTATCCGGAACAGGAACCTCCCGAAACAACCGTGTCCGGTGAGGACCTACGTCAAGCGGAAGGTAAGGGCGCCGTGGCACCTCTCTAGCCACTCTTCATCGGTTAGTCCCAGGCATGCTATTTTTTTCTGTTAACCACGGCGGTGTGCGGTGTTCCTTTGGACACAAATATGGAAGGTGGAGGAATATGGGGGAGGAATAATTAATTGGGCATTGACAATTAATCTGTTCTATTCAGTTGAAGCTTTCAGGATTCTTACCTTGGAAACATTGACGACCTTGATGCCGGGCACTGCATGCGCCGGCGCAGACTCAAAGAACCGCTGATCTGAAGTCATGGGGTTTTCTTCCTCATCAACTTCCGACTGCGGTTTCACCTCATTTTTGCTCCAATAGGAGGGCTACAATATACAACATGTAAGTGAGGTTATTAAAAAAAAATCTATTATCTTGTTCACTTTTCATCACCATCATCATCATCAACCTTTTTATCGTCCCACTGCTGGGCACAGGTCTCCTCTCATAGAGAGAAGGATTGAGCTTAATCCATCGTAAAATGTTCACGTTTATCAGTTTCGAATTCGTTTCCATCTGATTGCATTGTGGAGGTATAAAGAACAGGGTGTAAAGCTCACTCATGCTCCATAGAAAAGGGTTATGTCTGCACTTGCCCAACGGTTGATGTTGGGAAGTTGTATGCTAATTGCACGAAAAACTCTGCTTGCGAGATGTAGAATTCGTGTGACGTCAGTATGACGCGTTGTTTGCTTGTGGCGTTGTTGTACGTACCGCTACATATGCACAGGGGCTCTAGCCAATGTAACATAACCAATAACTATAACGATTGACCACGTGATTTATTGCGTCACGTGGTCAATCGTTGTCGTTATTGGTTGGTTTGGTATTCGATTTAGTTTTTTTTTTTAATTATAAACTAGCGCTTGACCGCAATCCCGCCTGATGGTAAGCAGTGACGCAATCGATGATGGTAAAGCGCACTAGTTTATTAAGAGCCTATTCACTCTATCCTTGAAGACACTCAAATTGTAGTCCGACGGAAACACCGCCGCTGGCAAATTGTTCCAGTCCCTCGATGTACGCGGTATAAAGGAAAAGGCGAAACGCTTCGTCCGGATCGTAGTGGTGTTAACAACGTAAGGTTGGAAACTCGCCGTACGACGGGTCATCCGATGGTGGAACGGAGATGGGGGAATTAAATCATGCAATTTTCTCGCACACTCCCCAAAATGCATCCTATAGAACACCGAAAGGCTGGCTACTCTACGCCTGTGTTCTAGGCTTTGGAGACCATCTCGAGTTAAATCAGGGTCACCAATCAGCCTCTTCGCACGCCTCTCCACTGAATCCAGAGTGGCCAGGTAACACTTAGCAGCACCAGCCCAAATGTGGCTGCAGTACTCCACACACGAACGGACCTGTGCTTTGTACAACATTAGAAGTTGCCCTGGTGTGAAGTACTGCCGGACCTTTGCCGTTCCGTTATGAAGCGATGTTACATTGGCTAGGGCCCTTGGTCCGATTACAATTTAAGTGTCTAATGGGCGTGGGGTGTGAATAGGCTCTAATAAACTAGCGCGCTTTACCATCAACGATTGCATCACTGCTTGCCATCAGGCGGGATAACCGTCAAGCACTAGTTTATAATAAAAAAAGTCAGTTCCTATTTAGAGTCTACAAATTTTGCTACGACAAGAGCCTTTTTAATTAATCATTAAAACTAAAAATATCTCTCTCTTTACTTCTTCTTAATATATCCCGCTTACCTTGAAGAGGAAGTTCCAGGGTAAGGCCTGGCCATACTTTCCTGGCCTTACATGGTACAGGTACCAGGCCACCATGTAATAGAGGCCGGTTTGAAGCAAACAGAAAATGTAGCTCAGGAGAACAGAGCCGTTGTTGAACGCTTGTGTCTTTGCTATGTTGCCGAAGTTCGAACCGATGCCTGGAAGGAAATTTGTTTATTCATTCATACTGCCGTTATCTCGTATTTGGTTGATTTTTGAAGAAAGAAAGAAAAATTATTTATTCCGCACAATACAATAACACATACAGGGTGTATCTGACATCGTAAAGCAAACTTCGCGAAAAGGCTAGACCGCATGCCACTAATAAAACTATGATAGTCATTTATGTCGTTAATGAGCGGTTACAGAAATCAGTATTTAAAAAAAAGTGTCGGCTAGGCCTTTGAAAGTTGCAAGCGTGCCGACACGCGTTTTTGTAGGTATGACGTTGACTCCTGATGTGAACTCTATTAAATGTTTTAAGAGTTTTGTTCATATTGCGTTTTTTTTGTGTAATTAGAGAATTAATTAATTTTTACTTTAAAATCTTATTGGGTTATAAAAGTATAGCAATTATGGACGGTCTAAAGTGAAAAAACAACATTTTTTTTTAAATTAGGTTAAAGGCGACGAGCAATTCCACCACTCATGTACTGGATCCATGGTACTCGTTTGTGCGTCGATGTCAGATACACCCTTTATAAATAAACACATAATAGAGAAAAAAAACAAAGAAATATATTTTACTAAAAAGCCTCGTACTCAAAATAAAACAATGTTTTCCTGATGTCATAACCCGGTTCAAAGACACACATGTTATTTGACAGTTTATAAAATTAAAACATCAGCCTGTCACATTGACGTAGTATAAATGTCAATTGTCTGTCAACCACAAAAAGCCAGACCCGGAACAACTACTTGTAGGCCAACACGCGGGAAACGAAAGGAGTTAGATTAGTTAGGATAAGTTTAGGATAAGTTCTCCCCCTCGGCTTATCGGCCCATCGTTTTGCTCGATGAGGTCGGTAAAATGTTCGAGGGGATTATCGCCGGCCGTCTCAAGCGGCATCTGCGGAGCGTGGGACCGGACCAGCCGGACGCCCAGTTCGGATTTCGAGCTGGTCGTTCGACAGTGGACGCCCTGGCCCGTCTAAAGGGCCAGGTGACAGAGGCGGTGCGAGTGGGGGATGGAGTGTTGGCTGTGTCATTCGACATTGCCAACGCCTTCAATTCCATCCCCCACTCCACCATCCTGGAAGCGGAAGAGGGAATTAAAATTAAAGCCTCCAGCCAGGGGCAGTTTTTAAATAATAATGTAAAAACTGCCCCTAGCTGGATGCTTTAATTAAAATTAAAGCCTCCAGCCAGGGGCAGTTTTTGTATGGCCTACAAGTAGTTGTTTATTCAATTTGCCAGTGCATTACACTGAGCAGGCAAAGGTATCTCAGACCATGATAGCCTCGTCTTGAATTATTTATTGTCTTCTTTTGTAACTTATCCTAAACTTTTTTTTTATTTTTTTGTTTTTTTGACGCTGTGGGAATGCCTTTACGCACCGTACCCCGAAGGGCGTGTGTGGGACTCGCCCAGTCGAAGCCGGGAATACCCACTAAACCCATAGCGACACTTCGGCATCGCCATAGTGGCGGGGGAGTGGGAAAGCACAGCCTGAGCTACCTCTCCCCCGCCGGCGAAACCCGCCTAGTAAGGCGGGCCCTCAATTGCCCCTCCTGGGGAGGGGCCGTGGCGTGATAAAGGGCACCGCATGCTGGGCCCCCCCAGGTTTGGCATCAGCCACGAGAGGGCTCCCGCAGCCTTCAGCAGGCGCGTCGACAGCCCGCTGAAATGCGGGCCGAAGCGCCACCTGCTGTCCAACGTGAGGCCCAGATACTTCATCTGGGCCTCGACCCTGATCCTGACGCCCTCCACAAAAATGTGGGCGTCAGGTGGGGGGCGCTGCCGGGGGCCGTGAAAGAACACGGCCTCCGTTTTGTGCAGCGCCACCCGCAAGCCCAGGCGGCGGATCCTTCCCGCCACCAAGGATCCGCCCGCCGACGCCAAACTGGCCGCCTCCCGGAAGGTGCTCCCGCGGGAAGTGAGGAGAGTGTCATCTGCATAGCAGATGACACTCGTGCCTCGAAGGAGGGTTCCCCGCAGGAGCCAGTCATAACCGACGTTCCACAGAAGAGGCCCTAAAACAGACCCCTGTGGAACACCGGCTCCAACAGCGTATCGCCGGAGCTGGCCAGCCCCGTCTACGAGGAGGACAGCACGGTCCTCCAAGTAGCTGGCCAGGAGGTCCCGTAAATACAGGGGCACTCCGTGGTACCGGAGCGCTTCCAGGATGGTGGAGTGGGGGATGGAATTGAAGGCGTTGGCAATGTCGAATGACACAGCCAACACTCCATCCCCCACTCCCACCGCCTCTGTCACCTGGCCCTTTAGACGGGCCAGGGCGTCCACTGTCGAACGACCAGCACAAAATCCGAATTGGGCGTCCGACAGGTCCGGTCCCACGCTCCGCAGATGCCGCTTGAGACGGCCGGCGATAATCCCCTCGAACATTTTACCGACCTCATCGAGCAAAACGATGGGCCGATAAGCCGAGGGGGAGAACTTATCCTAAACTTATCCTAACTAATCTAACTCCTTTCGTTTCCCGCGTGTTGGCCTACAAGTAGTTGTTCCGGGTCTGGCTTTTTGTGGTTGACAGACAATTGACATTTATACTACGTCAATGTGACAGGCGGATGTTTTAATTTTATAAACGTGAGTGAGGGCCCGCCTTACTAGGCGGGTTTCGCCGGCGGGGGAGAGGTAGCTCAGGCTGTGCTTTCCCACTCCCCCGCCACTATGGCGATGCCGAAGTGTCGCTATGGGTTTAGTGGGTATTCCCGGCTTCGGCTGGGCGAGTCCCACACACGCCCTTCGGGGTACGGTGCGTAAAGGCATTCCCACAGCGTCAAAAAAACAAAAAAATAAAAAAAAAAGTTTAGGATAAGTTACAAAAGAAGACAATAAATAATTCAAGACGAGGCTATCATGGTCTGAGATACCTTTGCCTGCTCAGTGTAATGCACTGGCAAATTGAATAAACAACTACTTGTAGGCCATACAAAAACTGCCCCTGGCTGGAGGCTTTAATTTTAATTAAAGCATCCACAGGAAAGTCCGATTAACCTTTTGAACGCCCATCTATATAATACGCGATGTGTCCTCCTGCGCCACACTAGAAATGTATAACGTATCTATAGTAAAACGTAGGGATGGGATTAGTGTCCTATCGACAAATAATATTATACATTTAAAATAATGTTTATTCACCAATTTACGAAGCTAAATAAAAACTGTAATCGTAATTTCATATTTTATTTTATTTCATAAAAAAACAATATGAAAACCTGGATATATTCCCCATAATAAAGAAAAGAATTTTAAATTTATTAGACGTGTGTTCTACAAGGCACATCCCTATTTGTCTCCAAATGTAATCCTTCTACTTCTTATCAAGTAGTTGGCGCTCGAGGCACGTCAAAATCCTTTCTGTTCTAGGGATGTCTTGATTTCTATGGTATATATTTTATATTCACTGTGGTCAAGTTAACACGTGCATAAACTCAACCGATTTCTGCATAATTTATTTCGTTTACTTACAACAAATACAATTAATAGAAGCTAAATACGTGGTTTTCTACGTTTTAAAAAATAAAATAAAATGGAAGGTAAGTGTCTGTTTTACACAAGACCTTTTTTTAATAGTGTCGCTAAACACTCGCAATTATTTTTCTGGTTTGTAGAAACTAATAGAAAACTGAAGAAAATTCTTGAAACGGAAGTTGACGATTTAACGGAATGTCAAGACGACGAACTATTTCAAAATTCTGATTCAGACTTGAACAACTCGCAATAATTCGTCATATTCACAGTCACAATTTTTTTTATAAGGACACGTGCACCAACTCAAGATGTAAACATTGCACTACACTAAAATGCACAAAGTCACTATGACCTTGAAACCCGTTCGCTTATGACGTCACAAATTTCCTTCTATACAAGTCGGTGGCGCGTACGGACCGATAACTAACTTTGTAGGGATGGGTTTTTCAAACGGGGTTTCACTATCGATAATGATTAGAAAACCTATTAATTCTTGATTAAGGTGAATAAAACCTAGTTTAAAGTGTACAATATTTATAAAATATTATATATTTACGTCATTTTCTTGCAATAATAGTATTTATGATCATTTCGACAAGATGAAATATAGCGAGGTCTTCGTCGTGTCCCATCACTGGCTTACTTGATATCAAGTAATTGGCGCTGGGGGCATTAAAATATTTTCTGGCGTTTTTGTTTCTATTGAAAATTAAACAAATAAGAACTTATTATGCGTGAAAAAGTTAAACATATGGTTGATAACAGGGCAAATTTCCATAAAAGCAAAATAAAAGGTCTTGTAAAAGTCGTAAATTTATTTTAAACTGTGATTACTTCTAATCAAGTAGTGGCGCTGAGGGCACGAAAATCTCGTACTTGTATAGAAGCGATTGGCGTTCAAAAGGTTAAGTAGTTACGGTCTCTTAGTAGCCACCTACGAGATGCCACATCAAAAAAAAAAAAAAAGCCCATTCAAATATTTATCTGTGCGGGAATTGAACCAGTGACACGCAGCGTAGCAGTCAATAGCTTAACCACTACCCTAACCGTAACCGTTAACTGCGTTAACGTTTATCGATTCAGAAATAAAAAATAATTGAAACGTCATTATGTTCTGTTGGATATTCGGGCTAAAGGGTACTACTAATGTCACAGTATAAAAATCATACAGTAGGTCGACGCCTTTCATCTCGTGTAAAATGCCGACATCGTCTAGACAGTAACGCATCGGCCAGGGTTGTCACAAATAAACAATATTTATGAAATTATTTATTTATTGCAGATCAACATCGATAGCTGTATTATATTTAATTAATTTTCTATTTTTACTAAGGGCACAACTCGAGACAGATTTAAGTTATTTAGATGGCATTTTCGTAACCAGCACCCCAATCCACCTCGGAATTAACACAAATATCGGCCATATCATATTGTAAATATGTACTTACATTTAAACTGGCGTCCGCAATCTTGGATTTCAAAAAGGATAGCTTTTTCGTAACTAACACCCCAATTACATTTACTTAAAATTGACACCCATATTAAATTATAAAAAATGACGTCCGCCATCTTGGATGTCAAAAAGGATGGCTTTTTCATAACAAGCATCCCAATTATACTCAAAATTGACACTTATATCAAATTATAAAAAAAAAATACGTCCGCCAACTTGGATGTCAAAAAGGATGGCTTTTCATAACAAGCACCCCAATTATATATCCTCATATCAAATTATAAAACAAACACGCGTCAGCCCTTAATGATATATCCCGAACTACGAACATCGTTATGTTCGCAGCTCGGGTGCCGCTTACCCGCGTCTCGTCCCTCACACCCCGCACGATTGCTCTGTCTAGACGTCTTCGTTGGACGACTGTATGATTTTTAGACTGTGCTAATATGTTATCTGCTATCCCTTTCTTAATGAAAGAGGAACAAAAAGCTGCACTGAATTTATATTTAGTTCAGTTAGTGAACAAGTGAATCATCAAATTAGTCTGCGTCGACGCTCCAAACTAGGGTTGTAACAGAGCTTCGCCTCCGCTTTCGTTACTGCGGAAGTTCCGCAAGAAATCGTATCTTCGCATCCGCCTCCGCCTCCGCACAATTTTTGCGGAGTTATAACGGAGGTTTATTTACGTATTTATAAAATAAATAACGCGCAAGCTGCGACGCTCGACAACCGTCCGGCCGCGTTTGAGCGCGAAATTGTCAAGAATCAACTAGTGCGAGGCGGAAATGCGGCAAACACAATTTGTTTCTCCTTAATTTTCATCACAAGAAGGTAATATTTTTTTACCAAGTATTCTATTATTAATGTACGTATTTAAAATAAAAATTTTGTTTTAATTAACCATAAATTTAAATTTTTTCTATATGTACTTTCACCTTCTCCTCCGCATCCGCCTCCGCCTCCGCTAACAAGCCTCCGTTACAACCCTACTCCAAACGCACTCCACTCCACTTCCTCTACAGTGTGGCTACCATGAGTTTTCCTTACGAGACTGTCTCATACACATCGACCTCGTTTGGCGCTCTCATTGGTTGAGAGTTCTTACAACCTTGAAGCGGGCAAATCGATGAGTCAAACGCGCTCGATATCGATGATCGAGTCTTCGCAATGAAAATTCATGGTAGCCACACTGTTGTGCTAAAGTAAAATTCAATTTTTTTTAAATGATGTAATTTCTAGTCAAACAAGTTTATTTCAATGAAAATAAAGTTGATATTAGAGTGACTAACACTCATGAAAAAGTTATAAAAATGTTTGAAGTTGTAAAGTAAACTGAACTTTATTGCGTAGGAAATTAAAGTTATTTTTCAATTTATTTGTTAAAATTTTTAAGCAAATTGTAGAATACACTCACCATAAACCTCAACCGTGGCGACTTCGTTCCAGAACCAGTAAATGGGTGTGTGTGGCAGTAATCCGGTCGCGAGTGTCCCCAGGTACGGCAGTTCGTAGCGCTGCACATCTCGCGCTGGGATCCAGGACAAAACATACACCAGGACGGACAGGCTTGCAGCGTATGATGCTGTGGGGAAGAAATAGTCAATAAGACAGGGATCAATTCATGCAATTCTACAATGCCTGTAGACTGGGTTCTGTGATCCGGAATAAAAAATAGCCTGTTCATGGTCTACTAATGTGTCAAATTACGTGTTGTTTAACCGCATCGAAACTCGTATTCAAAAATCAATCGAATTTTCGCAGTATCCATTTTTGTTGTCCAAGTTGTATAAGAAAAACAATTGAAAGTAAAATATAATAAATAAAAGAATTTTAATATATTATAGTAGAAACCATGCGGAAAAGTTTCATTCGAAAACCTCAAACCATGAAGATTCTATGTCAATTCAAAGAACCTATTGCAACAAAACGGTAATTTCATACTTTAACCATAACATGTAAAACAACGTAAAACCATTCTTTAAAAAAGAGTATATTCGTCATGAACCTAAAATAAACAATAACATTCCCAAGGACATTATAAACTGTAATAATATCTTTAAGTTCAAAAATAGATTATTTAAATTTCTTAATGAATACGCATTTTATTCAGTAAAGGAATTCTTAGACTTGAAATGACTTGACCGTATTGTTGATTGAGTGCATATAAACGTGTTAAAAAAAAACAAAATCAAAAGAAATACTTATTGTACTTCTTTTTTTTTTCATTTTGTTTTTTTTTCTGTACATTTTAATTGTTTAATTAATTTGTATGCCCGTGAGGCAGATCAAGAAAGAAGAAGAAAGAAGAAGAAGAAAACAAGAAAGAAAGAAGAACTCACTTTGTATTTGTAAGATCTATGATATACAACATTATTTTCTGTTTATGGGAAACCCGAAACACGTCATCATCATCATCTCAGCGTTAATCCCAGTCGCATCCGTAGATTTTCAGCTTTGGAGTCTGGGGTCCGCTTTACCAGTCTTGATTTTGGCTACTAGATGTTCGTATGGCAACCGGGACCAACGGCTTAACGTGCTTTCCGAGGCACGACCAGACCAGTGCAAATATTCATATTCATGCATACAAATACTTGCACTGTGCGGGGATCGAACCCGCGCCTCCTTGCGCAACGGCCGCGTTCGCGAAACACGTATCCAGTATTTTTAAGTTAAGAGTCTATGTACAAAATTTCAAAAAGATATCTTGAAAAACCACAAAGTGATGAGCTTGTTATCCTACTTGGTTGTCCCAACAAAAATATGGTTCACGCTCCGTTGGGACGGAAGAGCCGGGTGCATTGACCTGTGGCGTCAGCTGACCGCGGGCATACACACGCGTAAGCTGCGGAGCGCGCTCAGTAACCAGTGTAATAATTTCTAAATGTATTTGTGAAAAAATATAACATGGTATAAAAATGATTGGAATCGATACAGTTGCTTATTCTGAACAAACTATATTCAGGTTTAGCATAAACAAAAATTAACGTTGTATACCTGTGTATCACAAATAAACTATTTGATTTGATTTAACCCCTAATATTAAAAGTAAGGTCGGCACGCTAAGAGGAAACAGTAACAAGTTGAAACTTAAACGCTAAAATAATAAACAAAATACTCACTCCCTGACGAAATGTAACTGGCGATGAAGGCTAAGGCGACAACCGTATTGAAGTACAGAAGCAACATCAGGAATATGACGAACCCTGAGGTGTGCGGTATCAAAGCGTTGGAGGACGCTTTCAAGAGTATGGTGCCTCCGATGGAAAAGACCAGCCCGCATGGTAGCACGTTCAGAAAATGGGACAGCGCTATGAGTTTCGGGGAGACTCCTACCATTTTCATCAGTTCCTGTAAAAGGAGTAGGTTTTAATTGTGTGAATACTTACTGTACAATACACTACCACACTACTGTTGACGTTAAGACACGCATTTCCGCAGCTTGGGCAAAATGACTTGAAGTGACAGGTGTCATTTGTGACCCCAAAATGCCAGTTCAGCTTAAGGGACAGGACTATAAGACCATCATTATACTAGTTCTCGTGTATGGCAGTGAGGCGTGGGCTGTGCTTGAGCGACACAAACAGGAGCTGCGTGTCACGGAGATGAATATGCTGCGGTGGATGTGTGGAGTTACGCGGAAAGACCGCATCAGGAACACCCGCATCCGTGGCGGTCTTCGTGTCCGTGACATAGCAGACAAACTGCAAGAGGGTCGTCTACGCTGGTATGGTCACATCTTACGAAAGGTTACGTGGGTGTATTGCCATGGCGCCTTCGCCGGGCCGGAACAAGCAAGGTAGACCAAGTGCTGGCTTGACGTCGTAAGAGATGACATGCGTGTCAACAATCTCACACCACGGGATGCCAGAGATTGTGCGAAATGGAGGAATAAGTATAGGAAAGCGGACCCTGGGCTCCAACGCGAAAGCCGCGGATGCAATCGGGATTATACGCTGAGATGATGATGACAATACCACACTACTGCATTATCATCATCATCTAACCGTATGCAATTGAATTATTGAATACCAGTTTTCTTTATAGGGAGCGACAGCCTATCGGATCTCCACAACTCAGTTACTAGGTAACAAACCCCTTGGTAAGGCTATGTGTCAGACTTTCTAGCCTTACCACCTTATGTCTATGGCATAAGGTCCAATATTGCGTTACATGTCTTACGTAACTTTTAATCCCTATATTTTGAGACATAGCCATTGTAGCGGTACGGTCTAAAAATGTATTGCTAGACGTAAACTACAGGTAGTATAAACCGGTGTGACTCAGCACACGAGTCAGTCTGTATTTGACTATCGAAGCGAAACAAGCGATAATTGAGAACAGGTACAGCGACAACTGCAACGAGAACTTCAAGGTAGTCCTCGAAGTCATCATCATCTCAATCATCGGGTGACTTCTGTAGTGTCGTTGTGTGTGTGTGTACAACACGGACTTTGTGAATCAGGTCACACTTCGGTGTCACTGCCTATTATCGACTGTGTCAATAAACCTCGTAACCTTTTACCGGCATTTTAGTATCCCTAGTCCGTTACAATACCACCAATAAACTTGTCCGCATACAGTTTAAATGAGGGGTATTATTTGACTCAGTAACTGGGTTTTGAAGGTCAAATTCGAGTCGCGCTATAAAAAATATCTGATATTCAGCTGCATGCGGTTAGATTGGAAGCTAACCTTATATTAGGGATAAGGGTAGGGAGTTGATGATACTTACTTGAATGCCAGAGGCTCGTTCCTGGAGCAGACGACCCATGAGGAACACGAACGTTAGCAATAAGGAGAGCCAGCACAGCGCACCGAGGCTCTTGCAGATGATCACAGTGACTTCGTCCATATGCCTGTAGTAGTACGGGAATTCTTGGAGGGATAGGGCCTGCAATGAGCGAATGATTGTTTTAGAATTATGTTGTTTAAACTTTATATTGTACTTACACGGGAAATGGATGATTATTATTTTTTCGTAATGATTTCAATTGGCAAAAAAGAAAAATGCAATAAATTGCTCGTGTAAGCTAAAGGCCGAGCTTTGTGCTCCGCGGTTTCATCCACAAAAGTTTCCATCTCGTGGGAATATCCGGAAAAAAAAAAACGCCACTTTATTTTATAATCTAAAGTATATGTATAATGAGCAATGTTATTGAAAAAAGCTATTTCGCCCGGTCAAGTGGAAAAACCTTAAGAGAGCTAAGATTATCTTATAGAAGAAATTAATTAATATGCGATATAATAGCAATATCCGGCCACCAGAGTGCAGTACAAGCGCATAGAGTAAAGATTTTATTAATGGCCGTTTGGAGTAGTATATAGACCGCCATCAAATGAAAAATATATCTAATATTTAATTTAATAAATAAACTTTTGTTTGTATTATCGCTTCCACTATATCGACTTTTTACATCAACATTTTTTGTATCGACAATTTATTATCTTAACGACTGAGCGACGGCTTGACAAGCCAAACGTGCCTGTGCTTGGTTATTTCTATTAATGTTATAAATAGGAAAGCCTGTGAGTATGGATGGTTGGATGTTTATTACTCTTTCACGCAAAAGCTACTGAACGGATTTGTATGAATTTTGAAACACTGATGGTTTATAACCAGGAATAACACATAATATGATACTTTTTATCCCGATATTCCCAGGGCATCGAAACTTATGCGGGTGAAACTGCGTGGCGGAGCTAGTTAAAATAATAATACATTGAATTCTTACTAAATCGAAAGTTGTTATACAGTGTCTACATTTTTACTGATTGCAGCGTTCCAAATCTTAGTCAATGTCGTCAACTTCAATTTTGCAGTGACAATTTAACACAGTTGCAAAATCATTCAGTGTTTCTCGCCATAGTATAAGAGCTATAATCATTTAAGTAATTCTTCTGTGGAATTTAAGCAATCACACTAATATTTTAAAGGCGAAATTTTGTGAGGGTGTGATCTTATGTCTATTACCTCTTCGCGCCAAAACTTCAAAACGGATTTACATGAAAAGTGGCACACAGATAGTCTATAACCAAGATTAACCCCAAGAATATTTTTTAACCCGTTATTCCAACGGGTTTGAAAGTTAGGCGGGTGAATAACTGCCACTTCAGAGCCAGGATCTGCTCATTCCTAATTCGATCACGTAGAGAAACACCGAGCATAGCCCTCTCCATAGCTCTCTGTGCGACCTTGAGCTTTCTTATGAGGCACATAGTGAGGGACCACGTTTGTGATCCATATGTCATCACCGGTAACACATATTGGTTAAATACTTTTGTCTTTAGGCACTGAGGTATTTTGGACTAGAAGGCACTACCATAATCTGCCTAGCTTGTCCCAACTATGTTGCGGTAGGCTATCAGTTTAACAGAATTCAGTACTTTACGTGGAGCGACTGCCAATCTAACCTCCAGAATCCAATTGCTGAATAATACGATACCACTTGGTAAGATTGGTTGTTAAACTCGGGTTTTTAATTGCCCTGATTGTGTGATAATGACTGCCAAAGATTTACGAAAGACGGCAGGGACTAACGGCTTAATGTGCTTTCCGAGACACGAATGGGTATCGATATGAAAGACGAGTCACCAAGACACGGTACAACGGTCGACCAAGTGCCAGCTCCGTACATCATCATCATTTCAGCCGAAACGCCCACTGCTGGACATAAGCCTCTCTCAAGGATCTCTACGACGACTGGTCCTGCGCCTCCCGCATCTAGCGGTTTCCCGCGACGTTCACCAGGTCGTCGGTCCAGCTTGTCGGGGACCTACCCACGCTGCGTCTTGAGGTGCATGGTCGCCACTCGAGAACCCGTCGGCCCCATCGAGTATCGGTCCTACGGGCAATGTGCCTACTGTCACTTTAAGTACACTGTGCAAAATTACAACGTAATTAATACGTTTCTTGGGCCTTCTTTATTAAATGTTTTGCTGTGTCATAGCGACCATGGTATACGGAAAGATACAACCCTTGCCAGATAGATGGACGGGGAGCTTTAGTAATAAAATTCATTTGCCACCTCTTGGTTTTTTTACATGGTTTAGCCAGACCCGATACAACTACTTTTAGGCGATACCAATATTTGTTGCGTGCGGAAAGTAGACGTCGTATGTATCCTTTTTATCAAATTCATTCTTGTTTTTAGTCTGCTGACATTCTCTGACTCTGTGTAAAATATACAACGTTATTTTATCTTTATACAAAACCTGAATATAGTTCGTTCAGAATAAGCAACTGAATCGATTCTAATCATTTTTACACCATCTTCTATTTTTTCCCAAATGCATTTAGAAATTATTGCAGTGTGGTTACCGAGCGCACAAGTTCAGTTTACGGGAGATCATAGTACGCGCAACTGCTGACGCCACGGGTCAACGCAAGGCCCGCCCGCCCGAGTGGAACGTTGTACATATTTTTGTTGGGACAACCAGGTAAGATAACCAGCTCATAACTTTGTGGGTTTTCATGATATCTTTTTAAAATTTTGTCTTTTAGATTCTTTACATAAAAATACTGGACACGTGTTTCGTAATGTTGTATATCCGAAAACACGCTATTGCGTTTCGCGGTTATGAGCATCATTCATCCATCCTCTATGTAAACAAGGACGTTCATATAGGTTCTATCTGGTACTCATCTGTGATTAGATAATTGCATGTCGATTTGTCACGGCTTTGGCTTACTTTGTGACCGTATCCTGTTGAATACAATAGACATTGTTTATTGCATCGATAGAGTATTGAAAGGCCTTTGTTATGTTGCGTTTTGTAGTGTTGTGTATTTTTTTTTATATAATTATAAACTAGTGCTTGTCTGCAATCCCGCCTGATGGTAAGCAGTGCTGCAAAGCGCGGTAGTTTATTAAGAGCCTATTCACTAAAAAAACTGAATGAATAGGAAGGAAGTCGGCAGTTGAGCGAGGTGATGCAATGTTAACCCCAACAACACGACCAACGATGCTGCGCCAGAGGGAGATTGATCTGGAGACTCTCCACGACCAAACCCCGACACAACAACATTAGGCGCATCGTACCCGGCACACATCGCAACACAACTGCTCAAACCCGTCTTATATTATTTATTTTATTAAACTTGACATTAGCCCCAATTTTCTTCTTCACTGCATCTTTTTTTTCCATTTAATTAAGAAAATGGCAGAAAATATTTTTTTTATTCGTCCTGTCAAATTTAGATAAGTACTCCATAGACAGTTTAGACGTGATTAAAAGGCGGCTATCAAACGTACGTTAAAGCGCTTGCGATCACCAGACCATGCTTTTTTTAATTACTTTCAATAATATCGGCGAACGGTTTTCCGGTATTGATAAAATCGACAATTATTTATAAAACCTGCATAATTACATCGATTTATATATGAGTGTACAGTTTGTAGTCAGTAGCAACAAATTATAAGTTTTTTTTAATAATTATAAACTAGTATACCATAGCTATTATTAAATTAGTATAACTTAGCTGCCACGGCGTATTTTAATTTCTGAATTGATTTTTGTGTGTTTTCCATAATGGAGCGTACAATTATATTTCTGCATCATTCTCACACGGTTGATTTGAAAATGAATGATGTAATCAAATATTTGTAACAATAGCTTGAAAATTTAAAAGAGTGTCCATGGAGTTTCTGGCCCGTTCTTCTCCATAGGTCTGACCGACCTTCTGACAATTCAAAAGTGCCTGTAACTGGTTTATTTGAAATAAATGCTTTGATTTGATTTGTGCTTGACCGCAATTCCGCCTGATGGTGAGCTGTGAAGCAATCGTTGGTGGTAATTGGGGCTAGTTTATTAACAGCCTATTCAATAAACATAAAAAAACTGGGTGAATAGGAAAGAAGATGGGAGTTGAGCGAGGTGATGTAATGTTAAACCCAACAACACGACCAACGATGCTGCGCCAGAGGGAGATTGATCTGGAGATTCTCCACGAAAGTTGAAAGGTCAGGCGAAAAAACTCTCGCCTTTTTCTTTTCACAATATACTCAAACTTTATTTACGTTTCAAATTGACGTTATTTCTAGTTAAACAAATATAAATTTTATTTTAATGACAAAAAGTTAGCTAGCTCTACTAAAAACATACAAAAATGGTTGAAATTCTAGAGTAAACTGGACTTAATTCATCATCATCATCTCAGCGCCAATCCCAGTCGCATCCGAAGTTTTTCAGCTTTGGAGTCTGGGGTCCACTTCACCGGTCTAACTGCTGATTTAGGCTAAACCTCGATATTTTCCGTGAAGCGACTGCCGTCTGACCTAAACAACCCGAAGGCGATATCGAAGCTAGACCAATTGTTGAACTTTTGAGGGCTCCAACGACCCGTAACGACTGCCACTAGATGTTTGTATGGCAAGCCTGAGCCGTATATAAAATAAAATAAAAATAACTATAAATTTCCGCTCAGCGAGCTATGGAGCGGGCTATGTTGGAAGGACCGCATCAGAAATGAGCTGATCCGACAGAGGACCAGAGTAACCGACATAGCTGAGAGGATTAGCAAGCTGGGCAATGGGCTGGTCACATATGCCGCAGGGCCGACAACCGTTGGGGTAAACGAGTCCTCAAGAGGCCACCGCGTCTCGGCAAACGTAGCGTAGGACGCCCTTGGGCGAGATGGAGCGACGACATCAAAAAGGTGGCTGGTAGTGGCTCAGGATCGAGCTTGTTGGCGTCTCATGGAAGAGGCCTATGTCCAGCAGTGCACGAGTGGAGGCTGATGATGATGATGATATATTTTCGGTAATTTTGGTATATTTTTTATTTTTATCAAATAAATCCGAAATCAAAGTTCTTTTTCCTTTGTAGTCGTCAAAAATCCAACAGCGCGCTGTACTATTTAAAATAAAAATAATCTTACCTGAGGAACTTCGTCCCCTGTCAGTAACTTGATGTAGCTCGTGTCGATCGCCCATTGGATGCGCATAAATGTTCCATATTTGAAACCTATTGAAAACACAACATGAATTAATAACCCATACTAATATTATGAATGCGAAAGTAACTCTATCTGTCTGTCTGTTACGCTTTCCCGCTTAAACCTCTCAACCGATTTTGATGAAATTTGGTACAGACAATCTTTATATCCTGAGAAAGAACATAGGCTACCTTTTATCTCGGAAAAATTTGATGTTCCCGAGGGAAATATGAAAAGCGCGATATAACCGAACTCCACGCGGGCGAAGCCGCGGGCGGAAAGCTAGTAAAACATAAATTCAATTTACAAGTACTGGATCTACAGCGTTATTTTTGTTTATACGAAACCTGAATATAGTTTGTTCAAAATAAGCAACTGAATCGATTCTAATCATTTTTACACCATGTTATATTTTTTCCCAAATACATTTAGTGAGACCGTAGAGTGGTTACCGAGCGGTTACGATAGGTCACAGCTCACAGCTGACGCCTGAGGTCAACGCGCGCGCTTGCCTGCCCGTACGGACCTTTGACCATATTTTTGTTGGGACAACCAAATAAATAGCAAGCTCATGATTTGATGGTTTTTCATGATATCTTTTTGAATTTTTGTACATAGATTCTTTACTTAAAAATACTGGACACGTGTTTCGGGTTTCGCATATACAAAAAATAATGTTTTTTTTTTTAATAGTTATAAACTAGTGCTTGACTGCAATCCCGCCTGATGGTAAGCAGTGATGCAATCGTTGATGGTAAAGCGCACTAGTTTATTAAGCCTATTCACATAAAAAAACTTAGAAATAGGAAGGATGACAGCAGTTGGGCGAGGTGATACAATGTTAAACCCAAGACCAACACGACCAAACGATGCTGCGCTAGAGGGAGATTGATCTGGAGACTCTCCACGACCAAATTCCCGAGACAACAACATTTGGCGCATCGTACCCGCCACACATCGCAACACAACTGCTCAGACCCGTCCTCCGTACGGCTTCTCCAGACATCATGCCGGAATACGACGAATCGCTTGGCGGCAAGACTTTGTCTGGTGGGTGGTAAATTCCGCCGGCAGCCGATGTTATGGCCTACCACCGAGAGAATGTTGTATAAAAGGTTCGTGAAATTTTACGCAAAACTTCCATTACATTGAAAGTGAGGATTTCTAGGATTCCGTATAAACAGGATCCTATTAATAAGTTTCCACTGCCTGTTAACAGGCTGAATGTCATGAACCATCATAGGCGATTAAACTATATTTTATTTATCTATAAATTATAACGGGACTAGCTTTCCGCCCGCGGCTTCGCCCGCGTGGAGTTCGGTTATATCGCGCTTTTTAGATTTCCCTCGGGAACATCATATTTTTCCGGGATAAAAGGTAGCCTATGTTCTTTCTCAGGGTCCAAAGATTGTCTGTGCCAAATTTCATCAAAATCGGTTGGGAGGTTTAAGCGGGAAAGCGTAACAGACAGACAGACAGACAGACAGACCGACAGACAGACAGACAGACAGACCGACAGACAGACAGACAGACAGACCGACAGACAGACAGACAGAGTTACTTTCGCATTTATAATATTAGTATGGATTATGGCGGGATTGCAGTCAAGCACTAGTGTGCTTGACTGCAATCCCGCCTGATGGTAAGCAGTGATGCAATCGTCGATGGTACTTGGAAAAACGCGCCAGTTTAGTTTAAGAGCCTATTCACTCTAGCCTTGAGGCTTGAGGACACTTAAATTGTAGTTCAATACAAACACCGCCGCTGGCAAATTGGAGATGGGTGGATTATGTCATGCAATTCCCTCGCACACTCTCCAAAATGGATCCTATAGAACACCGACAGGCTGGCTACTCTTCGCCTGTGCTACAGGCTTTGGAGACCGTTTTGAGCTAATTAGCCTCTTCGCACGCCTCTCCACTGCATCTAAAGTAGCCAGGTAGTATTTTGCAGCAGCATATTTAATTTCTGTCCTTATCTTATTGAAATAGGAAGAAGAAGATGCACTATTTAAATTAAGGTTGGTTTGTGTACTCAAATCGATGGCAGTGTTGATGCATGATTGGCAGTACCACGGTATTTTAAGCGCATACATCCGGAGTTATACTGTAATTAACACGGCTCACGTTGCAGTTTTAAATCAACCTTCTTAAACATGTGATTAAATGAACATAAGTGACAGATGTGTCATCATGGTCAACGGCAATAGGGATGTATCCAAGGTATTAAAATCAAAAAAATAATTAGTTCCTCTTAGATAATAAAAAAAATGAAGACCCGTATTTTTTATTTTATCGAAATTACCAAAAACTACTGAGATATAGCATACTAAAGTTACGGAGTGGGGGCTAATTACGTCACGCCGTGGTATATTTTGTATATCTTCCTGAGTATTTGAATGAAAGAAAAAATAATTGCGTGTTTAATTTTTTTATTTTTTAGGATACAACCCAATTATATTGTATATAGATTCTACAGTAATATTATACATGTAGAGGGAATCTAGCGAAGACCATAAGGAAGACCTGGTGCGAATAAAACGCGAAGCTCAAGAATGTACGGGATGGCGGCGCAATTTCGACACCCTCTGCCCCATCTAGGAGACATAGACATAGGAACTTAAGTGCTATACACGGTACACCAAAGCCGGCGGCATATGTCGGCTACATTTTGCCTGCCGGGCTAGGTTGGCGGCTTCAGTCATTGCAAGTCGTAAAACTTTGTCGGCGGCTCGACATCAGACACTTATTTGGCAGTTATAATACTAGCAGCCGGACTTCGCTCGACAAGTCTGGTAACTTCGCGCGACACGTGTCGCCAACTACATTTACTACTACGTTGCTACGGACATAAGTCACGCGATGTCGCCAGATATGTCAGGCGAAGTTTCGAGAAGTCGCACGACTTCATCTGACGTCGCTGCGGACATAAGTTGCGTGTCGTCGCCATATTTGTCAGGCCGGCTTCGCTTGACATGTCGATACTTGTCGTGGCACATTTGTCTCCTAGTGTATCCGTGGCTTAAGCCGCCGGGTTGTGTCGGCGAGCTGTGCCGCCGGGCCAACTTTGGTTTGTAGTGCGCTTTAAGTCAACAGGGAATCTCCGTGCATAAAAGTTGGCACGTACGAATGATTACAGTTCCAACCAAACTAAACTAACGTTCAGGCCGTTAGTTGACCGGCCGCCAGTTCGTTAAAAGGCTAGGCGGTAAACCTAAACGGCAAATTAAACCAGTTCCAGTTGGCCGCGACATATAGGTACTACTTATATAATTTTAAGTATATGAGTAATCCGCCAAAGTTGTCGTAAAGTATGGATTAGCAAAAATATCTACAACATACTAGGTACCTAGCTAGATATACAGGAACATGAAAATCTTACCAAACATCCTGTGCGGTCCAGGGCTATCATCCAAAGACTGGTACGTTCCTGTTTTGAAGTCGGTCTTCATACGAATGGTGTAGTTCAAGCGGTTGGGCCAAGTCTCCCCCGACATACCCTGTTAAAACAACGATTCATATACTAAACAAAAAAAAAAAAAAAAATTGCGGACCCGTTCTGCATAGCAGCGTAGCTAACCAGTGTATGTTTGGATTGAGGACATGCGGGTTAGGTCACGATGTTTTCCTTCACCGTTTTGGGAGCAGTGGTGATGATGAAATTTACACAAAGTAAAGTCCTGTAGGGTAATTGCGTAACACACTATCAAGAGCAATGAGTTTCATTTTGACAGTCCAACAGCGTTCACTACGTGATTTACTGCGTTGAGCAGACACATACTTCGAACATATGAAATAATGCAATATGCTTCAAAATTATTCCAATTGATAGTAACAGCACAGTCTGAAAATCATACAGTCGTCCGATGAAGACGTCTAGACAGAGCAATCGTGCGGGGTGTGAGGGACGAGACGCGGGTAAGCGGCACCCGAGCTGCGAACAAAACGATGTTCGTAGCTCGGTATCTATCATTAAGGGCTAACACGTGTTTGTTTTGTTATTTGTTTGTTTTTTAATTTGATATGAGTGTCAATTTTGAGTATAATTGGGGTGCTTGTAACAAAGAAGCCATCCTTTTTGACATCCAAAATGGCGGACGTCATTTTTTTACTGTCTAGACGATGTCGGCATTTTACACGAGATCAAAGGCGTCGACCTACTGTATGATTTTTATACTGTGGTAACAGTGTGTTACGCGATTAGGGTGCTGTTTGGGTCCCATTCCACGATCTACGACTCGTAATAGGGTAGTTGACTAAAAAAACTAATTAATCCGTAAGTCAGATTTCCACAAAATACTAGACACGTATTTTTTCTTTTTTCATATAAACAAAAAATTAAGACGACACAGTGCGTTGAAAACTCGTGAGACGTCACTGCACGCTACACTTTTTAGCGAGCAGTGACGTCACCAGCCTCCACTTCTGATCTTTGATGCCTTTTATATTTGTCAATTTTTATTGACTTGATAAAACAAAATATGCGTATCCAATATTTTTCTATAATCTGAATGACGGACTAAATAGAATATTTTTTTTACCCGGGAAACATCCCTATTCGAGGCCGCTATCACTGAGCAATCTCCTCCTGGGTTGTACTTACTTGAAAAATTATGACGGCCTCCGTGATTTTCATGGTAGTCGCCAAGTCAGGCAGCCGAGATAGATTCGATAACGGAAAGTAGCCTCTTACTATGTGACCTGTGAGCAATAGAATTAAATCAGATAATGTTTCTAAAGACACTTTCTGTAAACCCAGGTATCTGGAAACAGTGGTTTCTACGGACAAAGTTTCCCAAGCAAGAAGTGCTATCTACATAACATAATGAGCCGTTATGGCTGCCACTGCCGGGAAACAGGCCTCCTCCCGATGTAGGGTTGCCAGATAGGAACTTACCAAATCAGGGACAGTCGTCGACAGGGACACTCGGAAAGAACGTCTAAAAAAAAGCTCATTCGTCAAAGTAAAAGTAGGAGGTCGTACAACAAGCCCATGATGTCGAGAAATGAAAAATCGGTACGTGAATGAAAGAGAATCAGACAGAGAGGAGGCAGCCACGTCATTTCATTCGTTGCTAGTTTACAAAATTATAAGTTTTTAAAATCCGGGACAAGCCCAATACCTGTAATTCCGGGACAAGAGGCAAGATTCCGGGACATTCCCAAGCCTATCTCGATGAGAGGGAGTGGGCTGTAATCTACCGAGTGGGCCCAGTGCGTAGTGGTAGATGTAACTTGTCTTCGAAGTTTTTAGTTTTAGTATAGTTTTTGTGGCGGAATTGCCATATGTTGTTTAAATAAATAAATATATACGGACAAATCACACAAATTGAGCTAGCCCCAAAGTAAGTTCGAGACTTGTGTTATGGAATACTAACTCAACGATACTATATTTATAATAGATAAATATATAGATAAACATCCAAGACCCAGGCCAATCAGGAAAAGATCGTTTTCCATCATGACCTGGCCGGGGATCGAATCCGGGGTCTCCACGTCGCAGGCCAGTTCACCGCTGCGCCACGGATTTTTAATTTTTAAGATTTTAAAGATTTGTTATTTGTATAAGTTTGTATTATACTACCAATTTTTTATGGACCAACTGAATCTAAAATAAATGGTTATTGTCTTTATTTCAACATGTTTCATATATTATAAATTATATTTTTATATATAAAAATATTAAAACTGGAATACTGGTTAAGTTGGCTCAAAACAACCACGATCACCATTCAATGAAACCAATTTTAATGGGAGTACTAAATTAAATGGAACTACTTATCGCAATAAATTACGTTGTGTTTTGTATTATATCATTATCAGTACTGCAATGAATCATTTTATGTCTGTAGTATAGTTTTGCAATACAATAACAATGAAATTTACCAGAAAAAAAAACCACTGCGCCAAATGTGCTGCATTCAGTTTATACGCGGTTTCACCCGCATAAGTTTTAATTTTTTTTGAAAAGTGTAATAATTACGGGATTTAAAGTGTGAGAAAATTCAACTATAATGTTAAGTTTGTAATTGGGATGAATTCATTCCAACTACAAAACCCTTCAATGTTCGTGGTCTGACACGCACTTGGCCCGTTTATTTTTTTATAACCTAAATTTCAGCGCAGCGGGTTTTTTCAGTGTGGTTTGGTCGGGTTTTCTGTCACTATGTATAATATGTATATATGTACTTGCAGTTACTGGTTTAACTAGCTGTATAGTCAACCACCTGGCCTTTGGAATAGTACTTGTCTAGCTTCGCTCAACCGCCTGGCCTTTGGAAGTAGTACTTGTCTAGCTTCGCTCAACCGCCTGGCCTTTGGAAGTAGTACTTGTCTAGCTTCGCTTAACCGCCTGGCCTTAGGAAGTAGTACTTGTCTAGCTTCGCTCAACCGCCTGGCCCTTGGAATAGTACTTGTCTAGCTTCGCTCAACCGCCTGGCCTTAGGAAGTAGTACTTGTCTAGCTTCCCTCAACCGCCTGGCCTTAGGAAGTAGTACTCGTCTAGCTTCGCTCAACCGCCTGGCCTTTGGAATAGTACTTGTCTAGCTTCGCTCAACCACCTGGCCTTAGGAAGTAGTACTCGTCTAGCTTCGCTCAACCGCCTGGCCTTTGCAAGTAGTACTTGTCTAGCTTCGCTCAACCGCCTGGCCTTAGGAAGTAGTACTTGTCTAGCTTCGCTTAACCGCCTGGCCTTTGCAAGTAGTACTTGTGTAGCTTCGCTCAACCGCCTGGCCATTGCAAGTAGTACTTGTCTAGCTTCGCTCAACCGCCTGGCCTTTGCAATTGTCTAGCTTCGCTCAACCGCCTGACCTTTGCAAGTAGTACTTATCTAGCATCGCTCAACCGCCTGGCCTTAGAAAGTAGTACTTGTCTAGCTTCGCTAAACCGCCTGGCCTTAGGAAGTAGTATTCGTCTAGCTTCGCTCAACCGCCTGGCCTTTGGAAGTAGTACTTGTCTAGCTTCGCTCAACTGCCTAGCCTTTGCAAGTAGTACTTGTCAGCTTCGCTCAACCACCTGGCCTTTGGAAGTAGTATTTGTCTAGCTTCGCTTAACCGCCTGGCCTTTGCAAGTAGTACTTGTGTAGCTTCGCTCAACCGCCTGGCCTTAGGAAGTAGTACTTGTCTAGCTTCGCTTAGCCGCCTGGCCTTTGCAAGTAGTACTTCTGTAGCTTCGCTCAACCGCCTGGCCTTTGCAAGTAGTACTTGTCTAGCTTCGCTCAACCGCCTGGCCTTTGGAAGTAGTACTTGTCTAGCTTCGCTCAACCGCCTGGCCTTAGGAAGTAGTACTTGTCTAGCTTCGCTTAACCGCCTGGCCTTTGCAAGTAGTACTTGTGTAGCTTCGCTCAAACGCCTGGCCTTTGCAAGTAGTACTTGTGTAGCTTCGCTCAACCGCCTGGCCTTTGGACGTAGTACTTGTCTAGCTTCGCTCAACCGCCTGGCCTTCAGAAGTAGTACTCGTCTAGCTTCGCTCTCTCGGCTCGCATGCGGCTGATCACACTTCTAACCTCACCGATTTGGTCGAGGTGCCCTGGCTTAGTTGCTGTGACTAGTTCGGCTCGCTCGTGACTGGGCACATGTCCAACCTAGACTATAATTTAGCCGTTACTAGAAAGCCGCCGGTTAGTTCAAAGGCTAGGCGGTTAATTAAACCAATTAGATGCGACGTGGTGTTCGTGCGTGTAGTGTTCATAGTTAGGTACTCTATCAACTATGCTAACTAGCTACTGATACTTTTTTTAAATACGTTGCCCAAAACTAGGAATTACTCTGGTATCGTGGACGCGTTTAAAAACATTTAAAGTCATATACACAGACAGCCAGATCCGGAACAACTACCTGTAGGCCATACAAATATTCGCTCCGGGCAGGAATCGAACTCGCGACACGCAGCACGGCAGTCGATTACTGACACACAGCCACTGCGTCAACTGTGTCGTCCAATTGTTCAAAAAGAATACAGGAGAATACAGTAACAAGTAGTAGCGAAGTCGGTGAATGTTGATTGGTGACTTTTGACTGCTGACCGTTGATTCATGTATTCAGACGAGAGCATATCAAGCTACTACAATCAGTCAGATTTCTTTATTAGATTATCAACTATATCTCCAAATCATTAAGGCTCAAGTTTGATTGGGAATATTTGATAGCTTCGGGTAGCTCGACCGGTAACTTGATTTGTTCCGTGGTGGAATCGTACCCGCGACTGGCTACCGTACAGTACTGGCTACTACTACTTCGCAAAATGGTAAATAAGCCAACGTGTGAGCTACTGATAACGGAGATCAACCGACTTCCAGGACTTGGAACTGGTACCAAAAGTACAGGTTCTATTCTGTCCTTAGCCTTGTCTTTGCCTTACCTGGGTACCTACTAATTACAGACGGGTACCGGTAGTCTACCTAAGCAAATTCAAGCAGTCGCTGCGTACTATAAACCTACACCTTAACAGTTATTTTTCTAATACCTCCTAACTATAATTTATACAAGCTTTTATTTAACTAGCTATGTCTAATTCTATAATTTGATTTTACATTCTAACTTACAAAAGTACTTTTTGTGTTCGATACCGGTACCGATATGTCACCAATACCAAATATCGGGTTCCAGTTATCAAAAATACCGGTATTATTAGCTCCGCTTCGCACTTATCAGCTATCGATAAGCGCGAAGCGTTTCGGTTCATAAAGCGGGTATCCCCCATACTTTTCATGTATAACCAATGCCGTTATTCTGGTCTACATCTGGCTAGCTAATACGTACGCGCTTTCTTATAGCCGCGTTTCTTGACTCGGGGGCTGAAAATTCTTAGACCTGTTAAGAAACAAAATTATTGTGGTTTTGTCTTAAAAAATACTGGTTAGTAACCCAGAACGGAAACTTCGGAAGTTGGTATGACTATGACACCCCAGAGCCTTGAAGATCATTTAAAGCCCCGACGGCTCTTGCATGGGAATTCCAATTCTCCTGATTAAAAACTTTCAAAATGTAGTCACGATCTCATCTAAGTGATAAACAATATCATGAACTGGTCAAAAATGAGACGAATTACAGTTATTTTTGTCAAATTGAGCCCGATTCTGATCAGACTGTAAACGTATTTTAAATAACTAGAACTGCCCCTTAGATATTTCTCTCTGATCGTGATGAAATTTACTTGGCTACTTAGTAGCTCAAGCAAAGGCTTATCCTATGCAGGGCTGGCCTATGTACCCGCAAACTTCTAGGGAGTACCCAGATGATGAATATTGAAATTACCGACGCCATTATACACCTGTTTAGCCCAAAATCAAGCCTACCATAATAAGATTTGAATTTTCATAGCGTATTAGTCTAAATTTCTATCACGCGACTTTTGTTCGTTATGGAAGTCATAAGCACAATTGTTCCGCACATTGTGTTAGTGGACACGTTTGTGTACTATAAAGGGTGTATCTGACATCGACGCACAAACGAGTACCATGGATCCAGTACATGATTCTGAACCCCCCAGTGGTGGAATTCTTCGTCGGCTTTTTCATGATTAAAAAAAAAAATGTAGTTTTTTTTCACTTCAGACCATTCACAATTACTATACTTTTATAACCCAATAAGATTTTAAAGTAAAAATTAAATAATTCGCTAATTACATAAAAAAGCGCAATGAAAACAAAACCCGAAAAACAATCTTATCAGCTGATTTAATAGAGTTCACATCAGGGATCAACGTCATACCTACAAACTCGCACGGCGGCACGCTTGCAACGTTCAAAAGCCGAGCCGACACTTTTTTTAAACACTGTGTATTCTGTAACCGTTCATTAGCGACATAAATGACTATCATAATTTTATTAGTGGCATGCGGTCTAGCCTTTTCGCGAAGTTTGCGTTACGATGTCAGATACACCCTGTATTATTGACCTCAAGAGTACAGGTGAAAAGACCAAGCACCTTGCCTTTGTGCATACGCCTGTACACTCATCATCATCACCATCTCAGCGTTAATCCCAGTCGCATTCGAAGCTTTTTCAGCTTTGGAGCCTGGGGTCCGCTTTACCAGTCGAACTGCTGATTTTGGCTAAACTTCGATATTTTCCGTGAAGCAACTGCCGCCTGACCTCCACAACCCGAAGGGGATATCCAAGCATTGCAGTTAGACCAACTGTAGGAATTTTGAGGGCTCCAACAACCCGTAAAGACTGCCATTAGATGTTCGTATGGCAACCGGGACCAACGGCTTAGGGTGCTTTCCGAGGCACGACCAGACCAGTGCAAATATTCATATTCATGTATACAAATATTTGCACTGCGCGGGGATCGAACTCGTGCCTCCTTGCGTAACGGCCGCGCTCGCTACCGCTACGCCACGGAGGCTGTTAGCCTCCGTACGCCTGTAAGTACACTATAGTGTATGATGTTATAACATTGTGAGCGCTACACGTAATTATTATTGGACCCTATACGGCTTACGTGTTACATAGAAAAATAAAAAGCCATGAATTTCAGCTTTATTACTATATTCAAAAGGAAATACGCGTCTATCACAAAAATGTTGTTTTATAAAAGTAACGGCCTCTTATTCGATTTTTAAATTGATTCTAAATTCACTAGACTCATCGATTGCAACCAGCAGGGTAATTGCGTAACACACTATCTATCAGTAGTAATGGGTTTCATTTTAACAGTTCAACAACATTCATATACGTAGTTGAGCAGACAAGACAGAAGTTTTCGGACATATGAAGCAATGGATTATTAACATCCTTCAAAATGATTCATTATATTGATGGAGTGTGTTATTCAAATAGGGTGTGGAGTGGTGTAAGGTCCCCTTTTGCAGGTACCCTTCACGATATCTTACTTGGCTAGGCTACTTACGACTGACAGAAATTGTCAGGGTCAAGGGCCAAAGTGGGGATCAGTCTTTACTTACTTGGAGTGGCGTTCAGTCGTTTCATGTTCAGTTTAGCGCCCACTTCATCCATGAGTGAATTGGTGAGCATTGTTTCGGGGTAGTACAATATCCAACGTGGCGGTGGCATGACCTCCGAAACGAGCGGTATTATCTCCTGCAGAAGACAGAGTTATTTTTGAAATTATTTACATCACTGGTTTTTTGGTACGAAAATCCTTATCCCACTAGAATACTTTGCACACTTGCGAATGAGAGCTAGACCAAACACACCGGCGAAATCCCGTTTTTTCAAGACCTGTCCGGTAAAAAATAAATAGTCATACCGGACAGGACAATGTCCGGTATTTTGAGGAAGGTCGTTACTATTGGTTACCTCAGGCGCCTACAAAATTGGGCATATGAAATCGTTTTGTTTTGATTTCTTGAGTTTTGTTTAAGTACCTAGTTGATATAATTATCAACACTGCCAACACTGCCGAACGTCGTATAATGTAATCATTATACGAGGTTCGGCAGTGTTTACACAGTTGGCCTAAGTACCTACCTACTCATTGAAAGAAGCGAAGTTGTAGAGATTCAAACTCACCTGAAGACCCTACATTATGATCGTCACAATGGATCGGACTAGGGTTGTAACGGAGCTTCGCCTCCGCTTCCGTTACTGCGGAAGTTCCGCAAGAAATCGTATCTTCGCTTCCGCCTCCGCCTCCGCACAATTTTTAGCGGAGTTATAACGGAGGTTTATTTACGTATTTATGCAATAAATAAATAGTCCGGCCGCGTTTGAGCGCGAAATCGTCAAGAATCAACTAGTGCGAGGCGGGAATGCGGCAAGCACAATTTGTTTCTCCTTAATTTTCATGACAAGAAGGAAATATTTTTTTTAACCAAGTATACTACTATTAATGTACGTATTTAAAATAAAAATTTTGTTTTAATTAACCATAAATTTCAATTTTATCTATATGTACTTTCACCTCCGCCTCCGCCTCCGTTAACCTCCGCATCCGCGGAGGTGAGACTCGTCGCCTCCGCATCCGCCTCCGCCTCCGCTAACAAGCCTCCGTTACAACCCTAGATCGGACGCAGAATGTACAGACGACAGCAGGTCAAGCTATCCGAAACTGTCTAATATTTCCAATTAACTATCTTTCTGTCTTACTGCTTTAAAGATAAAGTTGAAAATCTAATAAAGAAATCTGACAGAATGTAGTAGCTTGATGTATTGTCGTCTGTACAACATATGTGCAAAAGCGAAAGTAATTTTGTTAAAACCAGGTGGGTATTCTACCACATCTTTCTACTGTTTTGTAATCGTTAGGCTGAGTTCCAGTGCGTGTAGCCAAAGTAACATCGCTTCATAGCGAAGCGAAATCGAATACCAAACGAACCAATGGCGGGAACGATTGACCACGCGACGCGATAAATCACGTGGTCAATCGTTCCTGCCATTGGTTGGTTTAGTATTCGATTTCGCTTCGCTAGGAAGCGATGTTACATTGGCTAGGGCCCCAGACTTCCTAGGCACTGAATTCTCAATCAAATAAATTGCAGAAAACTTGAAGAACATTTCAACATTTATAGTAGGAACCTATTTACTTTTTAGTGATTTCTACAAAAAAAATTTTTTTTAAATAATTATATACTAGTGCTTGACTACAATCCCGCCTGATGGTAAGCAGTGATGCAATCGTTGATGGTAAAGCGCACAAGTTTATTAAGCCTATTCACTTAAAAATCTTAGTGAGTAGGAAGGAAGACGGCAGTTGAGCGAGATAATGTAATGTTAAACCCAACAACACGACCAACGCTGCTGCACCAGAGGGAGATTAATCTGGAGACCCTCCACGATCAAACTACCGACACAACAACATTTGGCGCATCGTACCCGGCAGACATCGCAATACAACTGCTCAGACCCGTCCTCCGTACGGCTTCAACAGACATCATGCCGGAACACGACGAATCGCTTGGCGGCAAGACTTTATCTGGTGGGTGGTAACTTCTGCCGGCAGCCGATATTATGGCCTACCACCGAGAAATACAGGGTGTGAGGTTACACATCGAAGTAAATGCAAATTTTTACCATTAAATTAGACATGAATAGCCGCAGCCCGCGGTTTCTTCCACGTCGGTTGCGAATCCGTGGGAATATCGGGATAAAATGTAAGCTTTGTTATTCCTGGTTATAAACCATCTGTGTGTCAAATTTCATCCAAATCCTTTCAATAGTCTTCGCGTGAAAGAGTAACAGACTCCATACATTCAAGATTTGTGAGGATGTATGGTGACAATGGATATCCCTCCAAATTTTCGCGTTCATAGTATTAAGTAGTAGGAAGTAGGACATGATTTACATTTAAGCACATGATTTTAGATTCATAGTACAATCAACCTATATCAGGGATGGCGAACCAGTGGCACGCGTGACGTTGCTGGCACGAAACAAAATAATTTTGACACGATACACGTTCTTTAAAAACTACCAAAGGCCGCGCCAAGTTGGTTTCGGCCCCTACTAACGCCTTCCAAAGGCCCGGGACTGGAGGGTCCCGAGAAATGTCAAGTTAGATTTAAATTATAAACAGTAAGCAAGTTAAAAAAAATATTTGTTCGCATGTCATGGCCCCGTGAATATTTTAGTAGGAAAAAATGGCACGTAGATACATAGAGGTTCGCCATCCCTGGCTTATATTGTACCCACTGCCGCTGGAGGTAGGCATCCTTTCAGTGAGAGCGCAATGAGGGTTGGAAGATGTCAAGAGTCTTCGAATTTTTGGTTCTAGTCTAGGACATGCCAGTTTCCTCACGGTGGTTTGTTTTCCATTTTTTAGAGCAGTGGTGATTGAAATTATTAACACGAATTAAAGGGCTTATAGGGGTTCGTAAAGTACGACCTAAAACTAGTAGTCCCATATTAGAGAACAAGGATTTTATTTACATCAATGTAAACCACTTAAATAGTTACTGAATTATGAACCTAGCAGTTATAGAAATACAGTTCTTTATAGCTTAGTTCGGTACTAAGTTGTCACTTTTGAATTAAGAACTTTGTATCAACGCCTTAATTGCGTAACACACCATTACTATCAGTGGGAATCATTTAGAAGCTTATTGCTATTCCACTGCTCCCTATGTTCGAAAATGTGTCTGCTCAACAACTGAAATATAACGCAATGAATGCTATTGAACTGACAAAATACGGTAAATACTCGGTGGTAGGCCATAACATCGGCTGCCGGCAGAAGTTACCACCCACCAGACAAAGTCTTGCCGCCAAGCGATTCGTCGTGTTCCGGCATGATGTCTGGTGAAGCCGTACGGAGGACGGGTCTGAGCAGTTACGTTGCGATGTGTGCCGGGTATGATGCGTCAAATGTTGTTGTGTCGGGAGTTTGGTCGTGGAGGATCTTCTGATCAATCTCCCTGTGGCGCAGCAACGTTGGTCGTATTGTTGAGGTTAACATTGCATCACCTCGCTCGACTGCCGTCTTCCTTCCTATTGTCTAAGTTTTTTTAGTGAATAGGCTAAATAAACTAGCGCGCTTTACCATCAACGATTGCATCACTGCTTACGATGGTAAGCACTAGATTATAATTATTAAAAAAAAATGTAACCCATTGCTACTGATAATGTGTTACGCAATTAGCCTGCTGGGTAACTTTTGGTTCGGGTAACATTGACAGTGGGACCATGAACCAGTTTCGATTATTTTTTTCGTATGATACCAACACAATTTACAAATACTTCTTGTAGCTTTGTATTTTTAAACTAAGTACCTCCGTAAATATAGCTAGTTTTCTACTTAGTTATGCAAAAATTTAGTCTCAAACGTGTTTTAAAGGTTTTTATATTATTATGCTCATTTAAAATTTGTATAACAATGCCAAAAGTCTTAGATTGGTTGGGTTGGGTGGTTTGGTTGGATTGGATATTCCCTCGGGAATATCCAATTTTCCGGGATAAAAAGTACCCTATTATTTAATCTGGTCTTCTAACTTTACGTCTGCAAATTTTCAAAGCAATCGGTTCAGTAGTTACGGCGTGAAAGCGGAACAAACAAACGAGCAATCTCACTTTTCGATTTATAATATTAGTAAGGATATAAGACAAAGAAATTAATGGTTTTATTTTGTCAGTTACTCCCATTTATAAGAACACACACACACACAAACCAATGTTGCCCAAATTAATTCAAAATATAATGATTACTGCTTTCTATCAATGGTTTGATGTATGTCAAAGTTACCCATGCAATGACGGTAACTTTGACAGACTAGAAAATCAGGTTTTTTTTTATGGACAGATGAGTTTTTAGATAATTTCATTAAAGTGTTATGAGAACACTAACAAAATAAAATACATTCGTGTGATAGGATTTAAATTTTAAAATATTGTATAAAATACAGCATTTATGTCAAAGTTACCTAGATTGATGGTAAATCTAAATAAAGTTCAAAATACAAATACTGACTTTTCAGTCAGTATTTGTATTTTACCTTAAATCCTTTTGGTTAAGGCTGGAACTAAAGTTAGACCGTTACCATTAAAATAAAGTACACGGGCTAAAAGAAAAAAATATCAGTTTTTTTTTTTAATATTTATAAACTAGCGCTTAACCGCAATCCCGCCTGATGGTAAACAGTGATGCAATCGTTGATGGTAAAGCGCGCTAGTTTATTAAGCCTATTCACTTAAAAAATACTTAGTGAATAGGAAGGAAGACGGCAGTTGAGCGAGGTGGTGCAATGTTAAACCCAACAACACGACCAACGATGCTGACCCTGAGGGAGATTGATGTGGAGACCCTCTACGACCAAACTCCCGACACAACAACATTTGACGCATCGTACCCGGAACACGACGAATCGCTTGGCGGCAAGACTTTGTCTGGTGGGTGGTAACTTCTGCCGGCAGCCGATGTTATGGCCTACCACCGAGAAACTGACGAGACTGAGAAACGAGGATGTTCAACGCAGTAATTGCGTAACACTGGTAGTTGCATTGGTATTCATTTTGACAACTTTTTTTTTTTTAATTTTTAAACTAGCGCTTGACCGCAATCCCGCCTGATGGTAAGCAGTGATGCGATCATTGATGGTAAAGCGCGCTAGTTTATTAAGAGCCTATTCACTCTAGCCTTGAAGTCACACTCAAATTGTAATGTGACGGAAACACCGTCGCTGGCAAATTGTTCCAGTCCCTCGATGTACGCGGTATAAAAGAGGAAGCGAAACGCTTCGTCCGGGTCGCAGTGGTATCAACAACGTAAGGGTGGAAACTCGCCGTACGACGGGTCGGGTACGACGGGAATTCAACAGCGTTCATTGCGTTATTTGTTTGAGCAAACATATTTTTAAAGCATATAAAGGATTAGCAATATGCTTTATATTGTGATTAATATGAGAGTAATTAGTTAGCTGCTGGGTTTAGAATCATGTGTTACCCTAGCACTATCTCGAGAAATTACTTAAAATGATAAAAGAATACCAGTTATCATGAATGCTTGTACTGAGCTCACATCACAATCTACATAGTTATAATTAAGAGCTGTGATAAACAAGTCCTTTGTTAATTAATCATTCCGAGAAATCTATACTAGGCCTGTGACTCATGCCTGAGTTTTAAGAATCATGCAAGTGAAAGTCAACACAAAGAGACTTTAGTATCGCCTGCGTGCTAGGCTTCTAAGGTGCGTATTACAGAACGTCACTCAAAATTCAAGCTCTACTTAAGTCTCGTTTGAAGCCTTTTGATTGGTTGAAACTAGTTTTAAGTAATGCTTAAGCAGAGATCAATTCTTGAATTTCCTTCTGGAATACGGACCTAAGTGTCGTAACGTATTCGGCACACCACAGCAGCGGCGGTAACTTCCCTCTTTGAGGAGTGGCTAGAGAGGCGCCACGGCGTCCTCGACTTCCGCCTAGCGAAGGTCCTCAGCGGACAAGGTTGATTCGGGAGGTTCCTGTTCCGGATAAGGCGGAAGGAAACGCCAGGGTCTCAACTCTGTGGGGATCGCCCTAAGGTCACGGTGGAGCGTAACGTGGAGATCTGCCCGGCTTGGGCGGAGCACCGCCGTGTCCTCATGGCGGCGGTTGGCGGCGATTTCGCGCGTCCGTCCCTGGTTCAGGCCACGGTCCGGAGCGAGAGTGCATGGCAGGCCGTCACCTCCTTCTGCGAAGCAGTGATGCTGGCAAAGGAGGAGGCGGACCGCGTGTGGGAGCGGGAATCTCAACGCACTCACGCCTGTAGCCGCCGCAGGAGACGCCCTGGTACCGGTAGACAACATCGAACTTCGGTCACCGTAGGCGCGGGCTTCCGGTAAGGACGAGGCCCGGGTCGACGGCGGTGTTTCACGCGCGCCTCAAAGAGATGTCAGAACATGGTGACGGGGTCCACGAAGACCGATGCCTGGGCTGACCCAGGCATCCGTCCGAAAAGAGAAACCGTGGCCCTGGCACACAGGCAAGTGAAGGAACACGGGTGGGTTTTAGTCAGTAAGAGTCTGACACGCCCATCCGCTCCGCCCAAAGCGGGAGAGGTCATTTGATGATTACCCAGCCACACCAAAAAAAAAAGGTCGTAACGTATTGTTAATAGATCTATTGCTTTCCTCAACAACTGAGCAATCCTTACTATAATATTATAAATGTGAAAGTGAGTTTGTTCCACTTTCACGCCTAAAGTCGCCGAAAGTTTATGAGGATATAATATTTGTGACTCCTTCACTCACTACTGAACGGGTTTGAAAGAAACTCAGTTTTGCAAGTCCGACTGATATTTCTGGAAATATCAGTCGGACTTTCAAAACTGAGTTTCTTCTTTCTCTTTTCTTTGAACACGTTAAGCTCTGGAGCTTAATGTGTTCAAAGAAACCAATCTTCAGATTTATTATACGTATATATATTACCTATTTAGTTTTTCAGATCATGGGAAATGGGAACAATAAACCCATGGCTCTATGCCAGAAACTTTCCGAGTACGACTGGCGCCAGTTAGGGGGATGATATTGATCAGTTGGATACAAATAAACTCGTAACCTAGATCTATGTATGACTGTTTTTCTTTATTTATTCTTTATTAAATAAGTAAATTTTAATTTTTACGATTAAAAATAAGTTATAATGAAAAAGCTAGATCCTTCCCTATCCTATGGGCACGGTCTTCCCTATTTCCACGCCGGTCTACTCTTTGATATGCAATGGTCAAATGTAATCATCATCATCAAGCTTTTTTTTATCGTCCCATTGCTGAGCACAGGTCTCCTCTCATACAGAAGGATTGAGCGTAATCACCACGCTTGCTCAATGCGGGTTGGCGATTTTAGACAAGTCCAGGTTTCCTCAACATGTTTTCCTTCACCTTGTAATCAGTCATTGGTGTCCAAGATATACTTAGAATGTACATATAACTTAGAAAAACAAATGTAATGGTATCGAAAATTTGAACAGTTTAGTTGTCACGGTTTATGAGATACAGCCTGGTGGCAGACAAACGAACCGAGAAGTCTTAGTGATAGAGTGCAGTTTTTATAAAGATAAAAACTGCACTCTCTGGTTAAGGAGCCCTAAAAATATCGACCTTCAATGGTTATCTACCCTCAATCGGCAGTTATTATGTTGTGACTTTTAGGGTTACCAGGCGGCATGCCGCGGCATGTTATGGCCAAGGATTTCCGTAAACGGAAACGACTTTAAATCTTATTTACAAAATGTTAGCACGGTTATTGCGTTGATATTGATCCAAGGGTACCTGTATTTTTATACTTCTAGCGTAGGTACTTGGCGTGTTTTTGTAATTCTAGAATCTAGCGTATGGCACTCGTGGGTTGCAGTTGAAAATCAGCACCACATGGTACACCTTGTGTTTTCATCTCATGTTATGCTGAGCAGAGACCATTATAATCTTTGTTTTAATATTTTTAGGTGTATTTATTTTGCTGTAATGTCAATAAAAGCTTTTTCTTTATTTTCTTTCTTTCTAAACCCACTGTGGGATGATGTAGTATACTGAAGTAGTGAGCCGATCTGCCTATAACATTGTGATTCATCTTGCCACTCAAAAATAGCGATTCATATGTCTCAGCGCAGTATTTATAAACAATTTTGGAATGCTATATATTAAACTGTTTGTACTTAGAACATCAAAATCAAATTAAATTATATATTTGCCAGAACGCAGGTATACAAATAAGGTTGTGCAAAATCATATTCTAAGTGTATGTCATATTTTGCAGGTTGGTTAAAAAAGAAACCGTGGCCCTGGCCGTCGCACAGGCAAGTGAAGAAGAAGTCTGACACGTCCTTCCACTCCACTCAGAGTGGGAGAGGTCATTTGATGATTTCACAACCCAAACAAAAAATTGTAAGTCATATTCAGTCTACCATTCGCATATGTTGAGGTGTTAGTTTCCAGTCTAACCAGATTCAGTTGAATATCACTATTTTACATAGAGCAACTGGCTATCTGAGCTCCACAACCGAGTTACTGAGTAATATGATACCTCTTGGTAAGACTGGTTATCAGACTTTTAGGTTTCTGACTACCCATTACTATTGTCCAAGGTCCATGAATTACAGCAGCAACATGACCAACAGCTTAACATGCTTTCCAAGGCAACACTTAGTATTTAGTAATAAAACCGGGTGGAACAAAATGCTATAGTAGAGCGGAGCATAACTAACTCCATGTGAACAAACTACTTGGCTAGGAGAATATCATGGTCTACTATGTCGAAGGCAGAATTGCGGTCTAGGAATATGCAATATGGAATGTTTATTATTCAAGTTACAAATAATCTTGTCTACAAATGCCTCAATAGCATCTGTGGTTTGTTGTGATGTTTGGTAACCAAACTGTTGGTGATTTAGGATACCTATGATATAGGTTTAATGAGCCTATCCTTTATTATCTTTTCAAATATTTTTGATATTATAGACAGAAGACAAATAGGTCTGTAGTTGTTAGGGTCCAGTTTTGATCCTTTTTTGAAAACTGGAAGCACTCATGCGATTTTTAACTGATCTGGGAACAGAATTTATATATATATTTAAAAATCAATGCATTAAGTGCGTTGATTTTTTAATCACAAGACAGACATGCTAGTGCAATTGAAGACATGCTTGTGGATTTGCTAATAAGTCTTTGATCTATGGCTAAGGGAATTTCAATTTTTTCATTGGTCATTTTAATTACCACTAGCTGTGCCTCGCAGTTTCAACTGTTTTTTTTTATATGCCCCGCTCGTATTGGTTGCAGCATGATGTTATATAGCTTAAAGCTTTCCTGGATTAATGAGCTATCCAACACAGAAAGAATTTTTCAAATTGGACCCATAGTTCCTGAGATTAGCACGTTCAAACAAACTCTTCAGCTTTATATATTAGTATAGATATTAAAAATTTCTTCAGTTGTGCATATACATACATAAACTAAAATCAAACCTTCAAGTAAAAACTTGTGATTTATACTTTTAGTTGATTTTAAAGTAAATTCTACAACATAGTATTGTTTAAAAACATAATGTGCATGTTTGATTGAGAATTCAGGCAATTTTATAACTTTTTAATGGTAGTTGGATAATTCTGTTAAGAAAACTCAGAATTTATATTTAAATGCTACAAACTCACCGTATTCGCCTCTGGATCTCTCTGTGCTGTGGGTGTCGTTGGAGGTCTTAGGTAATCTTTTAAGACAAATAATAATATCAAAAACATTAGAGGAGAGATCAAATCCACAGTTGTGTGGATAAACCTTCGTATCCTCACCACCGCATGTTTCCACATCAAAACTGACAATACTCTTAAATACATTATCACTGATTTCACTAAACATCTATTTTACAACGATTTGATTGCTGCACTACACATAAACACTAATTTTCATTTTTATTAACCATCACAAGAGATTGTAATATTGTATACACCCAGATTTTAAACATAATTTATTATTATTCGCACGCATTACTGTTTAAAATTGATAGTCAACAGGACAGAACAGAACGGGTTTAGGTTCCTGTGGAGTTTATGAACAATTTATTGAACATTTAATGATAATTTCTATAATTTCAGTGTTCATTTTCCAAAACTATTCAAGAGAAATGATTGTCAATTGTGTCAATTTTGTGATGTTGACATGACAGAAATCACAGAGATTTTGATTTATTTCTTTCCGTTCGGGCGAATGGAAAAGGCAAAGGCATAGTACGCCATACAGCCAAGTCTTCAGCAATTTTTTTTCTTCATTAAATATCTATCCTAACTTATCCTAATTTATCCTAACTTATCCTAGCATAACTTAACCTAAACTAACTCCTTTCGTTTTACGCGTTTGGACGATTAGGAGCGGTTTAGCGTAAAGACATGATGAGGCCACTATGCTACAATATTTCACTGTTCTTTTTGAATTATTCACTGAATGCACTTTTTACTACATAAATCACGCGTTTTTATTTAGTAAACGACACTTTAAATAATTTTAAAAGTCCAATGAAAAATGAGCGTGACACTACTCATCTTGACATTCCCGCCAAAACCTCAATCACAGAGAACAGCAAAGTGAGTTAGTGAGTACAGTACATAGACTTCTAGTATATAGACGTGAAATACCTACAAAAAAAACGTGCCATCGTTTGACATTTGTTTGGAACATAATATGGCCGCCTCTTTCTAGGGCTGTCACTGTTTATTTGTTTCCAAAGATTTTAATATATTATAATTTTTTATTTAATTTATTAATATAGTCTGTTTGTTATATAATTATTTTAATTCTCTCGTTTTCTGTCGGCTTCTTAGATAAAGTACTTATTCATTTATTCATAACGTCACGTCTTTACCCCTTACGGGGTAGACAGAGCTTGAGGTTATAAGAACAAAAGTCACGTTTAGCGCGTTGGTAGGTGTATAGACATAGATAGAAAATGGAATCAAAAGAGTGATGGGTTGCTAACCTCATCGCTTAATGAAATGATTCTTAAACTTGGCCAATTCCCTCGACCGGTTTTTACAGTCCGCAATTCCGCATGGGATGAGAAGCAGCATTAGAAAATTCATATTTTACATAATATGCACAGATTTCCGCACCACCTATGATTAACTCATAAGTGGTGCGGAAATGTGTGTACTTGGCGCATTTTTATAACGTGGTTTCCCCCGTAGCTATACTCCACGATCTATTGTAATAAAGAAAGTTTGAATTTTGGCTAAGTCAAATGTCTATTTTGACTGGGTTACTAGATAAAAGGGTCCTCTCCCTCCCTCCTCTCAATTATGATCCTTGGTTGAAAGTATCTAAGTGTAATTATATTGTATAGACATTATTAAGTGCAAAAGGTGCAATAATAATAAAATACATTTTTGGGCGTTTTCGGACGCCTTGTTTACACAAATGAAATTCGATATATGTAATTCAGCAGGTGTTTATTTCGGTTGCATTCGCAATGGCGGTGTAGAGGTACAAGGTTACGATTAACATTGGTTCACAGGAAATGCAGTATTACATTGAGTTTTACACCATTAGAATAATGTTCTTGCTTAAGTCAGCATAAGTTATCGCTACTCGTCGTCGGCGATCTTTATTCAATAATTTACTCATAGTTCTCTTAAAATTCAGCTATTTGATTTTAGTAAAATATTTTGAGATCGATGTGTTTAAGTCATTGCAGCTATGATAGGCCGTGGGTATCTTAACAGTTTTAATTTTGCTGAATGGAAGATAAATGTACTTTAAACCATCACCTCTTTACATAGTTGTCTATAAAAAGTTCGACGATCTATATTGGTAGATGTGAAAACATCTCAAATATATGTACATACAAAAACGCGTCTGCGTTAAAAAACCACAAGCATTTATTCAGGAAATCTAAGGAAAACCTTCACATAATTAAAAATTCTTCCTACGTTCATTTTTGGCGTTTCACCGAAGCACCGAAACCAACGCCGCGAATTTTAATTAAAATCATTCGGTAAGATGCGGGAATGCGAGACGAAGATGGAATAATGAATTACTTTAAATTTGGAGAGAGAAACTAAAAGGTCGAAAACTCTCTATGTAATCAATGTTACTTTACAAACTAAAAGTAGTGCACAGTGCTGTTCAAAATAATAGTGGATCTTGAGTAGCGTAGCGTTGACGTCTACATAATAGGTAGAGATTGATGTATGGAAGGAAAATACATGTTTTTCGATCCTAAATAAATTGGGATAGGAACAGAAAGAAGAATGATGTCTTTTGAGTAGTACCGTAGGAGGATGGGCCTAGGTAATTATATTGAACTAGCTTTCCGCCCGTGGCTTCGCCCGCGTGGAGTTAGGTTATATCGCACTTTTTAGATTTCCCTCGGGAATATCAAACTTTTACGCGATAAAAAGTACCCTATTATTTAATCCGGACTTCTAACTTTACGTCTGCAAAATTTCAAAGCAATCGGTTCAGTAGTTACGGCGTGAAAGCGGAACAAACAAACAAACTCAGTTTTTGATTTATAATTAAGGATAAGGATGTTTGTGAAGCTAAATAGTACAGATCTAAGTTGTTTTTTTTTTTGTTTTGGATGGGAATTCATCAAATGACCTCTCCCGCTGTGGACGGAGCGGAAGGGCGTGTCAGACTTTTACTGACTAAAACCCACCCGTGTTCCTTCACTTGCCTGTGCGCCAGGGCCAGGGTTTCTTTTTTAACCGACCCGCAATCCTGACCCAGGCGGCATCGGTCTTCGTGGACCCAGTCACGGTGTGCTGACACCTAAGTTGGTCAATCAATCAACTCAGCCTATCGTAGCCCATGGCTGGGTACAGATTTCTCTCAAACCCTATCCTCCGCTTTCCGAATCTAATCTGTTCCAGCCACTTTCTTTAGATCGTCGGTCCATCAAACTGGGAGGCATATCACACTACGCTTACCGATACGCGGTCTCGACTCCAGAAATCGTCTGGCCCAACCGCCATAGGTGCTTCACCAAACATGCCCAGCCCACTACCACTTCAGTTTGATTTCTTTAGAAGCTATGAGGCCAGTGAGGCAGTACTTAGTTATTACTTACTATGAACATCTCAGTACGAAGCTTACTGCTCCGATAAATTGTCTTTTTCGTCACCTCCAGCAGGGTAATTTCAAGGTTTTATTTTGACAGTTCAATAACATTCATTGCGTTATTTACGCTGTTGAGCAGACAGTTTTTTTTATATATTTTTTTTATTATATTATAAACTGGCGCTTGACCGCAATCACTGCCTGATGGTAAAGCAGTGACGCAGTCGTTGATGGTAAAAAGCACTAGTTTATTAAGAGCCTATTCCTCTGGCCTTGAAGACACTCAAATTGTAGTCCGACGGAAACACCGCCGCTGGCAAACTATTCCAGTCCTCGATGTACGCGGTATAAAGGATGAAAGCAATGGATTAGCAATATGCTTAGAAATTATTACAACTGATAGTAATATTCTGTTACGCAATTATGGTGCAGATTAGTTACTCATGTATGAACTTTTAAGTCCAATTTCATTACATATAATCCCTATACCAGTTTTGTCTTTTTACGTGGTCACCATTTGTACATGGACCATTACCTCTCATAAGACCTTTTTCGTAACTTCCTAGGATAACTATAGGTACCTATCTACTTAACATTTTGAGCAACATACCTTTAGGGAATAGAGGTGCGATGATATACAAGATAGTTTTAAATTTACTATTAGGTACTATGCTGTTGTGAAGAATTTACCAAGTCAAAATTTCCCAAGAGTACTTTATTAGACGTTGGCCTACGAATGTTCATCTTAAACTTAAGATATTAAACGCCAAGAAGCCATGATTACTCAAGTTTACTAGAAGAGTGTAGGTAGGAACGTCAGATTACCATCTAAAAATTCCCCCGAGAAATATTTTCCTTCCCTCTGAGCAGAAAATATATTGTGTCAAGATATGGGAGCAGCTAAAGCTATGTTTAAAAATTTCGTAAATATGTTATGTGTTTCTATTTCGGACATACGGTACTAAGGCCGTGGTTTTCAGAAACAATACTCCTAAAAGTTATAATTCTGGAACTAAACCTAGTTTCACGTAATTGATGGGAGGGACGACGTAATGTAGGTAATACATTACGTAGCTAGCAGCTTAAAATCAACGGTACATATTACGTGTTAGGGTCTGTGGATTTTCAAGACTATACATTCAGGAAGGGTAGATAGAGATCGAGAATTAAAAACATACCAAATTGGGTACAAACTAGTGTTGGTTTGGTACGTTTTTAATTTTTCACACATTGAAAATGAACCATATTTTCACACACTTTCGAATTACTGGACTTTTACATGCTTTTTATTAGCTTCACTTGTATGTTTGCTTGCTTGCTTGCTTGTTTGTTTGTTTGACCGTCTCTAACTCTTTGGACTACGAGTGAGCGGCTCATTACTGTAAAATGTCCCACCGTTGTCAATACGTTCGTTCGTTCGTTTTTTATTAAAAAAGAATTTCGAACTAAAAAGTTGAAAACTAATATAGCTTAAAAAACTAAAAAAAACATGCCTTAAAAAAATTTCAAACTAAAAAGAATAATAATAAAAAAGCGTGGGGCGCTTCATATACAAAAATTATGGCACAAAGCGCCTCACGCTTTTTTAAAATTTTTAGTTTGATATTTTTTAAAGGCTTTTTTAGTTTTTTAAACTATATTTATTTCAAATATCATAGCACATCATTAATGTTCCCAAAAACTGGAATATTTCTATTTCATTTTATTGTGTACAACTTCTTCAAAATTGAGTTATTTGTTCCATTTGTGGCATGTGTCCACACAGTGAGCTATGTTCACTCAAGTGGAAAAGGGAAGAGACAAGCATTTAGTGACAGACTGAAACTTAATTAAGCACATTTGCAAACCTCACGAGACAAACTAAAACATGTTTCATTTTTGTTTTTGAAATGGAAAAATAAGGTTTATAAGCCCTTGAGTGTAATAAGAGCTAAAATACTGAAGCTGAAGTTTTTAAAACCATTTTTTTTAGAAACTTTCCTTTGTAATAAAGGCAATGTAACAAATGTGTCATTAAAAGTACTCTCAGCGGTACTTTAAACAGCTTTAATTTCAACAATGTGCTGGACAGTTATGCCACTTTTTTTCTGATAGGAAATCATCAAATATCCTCTTTCGCTCTGTGCAAGGTACACGAGATCCTCTTTAACTGTGACATAGAATATAAAGTAGGTATCTCCTTCAAGTTCTACAAGAACGAGTATTTGAACCGGTACCTACTAAAACAGACAGATAGAAATCATTTTACTTCAAAATGAATCGAACAAACAAACATGTATTTTTTCTTACACCTATATGATGATGATCCACCTGTATGATGTCTGGTGAAGCCGTACGTAGGACGGGTCTGAGCAGTTGTGTTGCAATGTGTGGCTGGTACGATGCGCCAAATGTTGTTGTGTCGGAAATTTGGTCGTGGAGTCTCCAGATCAATCTCCCTCTAGCGCAGCATCGTTTGGTCGTGCTGGTCTTGGGTTTAACATTGCATCACCTCGCACAACTGCCATCGTCCTTCTTATTCCTAAGTTTTTTAAGTGAATACGCTTAATAAACCAGTGCGCTTTACCATCAACGATTGCATCACTGCTTACCATCAGGCGGGATTGCAGTCAAGCACTAGTTTATAATTAAAAAAAAAAACCTTAACCATAACCATGTTCCGACTACGTATTGACATGTTTCTGCTTAACATTTTCGCTCATTGACCGTAGTTAGTTACCTATGTGATAGTGCCCATAGAGTTTCTTGCTCAATCCTCTCCATAAGAACTTAGTACGCCTTAATCTTTTAGAATGACGAAGAGTCCTTTGATCTGTAGCAGTGCCTACAACGCAACATGCGAACAACGCGTCAGACTGATGTCACACGAATTCTACATCTCGCAATCAGAGTTTACCGTGCAACTAGCATATATACAAGCTCGCGACATCAACCGGCGGGCAAGTGGCCCGTGGTCGGAGGATCTTTCTTTTTTTCCATGGAGGATGAGTGAGCTTTACACGCTGCTCCTCATACCTCCACAGATCTATCAAGCGCTTGTTAAAGGTCTACTTCTTCTTGTCAGCCTATAGAGGTCCACTGATGGACAAAGGCTACACCCAAGGCTTTTGACAATGACAGATCTTGTTCTGCCCGCATCCATCAGTTGCCCGGGATCTTCACCAGGTAATCTGTCTACCTTGTTGGGGGCCTTCCTACGCTACGTCTTCCGGTATGTGGTCGCTACTCCAGAACCTTACAGCCTTATCGGCCATCGTGATCGAATCAGAAATAATATATGCAGAAGAGCCAAAGTCACCGACATAGCACTCTTCGAGTCGCTAAACTTATGCAAGTGGCAGTCGGCGGGGCACAAAGCACGTAGGTACTAGCCCCGCACGATGATATTGCGATCGGCGGCCATCTTGGTGACGTAGTCGACCTCGCACCGTCAGTACCGTTCGCAAGTTCAGTCCGCGCTTACCCACTTACGCACATCGAATATTTTTGTTAGTTTTTTGTTTTTGTTATCCTGTTTTATTGTTGTTCTTGAGTTTTGTTGTTTAGTTTTGTTAGCTGTTACTCGTTAAAATGAGTAAGAAATTAATTCACACTCGTGCTCGTGAAATTATAATTAAAGTGGACAATTATTTTGTTAAAGAAAAAGAGGACTGTAAGTTAGTTCTTGAAAGTATAAACCGTGCTTTAAAAAGTACTTCGGACACTACTGAGGACATTTTAATACCGAAGCAACAGCTAAACCAAAGTCACGGAGCGTGTGGCATGTGCCACAGGCGTTGCAAAAAATACTGTGACTAAATTGCGACGAGAGCATGAGTCGGCAACAGCCAGTGGCAGCAAAATGAGAACTCCTACTAAAGGAAAAAGACAAAAGAAGGAATATTTCGACGGGTTTTCCGTAACAGCTTTAAGAAATATTATACATTCAATGTATACGGTGAGGAGAGAAATACCCACAATGCGCAAAATCTTGGCGGCTTCAAAATTAGACATTAATTATACCAATAGTGAAACTACATTAAGAAAAATAATTAAATGTGATTTAGGCTACCAATTTAAACGATGCTACCAAAAAAGACTGGCTCTAATTGAAAGACACCAAATTCAAGCGTGGAGGGCTAGATATTTATGACGTATGAAAGAAAATGACTCGCTTGCTAATAACAAAAGACCCGTTATTTATCTCGACGAAACGTGGATACACGCACACTACACGGTAAAAAATGTTGGCAAACAGCAACCGATGTCGGAGTGAGACGGAACGACAGCCCCGGCCGCCGATGGATAATAGTTCACGCGGGAAGTGAAAGCGGTTTTGTTGACAATGCCCTTTTAATGTTTAAAGCAGACACCAAAACGGGCGATTACCATGATCAAATGAATGTTGAGAATTTCACCAAGTGGCTTACAGAAAAATTAGTACCCAACATACCACGCAACTCCATAATTGTGATGGACAACGCCCCTTATCACAGTAGGGAAGAGAATAGGCCACCAAGTATGAACAATAAAAAACAGTTGATGGTTGAGTGGCTACAAGCTCATAACATCGACTTTCCCAACGACAGTACAAAACCTGAACTGTATTTATTAATTAAACGGCACAGACCGCCGAAAAATTATAAAATTGTCAATTTATTAGCTGCCAATGGCCATGAGGTCGTTAGATTACCACCCTACAACTGCGACCTCAACCCAATTGAGTACATCTGGAACCTGGTAAAGATGAGGGTGTCAGAAAAAAATGTGGAGCAGTTGGAAAGTCGCATTGAAGCTCTGACATTGGAGGCGTTGGCGTCAATAACTCCAGATGACTGGCGAAAGGAAGTCAATCATGTTAAACGGCTTGAAGAGGAATATTGGAAAAAAGATCGAATAACTGACGGGTTATTTATCATAAATACGGCAGACGACAGTGAATCGGAAACGACAGACACAGAAAGCCGTTCTGATTCGGAAGACTGTATGAGTGGAATTGAATAAATAGGGTAAGATTATATTGAATTATATATAAAAAAAATTTTACATACTATCCTGGTGTTATTTGGTACTCTGGTTTAATTCCCGCTCACAAATTAACAGAAATGTAGTTAGCAAAAGTTAATAAACATGTAAGAAAGATATACGAATAAGTATATTTTTCTTACGTCTACAAGAATTATTTCCTTGAATTTTTTAATAATGAAAGTTTATTTGTCAGAATATGGATGAGTAGGTATGTGTATGTATAATAAAATTATAAAATACAAATAAATCCTTAACCCGAAAGAATGCAAAATTAATAAACTATAATTTTGCATTTAACATTCTTTTGCTAGCTGTCCTTTCGTGTGACAGATGACGTCACAAAGCTGTTATTGTGACAAGGTTCCGTCGCAATATCATCGTGCGGGGCTTATAATAGACAAGTTGTAATAAATACTTTGCAGTTTATCTATAAAGTTACTTAAAGATAAATAATGATTACCTAGCATAAACCATACACTTTTGACTTTAAAATAAATCGTTTATAAATAAACCCTTTTGAAAGTAATTTTTAACTGTAAACCCTAACAACACACGGGTAGAATATCAAGGATGTGCTTAGCAATTAATATTGATCATATCCGTAGTTAATCTCGTGTGACGTATAATAAATTATAGTCGGTCCAGTTGCCTTCTTGAGGCGACTAATGGTTCCTGATATGGATACCTAGGTATTTCCTATTTATTTTAGATGTGATCCTTCCTTACCTGTAAATAATTTTCATTTGTTGTTGGAATTAGTTCTTTTGAATGTATTGTTACTATCTTGTAGTTACTTTTTAATGGAAAGTATTTAATGGATTCTCTAAACATATTGCGGTTTTAATGATATTCTGAACCCGAAAGTAGGAATTATTAGAGGTTAAAAAACATTATTAGTATCAGAATGTTGAATACAGTGACAGCCTCCGAGGCGTAGCGGTAGCGAACGCAGCCGCTGCGCAAGGAGGCGCGTGTTCGATCCCCGCACAGTGCTTGTTGTATGCACGAATATGAATATTTGCACTGGTCTGGTCGTGCCTCGGATAGCTCGTTAAGTCCCGGATGCCATACGAACATCTAATGGCAGTCATTATCAAAAGTTCAACAATTGGTCTAACTGCAATGCTTCGATATCGCCTTCGGGTTGTGAAAGTCAGACGGCAGTCGCTTCACGGAAAATATTGAAGGTTAGCCAAAACTCAGCAGTTGGACTGGTAAAGCGAACCCCAGACTCCAAAGCTGAAAAAAAGCTACGGATGCGACTGGGATTAACGCTGATGATGATGATGGTTAGTACAAGAAAGGTGAAACTTTGCACGGATATGCAAATTTACCACGTCGACAAATTGCTAGAATAAAATCACTAAAATTATTTTAGGAGATCTCCCCTTTACGCTAAGTAGCGTTGTTTTCTCGTGCCTACCTCAAAGACGCACCTTAGATTGTTATTTTGAAATCATTGTGAGGTTTCTAAGAAGATTTTTTGATGCACGGGCCTGAGATGTATTCTACATTAAAGCACATATTGTGTTTCCAATAGAGAGGGGGAGGGAGGTGTATCAACACATTGAAACAAATCATTATGGTTGTCAAGAAAGTTATTATTAGCTTTAGAAGAAAGCTCTTTAGGTATTGATGACTTTGTTAGTTCAGGAGTTATAGAGAGTTAACTTGTAAAGTATGCTTACTTGGAATACTTCGCATTTTGCACGAAGTTTTAAGTGTTACAAATTGTGGTTACCTATACTGTTTATACAATTTATTTATTCATGAATAATTGCAAACCCGACTTCTAAATCCACGTACAGTTATGGATGACCACGGGACCCTCTTCTATATATGGCCAGACACGCATTATGCCGGTTTTGTTTTTATTTGTTACCTACTGAGCGAGAATATTGACAAGCTCCAACAAAGTAAGCGGACAGGACTCAAAGCTGAAATCTTCCGGATGCGACTGGGATTAACGCTGAAATGATGATGATGATGATTGACAGAACTGAACATAACAAAATTTTTACTAAAAATCCACGATTTTAGTCTATACATCAAAACAAAAATATAAAATGTTTTCCTTGAAATGAATGAAACAAAATTTTTAAGATAACAATTTAGTTCCATAATAACTTACCTATTGTAGTTCTTATCAAAGCCTCTCAACCAACTTATCTTTAAAGAAAATTCGGAAAAAAAATACAATCTAGATTGAAGCAGATGTTATAAAAACGTAATAACCAATTTTTCCTCTGAATTATGGCGTCCGCAAACATTATATATTGTTATTTGTTCCAGCCGAAAAGTTTATTAGACATTCAATTTGTTTTAATGCCTCCAGAAATATTTTTTTACATCACCAAACAAACTCAGCAACAGCAGTCGCTTCAATAAAACGTTTGTAGGGTATCTGGAAATATAAAAAATGATAGGAAGGTAGGTAGGTACCCAAAGCTTTGTATAGCAAAGGTGCCAACAAGATGGCCGCCCAACTAGTATGTTTTTAGGGTTAAACACAATCGCTGGAAAAATATGGAGTGAGATTTGCTGTTACAACAGCAAATATCACTCCATATTTATAAATAAATTCAACTCAAAGTATTACTCGGTGGTAGGCCATAACATCGGCTGCAGAAGTTACCATCCACCAGGCAAAGTCTTGCCGCCAAGCGATTACTCGTGGTTCTGCATGATGTCTGGTGAAGACGTACGGAGGACGGGTTCTGAGCAGTTGTGTTGCGGTATGTGCCGGGGACGATGCGCCAAATATTGTAGTGTCAGGAGTATGATCGTTTAGGGCCTCCAGATCAATCTCCCTCTGGCGCAGCATCGTTGATCGTGATGCCTATTCGCTCAGTTTTTTTAGGAGTAAATAGGCTCTTAATAAACTAACGTGCTTTTCCATCAACGGTTGCATCACTGCTTACCATCAGGCGGAATAGCGGCACTACTTCATAATTATATAAAAAAGAAACTATACTAAAATTAACTATGAATGAATGAATGATGTTCCCGACCGATTTCGGCCACGGCGATCACTTCGACTCCTAGCCGATGATTTGGTGCTCATGCGCCCGAAGATGGCTTATGTAACCTATCTTGGCGGCGAAACTTCGTGCACACTGAGGGCACGTAAGCACGCCGTCGTCGACGTAGTTGTATGTGATGGCAGCAGGTGTGCGGGCCTTTAATTGGTCGCGTTTGGCATCGAGGTCAGCTTTGCGCTGCTCCTCAAACTCGCGTACTTGTCCGTACACCATTCTGCGCCATTCTGACCATTTTGCTGCCAAATTCTCCCATTCAGAGGGTTCTATATTGCATCTCTTCATGTGTCGTTTTAAGACATCCTTGAACCGGAGGAGTTGTCCGCCATGCTTTCGCTTGCCCTCCTCTAGCTCAGAGAAGAAGATGCGCTTTGCCACTCTTTCGTCCGCCATACGTGATAGGTACGTGTCCGCATCACCGAAGCTGTCGACGCATTAAATAAGCCCGAATGCCACCAACATTGGTTCGTCGCAGGACATCGGTATTTCGCACTCTGTCAGACCATTTGATCTTCATAATGGATCGGAGACATTTAAGGTGAAAACGATCTAGAGTACGTACGTGGTGGTAACTATACATATAAGCAATTAAATATAGTAATAATTATAATTAAACTCCAATATTTACAATGGCACATACATATTTTGGAATAATAGGCTCTTTCGAGATGTCTTGAAATATGAAGCCAGTTGCTAATTACATAGCGTATACAACATCTAATGTAATTAACGAACATCCTCAAACACCCTAATTAGAATATTATGTTATAATCATAATACATACACTGAATTTTTGATTGAACATGTATATGCATTGTTATTTATTAAATTAGCAATACCAATTCTTGGAGAATGAAGACCTTATCGTTCTTGGAATAAGGTTTGTTTTCTTTATTTTGTACTAGCTTTCCGCCCGCGGCTACGCCCGCGTGGAGTTCGGTTATATCGCGCTTTTTAGATTTCCCTCGGGAACATCATATTTTTCCGGGATAAAAGATAGCCTATGTTCTTTCTCAGGGTCCAAACATTGTCTGTGCCAAATTTCATCAAAATCGGTTGAGAGGTTTAAGCGGGAAAGCGTAACAGACAGACAGACAGACAGAGTTACTTTCGCATTTATAATATTAGTATGGATTGAACGATTAAATTAATACGAATACAAGGAAAACTGATTTTAAATGTCTGTACAAACAACAGGGTTAAAATGACTATAATTTCCGTAATAATGATATAAACCGATTCAGTAAACGTTTCTGAACAAGCTATTTTCAGGAAGTGCGTTAATTAATTTACATGTTGTATAAGTCCCCATGTAGAAGAATGGTCTATAATCTCATTATAGTTTTAAGATCATTGTAAAAACCTACATTACATCAAATAAATGGATTTAGACTTGAACTTTAATTAGGGGAATTGAACTTCTTATGTTTTGGTTTCGAGAACACAGCAAAGGAAATTACGACATTAAAAATGTAATTTAAAATACAGAAGAAAAAGTCGTTGTTGTTGGCTGCTCAACAAGATTTATATTATTTAGAGCAGATAATGAGAAGCATTTGTCGGGTAAAAGTTCCCACCACATGAGGGATCACAGTCGGTTCTGATTTAGGCCTCAAAGTCACTCACACTCACTAGGTAATAGAACCCTCACTTGGGGACCCAGTCGCACTTGACCGGTTTTTATATTTGTTGTCGGTGTCAAGAATCCTTATAAAATATGGGAGTAAATAGGGGTGTAGTCGCCATTTTAGTTTTTCCAAGCACGACGTCATACGTCCTAATAACACCGTAACTTTGTTGCAACATTTTCTTCAGCACTATAAGTTTTAATAAATTCCGTGTTTGTGCCTGATATTTTTTGCTGAGACTAGACTCAGAAAAAGGTTGATCTAGCTATTCTTCAACAAGTTATGCAATATACCTTGGAGTTGTATAAAAATACGAAAGTTTTAAATTAAATTCGTTGTCATGCTCTCAGAGAGAACGCAGAGCCGGCTTATTGTATAGAAAAGTCACCGGCGGTATGTCAGCGGAGTTCCCAATGTTGCTACATTTTCAAAGGTGGGAAAATATCATCTTTATTCAATCGGAAACGCTGGGGAAACTGTTTCTTGTAAAGTGAAATATTTGCACATTTTTCTAACATTTGCAAACACAAAATTAACAGTTTTTTTTGGTGGTAAGAGTTCAATTTTCGTGAGAACAGCAAAATAAAACGAGCTTGAGTTGCAAAAGAGGAAATTTAAATATTATTTAAATAATAAAGTAGCACTTAGATCATTTGCATTTAAAGCTTATCTTAGAAAAACATACCTACTTTTTAAAACAGACTTCAAGAGTCAAGGTTGTGATAAGAAAAAAAGGGCATTACGTCAAAGTCTTCATAGTTTTTTGGGTCAACTTATTTTGCATAACTTACAAAACATGAAAGAATTTTCTTGGCCTTGTTTAGGCCACAATGGACCAAAAGCGCCTTTTTCAGCAAATTCAGGAGCAAGAAGCAGATTATTTATTCAGATATTCATTTTTTTAACTCTCTGGAGACGAAGACAAACAAAAGTAAAGGATTCTTGATTTATTTATATTCATTGCAGAATCAAAAGAAAAAAAAAAGTTTCTCGACTGGCCAGTTTTTCGGGTTATGTTTGTCATTTCCCATATCTATACCACAAAAGAGGTTTGTAGAAGCAGATATGCATAAAATTGGAACTTGAACAATTCGAAATATAATATTAATAATAAAATAAAAACAAAAAAGTCATCATCATCATCATCACAGCGTTAATCCCAGTCGCATTCGAACCTTTTTAGCTTTGAAGTCTGGGGTCCGCTTGATCAGTTAATCTGCTGATTTTGGCAAAACTTCGATATTTTCCGTGAAGCGACTGCCGTCTGACTCCACCACCTGAAGGCCACATCGAAGCATTGCAGTTACACCAAAATAAAAACAAAACAATGACATAAATATAATATTATAAATATTTGCATGATTTAATTCCACCATCTCCGTTCCATCACGGACGACCCGTCGTAAGGCGAGTTTCCACCCTTAAATTGTTGACACCACAAAGATCCGAACGCACTTCGTTCCTTCTTTCCTTCTTCTTTTATTCCGCGTATATCGAGGGACTGGGACAATTTGCCAGCTGCGGTGTTTCCGTCGGACTACAACTTAAGTGTCTCCAAGGCTAGAGTGAATAGGCTCATAATAAACTAGCGCGCTTTACCATCAACGAATCCATCACTGCTTACCATCAGGAGGGATTGCGGTCAAACACATTAAAATAATAAAAATCAGTGAAAAACAGCTATGATATAACAACAAATATCAACAAGTGAATGCCAATCAAAAACAGCTACGTAATTTGGCGGAACCCATTGTAACCTGGCAAAATTATAATAAAAACTTGCTGCCACAAAGTAAGGCCTGATTAGGAGGTATTTCAGATTTGGTAAATTTATAGTAAAACTGGCTTTCCGCCCGCGGCTTCGCCCGGGAACATGAATTTTTTTTTTTCAATAAAAGGTAGCCTTTGTCCTTTTTCAGGTGCTAAAGATTATCTCTGCCAAATTTCATCAAAATCGGTTGAGAGGTTTAAGCGGGAAAGCGTAACAGACAGACAGACAGAGTTACTTTCGCATTTATAATATTAGTATGGGTGAATGTAAAGCGCTCCACGTCCACACCCCTGTTTCTTTTAGGTTTTTATTATATACACTAACACCTAGTTTACGAAAAAAAAAAATAGTTAAAAACCTCATAAATTCAGAAGACCAAATGAGTAGATTTAATTAGAACTAGTGGTATATCAGTTGATAATAATGGTAGGAGTACCTACAAACGTCACAAAAATAAACAACGCGTCATATTGACGTCACACGAATTCTACACCTCGCAATCAAAGTTTACCGTACAATTAGCATACATACAACTTGTCAATTTCAACCATTGGGCAAGTGGCCCACCAGACACAGTGTTACCAACTCTCAAAAATATTTATCCCTAAAGTTTGTGTCAAAAACCCCTTAAATCGCCTTAATTCATCTGTTTCCCCCCCTAAAAAATACATAATATTTAAATTCATAATGATTTGGAAATAATATAGGTACTGTAATATGTTTCAATGTGCGGTTGTATAATATTTGTATGCATGAATATGAATTTATTCAGTGGTCTGGTCGTCTCTCGGAAAGCACGTTAAGCCGTTGCCATACGAACATCTAGTGGCAGTCGTTACAGGTTGTTGGAGCCCTCAAAAGTCTAACAATTGGTTTAACTGCAATGCTTAAATATCGCCTTCGGGTTGTGGAGGTCAGACGGCAGTCGCTTCACTGAAAATATCGAAGTTTAGCCAAAACAGCAGTTAGGTCCGTATTACAGAACGTCACTCAAAACTCAAGCTCTACTTAAGTCTCGTTTCAAGCCATTTGATTGGTTGAAACTAGTTTTAAGTAATGTTTAAACAGAGATCAATGCTTGAGTTTCCTTCTGGAATACGGACCTTAGACTGGTAAAGCGGACCCCAAACTCCAAAGCTTTGGATGCGACTGGGGTTAACGCTGAGATAATGATGACTGTAATATGTTTCAAAATCTTTATTGCAGGTTATTTAATACATTAAATATTTCGTCTTCATCTGAAGATTCAGATTTTTTTGAATCATAGGTACATATTGATATTGAATATTAACATTTTATTGGATGGATTAAATGTTACATCATTTCGATTTAATATAAATCGGACTAGCAGTCACTACTGTCACTAGGCAAGAAATAAATATTAATACAGTAAATTTGAAAATAGAGTCAAAAAATCCCTGAAAATAACCCTAAACATTTCAGACCCCTAAAAAATCCCATCTCACTTATTTACCCCCTAAATCTGGGGGGAAAACCCCTAAGTTGGGAACACTGACCAGACATAACACCCGTCTCGTCGGAGGATCCTCCCTTTTCTACGGAGCATGAGTGAACTTTACAGCCCGTTCCTCATCCCTCCACATAATGAATTCAGCATCAGTTTTGAATGTAACAAAGCACAATATACATATTTTGTACTTTTATTACAAAGTGTACCCGAAAACAAGCTCTTTCAACTTCTGTTTAATCCTATTGCGAATTGAGTATACGTACCTATCTACTAGGGAATTATTCTATTTTTAATCCAGACTAATCATATATCCCACCAAAAACTTCAGTATTAACCCAAGTTCAGTATTAAGATCAGTATTAAGTCTTGCCGCCAAGCGATTTGTCGTGTTCCGGCATGATGTCTGGTGAAGCCTTACGGAGGACGGGTCTGAGCAGTTGTGTTGCGATGTGTGGCGGGTACGATGCTCCAAATGTTGTTGTGTCGGGAGTTTGGTCGTGGAGAGTGTCCAGATCAATCTCCCTCTAACGCAGCATTGTTTGGTCGTGTTGGTCTTGGGTTTAACATTGCATCACCTCGCTCAACTTCCGTCATCCTTCCTATTCCTTAGTTTTTTAAGTAAATAGGCTTAATAAACTAGTGCGCTTTACCATCAACGATTGCATCACTGCTTACCATCAGGCGGGATTGCAGTCAAGCACTAGTTGATAATTATTTAAAAAAAAAGGTATGGTGTGGTCGACTTCACCGACAAAAGAATAGCGATCTAAATGGGTTGGTATTGGCCTGAAATTTATTTAGAACAGTACTTTCTTAAGTAAATTTAAAACATAATCTCTAGTTTCTTTCTGCTACAATAGCATTCGATATTTATAAACGACTTTTATAATTTGAATAATCTTTTTAATATACAATTATTAACACACAGCAAATTACTTATGTTCTATTGAACCTTATCATTTATCATATCACGCTGTCTAGATCAGAAATAATCATATTATTTTTACGATAGGAACAAACCACATAAATCTATGCAGGTCTTCCGAAAAAACAACAGATCTTTTTTTTATTAGCCCTTGAAGCCCCACTACTGGCAAAGGCGTCCCAAATCTGTTTCCACCTCTATCTGTCCTGAACTGTCTAGGACCGAACTTATTAAAAGGAGTCCAGCTAATCCAGCCATCGCTCTTCAAATTAATTAGGTAGACTAAGGGCGACACTTTTTCTTTTAAGCAACTTAATGCCCAAAAATTTGAAAAGCTCTTACCCATTTAAATGCAAAAAAAAAAAACATTTATATTGAAAAAAAAAAAACATTACTCTAAGGCTTAAAAGTTACATTAATTATCTCGAGAATCATTATGACAGTTTGACATATTTTTTATTATTATTTGGGTGGTTGTCTCTTAATACTGTATTCAACCATGCAAATAATAACTAACTAATAATAACTTTATTAAGTTTATTATTATTATGTTTTAGGTATATACCAAAATGTCAAACCGAAATATTTTTATAAGTCAAGAAAAAATATTTCACCATTGAAATATCAGCCCTTATTAAAAGAAAAAACCGGATAAGTGCGAGTAGGACACACGTACGTAGCTATGACAGTCCATGAGATAGCAACCTGCCCCCTAATCGGCGAACACATTTTTGTCAAATGATTGCGACTAGTTGCGATCGTTTGAACCGAACGGACCAATGGGCAGTCCAAATGATCCCAACTATTCCCAACTAGTCGCAATCATTTGAAAAAATTGTGTTCACCGATTAGGGGGCTGGTGACAAATACAATGAAGTTTTAGTAACAGATTTCCGTTTTTACCCTTTACCGGAACTCTAAAACGTAAAGATTCCAGTGAGACCCGTAGGCTTATTGCGTAACACACTATCAGTAGTAAGAGGTTTCATTTTGACAGTACATTGACAGACAGCATTCAATGCGTTATTTGCGTTGTTGAGTAGACACATTTTTGAACATATGGAGCAACTAGCTTTCCGCCCGGGGCTTCGCCGCGTGGAGATCGGTTATATCGCGCTTTTTAGATTTCCCTCGGGAATATCATGTTTTTTTAGGAATAAAAATTACCCTATTATTTAATCCGGACGTTTAACTTTACGTTTCTTCAAACAATCAAATGCAAGTTCAAAGCAATCGGTTCAGTAGTTACGGCGTGAAAGCGGAACAAACAAGCTTACTTTCCGATTTATAATATTAGTAAGGATGGCTTAGCCACGGAATAGTTAAATAAGACATATCATTATCTATCAATAAGACAGCCTCCGTGGCGTAGCGGTAGTGTAAGTATTTGTATGCATGAATATTTGCACTGGTCTGGTCGTGCCTCGGAAAGCATGTTAAGCCGTTAGTCCCGGTTGCCATACGAACATCTAGTGGCAGTCGTTACGGGTTGTTGGAGCCCTCAAAAGTCCAACAATTGGTCTAACTGCAATGTTTCGATGTCGCCTTCGGGTTGTGGAGGTCAGACGGCAGTCGCTTCACGGAAAATGTCGAAGTTTAGCCATATCAGCAGTTGGACTGGTAAAGCGGACCCCAGACTCCAAAGCTGAAAAAGGCTTCGGATGCGACTGGGATTAACGCTGGGATGATGATGATTATCTATCAATAAGACATATCATATCATTATCCCTTCTGTGGGCTTAGCAATATGCTTCGAAATTATTCCAACTGATAGTAATTGTGTGTTATGTAATTAGGGTGCTGTTTTCCAGATTTTTCTTAATGTACTAATGTATGGCAAAAAAAAAAAACGTGATACAGCTCTTTTTTGTGTATTCATTATTCTTGACATGAATTTTAGTTGACTAAAAATGTTTGTAGGTAAAATACAATAGAATATTCTTTATTATGTAAACCAATGCACACGCAATGATTCAAACCGAGAGCGGCTCGTTTCTATGAAGATGTTTTACTGTCTGTCTACTGTGTCAATGGGTCGGAAAAAGCTGGCTATAGAAAGATTTTATATTTGCCATATAATGGCGCCGATTCTCTTGTTCACAAACTAAACTAATTTCAACTTCAGTGCATCTTTTTCTTTCTAATTCAATAAGAAAAGGATAGAAGATAACATTTACGTCAAAATGAAAACCATTACTACTGATTTGTGGTACGCTATTACCCCACTGGCCCTTAACCCTAGAAAGATAATCATATTGTGACGTACGTTAAAGATAATCATGCGTAAAATTGACGTATGTGTTTTATCGGTCTGTATATCGAGGTTTATTTATTAATTTGAATAGATATTACGTTTTATTATATTTACAATTACATACTAATAATAAATTCAACAAATAATTTATTTATGTATATTTATTCATTAAAAAAAAAACAAAAGCTTAAAACTTCTTCTATAAGGTAACAAAATTTTTAAACATTCTCTCTTTTACAAAAATAAACTTATTTTGTACTATGAAATCAGTCATGTTGTATTATAAAATAAATAATTAGCATATCTTATACATATTAGGAACAAATTTTACTTATTAGTCAGTCAGAAACAACTTTGGCACATATCAATATTATGCTCTCGACAAATAACTTTTTTGCATTTTTTGCACGATGCATTTGCCTTTCGCCTTGTTTTAGAGGGGCAGTAAGTACAGTAAGTACGTTTTTTCGTTACTGGCTCTTCAGTACTGTCTTCTGATGTACCAGGCACTTTATTTGGCAAAATATTAGAGATATTATCGCGCAAATATCTCTTCAAAGTAGGAGCTTACGCATAAACGATGACGTCAGGCTCCTGTTAAGGTTTTTCATAAAATTTTTGCGACTTTGAACCTTTTCTCCCTTGCTGCTAACATTATGGCTGTATATAATAAAAGAATTTATGCAGGCAATATTTCTCATTCCGTACAATAATGCCATAGGCCACCTATTCGTCTTCCTACTACAGGACATCAAGGAACACATTTGGTCTAGCGTGTCCACTCCGCCTTTAGTTTGATTATATATAATATATTATCTATAACAAGAAAACAAATATATATATATAATTAGTTATCACGTAAGTAGAACATGAAATAACAATATAATTATCGTATAAGTTAAAATCTTAAAAGTCACGTAAAAGATAATCATGCGTCATTTTGACTCACGCGGTCGTTATATTTCAAAATCAGTGACACTTACAGCATTGACAAGCACGCCTCACGGGAGCTCCAGCCGGCGACTGAGATGTCCTAAACGCACAGCGACGGATTCGCGCTATTTAGAAAGAGAGAGCAATATTTCGAAAATGCATGCGTCAATTTTACGCAGACTATCTTTCTAGGGTTAAAAGCGGTTTTGTCACTTTAAAATGGTCAATAAATATCATAAAAAACACACCTCATAGATACCTACCACAGAATAACTAGTACTAACGTACCTACCTGTATAAACCGACTAATCTATACTAATATATAAAGCTGAAGAGTTTGTTTGTTTGTTTGTTTGTTTGTGCGCGCTAATCTCGGGAACTACTGATCCGATTTGAAAAATTCTTTTTGCGTTGGATAGCCCATTAATCCAGGAAGGCTTTAGGCTATATAACATCACGATGCGACCAATAGGAGCGGAGCATAACTAAACCACGCGAACGAAGTCGCTGGCGGCCGCTAGTTAATTATATACAAAAAATAAATATGAATATTTTACAAAGGGTGACACAATGGGTATGAGTATGTTAAATATTTTTTCTGTACTAGTCCAAGTAAAAATAATAGAAAGTGCCGATATCGTTGAAGAATTATTCCTAGAAAATGTCTATATTTATCAAAATTTTGTAGAAGTAATAATATCCACCTGACCAAACATCGGTCATGGCGCGGCGGCATATCCGCGGTCCTAAGTCAGTAGTACCTATTTTAAAAATACCTAATAATACACCTAATAATCAATAATGTAGTTAAACAGCCGAATCGAACATGAGAGTACACCCAACTTAAACCAACACCGCACTCACTTGAAAATAAGTCAGAGAAAATAGAGTTTTGTACTTACCGATCCAAAAAGTTAAACAAATATATTTCATCAGGTACCTAAAACCCTTACAAAGGATAGGAAAACTTGAAATAGGGTCCATACACAAACTCCAAAAAAGTTGGCGCACCGTATTTGAATAAATCTTTTCAAAAAGGGTTCTTAAAATTGAACGTTTTTATTTACACTTTGGTCTGTAGCAACCTTGTGTATGGAGACAAATAGACCAACCCTTCACTGTTTGTAGGTGCTACATTTAAAGTTGTACATATTTGTCAAATTACTGAACAATAAAGTTCCATGTCCATGAGTTAATTAAGTCCTTGTATATTTAAATAGTTTAGAACAATTAATTAATTGGGGCAAGCAGTGCGGGTAATGTCGTCTCTAGCGTGTGTGCATGGTACAGAAGGTCCATTCCCTACAAGGTGTTTCAAACTCCGTATCTCTAATGGACATAATATTTTAATTATATTAAAACTAAGAATAAATGACATTACTATTTAATAGCTATCTGTATCCGCAATACGTGTGTATTAGTCACTTGCTTTGACTGATGAACCTGAACTTCCAGACGAGCCCGTGTCTTGATTAACAAACAAGTGATAGGCGCTACTAAAATAAAGTTCATTCGTAGCCACATTATAGGTCAATTGCCATCGATACGCTAAGTGGCCGATGGAAAAAATCAAAATTCTTTCATGATAAAAATTTGGCTGAGAATAAATACGTCAAAATTACACAAGACTGTTCCCACAAAAAATATTTTTTCGCTGGAAACAAATGGCGCAAAAACTCTTCACCAATAATCTGGCATCGATTCTCTTGGTCATAGACTAAAGTAATTTTAAGTTCAATTCATCTTTTTTGATTATTTTATTAAGAAAAGGACAGAACATAATTAGACCTGTCAAAAGTCCGCGCTTGATGTGAAATGGATGTATTTTTATACTAATAATAATAACAGTAAATTCTTTATTCGAGTAACCATGACTCAATAATGTTAGTAATACTTAAAACTATGTTAGTAACATTTCACAATTTAATTAATACTAAAATATACAAACAATTCACACGAGTCACCACTGCTTCACCCCATGAGTTAAAGCACAACAACGATTCACGTATGAGCAATCAAGACGCCAAGCAATCATACGCAGGACACTGTTGGAGCTGGCCCGCACTCTGCGCACCAGAGAAGCACACCTCTTTCGTATAGTCGCATAAAAACAAACTACGTGTGCGTCAGCAAACATCCCCGATGCGCTACAGAAGCGAGGCAGCCCCACCAGTACCCTAAATGCGTTATTGTATTGAACGCGGAGACCATTGTACGACTTTTGAGTATATCTGGCCCAAAGGCTACATGTGTAGAAAGAAGTACAGTATGCTCGGAAGAGTGTGATCTTCACCTGAAGGGAACAAAATGCAAACCTACGGGCCAACATGTTCGCTTGAATCGACAACGCTCTCCGCTCCCGTTCAATGTCGTCATTATCCTGGAGGTTGGGGGTCAATAAGTGGCCCAGATATTTAAACCTATACACTCTCTTTAATGTCATTCCATTGAGTGCAACGGTCGTAATGTTTATAATCGCGTCTGAACTGTGTATGGAATATCTTAATTTGACAGGATTAAACTAAAATGTTGTCTTCTATCCCTTTCTTAATGAAATAGAAGGAAAAAGATGCACTGAACTTAAAATTAGTTTAGTTTGTGAACACGAGAATCGGCTACAGACTGTTTTTTTTTTTTTTATAAGTTATAAACAAGCGCTTGACCGCAATCCCGCCTGATGGTAAGCAGTGATGCGATCATTGATGGTAAAGCGCGCTAGTTTATTAAGAGCCTATTCACTGTAGCCTTGAAGACACTCAAATTGTAATGTGACGGAAGCACCGTCGCTGGCAAATTATTCCAGTCCCTCGATGTACGCGGTATAAAGAGGAAGCGAAACGCTTCGTCCGGGTCGCAGTAGTATCAACAACGTAAGGGTGGAAACTCGCCGTACGACGGGTCGTCCGATGGTGGAACGGTGATGGGAGAATTAAATCATGCAATTCCCTTGCACACTCACCAGAATGCAACCTTTAGAAGACCGAAAGGCTGGCTACTCTACGCCTGTGCTCCAGGCGGTTTAGTTAGGAAAACTTGCTCCTATAACATAGCAAAGTTGTTAACATGAAGAGATACAAAACATTAAATTAAACTATTGTCATCCGTCAGCTAACGACGTATAGTTCTTCTTCTCTTCTTCTTGAGCCTATAGATGTCCACTGCTGGACAAAGGCCTCCCCCAAGGCTTTCCACGATGACCGGTCTTGTGCTGCCCGCATCCATCGGCTTCCCGCAACCTTCACCAGGTCATCGGTCCACCTTGTTGGGGGCCTCCCTATGCTGCGTCTTCCAGTACGTGGCCGCCACTCCAGAACCTTACTGCCCCATCGGTCGTCAGTTCTACGAGCAACGTGCCCTGCCCACTGCCACTTAAGTTTAGCGACTCGCAGAACTATGTCGGTGACTTTGATTCTTCTGCGGTTCTCCTCATTTCTTACATCTTCCCGTCGTCCAAGTTACCACTAAGAACTTCTATGGCCCGTACCTTATAACACTTTTGTTAAGAGGTTACTGCTTATTTGATGCAATACAGCCAGTGCTGAGTCTCTTTTGGTTCACGATAGTTGATGGATGAGTCTGAAAATATATCCGTGCAAGGTACAATTTTATCTCCATAAGAACAATGTGATGTAGAAATTAGGAAGGAAATCTGCTCACTAAGCTTTGAAGTCTAGTTATAGATTACTACATCAGGTTCCTCACGTACAAAACAAAAATACTCGAGATTTTCCCCTTTATTCATTAACGTTGCTTAAAGTTAACTAGTGATTAGCGACTGTTTAACTATACATTTTTGACTTTTGCACGTCACTGTAATCATCGTTTTTGAATAAGCTCCTTAAACACACTATGGTGTTTATTTATAAACGATGATTAAAGTTAAGTCAAAAATGTATGGTTAAACAGCCATTAGTTAACTTTAAGTATTTATCTTTATGAATTTCATTTCTAAACAACTTAAAACAAAACAAAACAATAGTAATATAGTAACAATAATTTAAAAATATCATTTCCCTGACTTGTCATCTATGAGTCTAGAATAAACAATTTGATCAGTAGTAATTCATGCACATCTACATATTTATATGTCTTCAATATCTGAAATTCACTTATCTTCTAATTTTATGATGATAGCAGCTACTTCATAAAAAATTTATACGGATCTTGATGGCTTTCCGATTAGCAAGCTAGTGTGCGTACATTCTCTTTTTACGTAGACAGCAATTGGATTGAGTCAGAAACACGAAATAGGTCGAGATCCATTTCTGTTTTTCGTTTTTCGGTCGCAACATAGACATGACATAGCAGAATTTTGGACCCACACTTCGTCAGTGATGTATTAATTAGTGATTCGCAATTTTCTGGAGGCTGCCTCCGGTGCAACGTAGGTAATTAAATGAACAATCATTTTAAGGGAAATTTTCAATTTACGCGTACGTAAAATAAATCTGGATGTTTAGGTGGGTAGTTTAATAGTACCTAAAAACGGAAAGAAAACAGAAATTGGAAATGATCTTCCTGTTAACTACAAACAGTTAACAGGAAGATTGTTTCCAATTTCTTCCTTCAATAATTATTTGCATGATATTAACACGTTACGAATAACAGTAATTGTTTTACCCCCCTATATGATTAGCAAATCAGGAAAATCCAAAGTAAACACTTTGGGTTTTTCTGATTTATCTATTTTGATTAATTTAATAATATAATGTAATGTAACCTGCCCTGGCCTGGACTAACGAGTTGACGAAGTGGGCTCTAACCCAGGCAGATGCTTTGCTTTGTCTAAATAATTTCGTTACCTCTGGTTGTTCTAGAAATAGTAGCAAAATGATGATGCACGCATGGTAGATGTTTCTTCAGGCTGATAATACTATACCTACTCATGCTTCATAAACTTAAAAAATGTATACCTATGACGCTATTCAAGCTTATGAACATGAGAACATTCATGATATTTAAATAAAGACATAAACAGTATTTTTCTACGTAAATTCATGGTTAAACAAAACCACACACTGCGAATGATGTCACTCCAGCATATCATTTACCAGTACTAAGAAAACAAATAGCTACAAAGCATAATAGTAGTTTCCAAAAATGGGAGTATTGATATACCAACGGAACTCGAGAACAATAAACATGGCAGAATTAAGCACTTGCCATGACTAGTGAGTCATCAAGGACATGGACACATACTATTCGAAAATTAAGTCATTTGTGTAGGCAAACTTGTAGAGCCGTATTCTTAAAGCAGGATTTGAAAACAATATAATTATACTTTTTGTACACACATAAGGATTGCAATGTTAGGTTGTTGTGCAATTTATTTTGCGAGTAGTAATATGATGGGTAAGTAATTTGAAATCATGGCAAATGCATCCTTGTGAATTAAGGGTACTAATTATTGCCACATTAATGAATGAGGAAATTCCTATAATAATAATGATGACGAGTTAATAAATTCCCATTTCTCTTGGTCATCGCATCACGCATAAACGGATAGAACGGTTTCGCTAATCTATTACTTTACAGATTCCAAATAATCATCTGCGTGCAAACAAATAACGTGTATAACGCACTTAATGTTTTTGAACTGTCAAAATGAAAACCATTGTTACTGTTAGTGTCTTAGATAAAGTCCCCATGTCTGTTAGGGAATTTCTGTTTGATACTCGTTCAACAAAATTCCTCTATCAGTTTCAAAAGCATTATACTCCAAAATACCTGGAATCAGATTGGATAACGACATCCACAAATATCCACCTTAGAAGCATTAGATAGTATGTATTGGTCGTCGGTCATCGTACATATGACCTAATGTGTCTAAGGCTATTCGAGAAAGTCTTTCGAGAGATGTTCCAGACAAACACAGGTAGGCTTTGTAAATAATTGTTCAATATTAAATTAAGGAACGTATCAGTCTCAATATTAAATAAGTAATTTATTTAGCCTATAATATCTGTCATTTATTTGAAAACGCTCTAAAACAGGAACTATGAAATTGATCTAAAAACATGCTTGCAACGTGCCTTTTGACACGGAATGTGTTAACGGCAATATCAATTAAAGTTCCTCAGTAGTCCTCAATTATATCACAAATATGCTACGTATTTAATTTTAAATGCGGTCTTTCTCAGAATACGTCGGCGAACTTCTTAGCGGATGATCTCAACGTTTAATATTTGTAAATATATTCTTCGTAGCGTTTGGCGCGGGTGCGTCGCGGTATTCAATAGCTAGACTGTATGGCACCGATCACCAAAGCCGGCTGCGGCTGCATTAACGGTGTCATTCATTATATTACTCATTCTTTTTTATTCAGCTACGATGGCTATAAAACTTTGCATTTGGGTCGTCGGGATTTGTCATGAATGATGCATGAAGATAATAATATATGTTTGTGTCATGTATCCTGTATGTATTACAGGTGTGAAATTTAAAGTGGATTATTATTTACACTTTATGCTGCTGAATTAATGTTTGTGTCTTGTACATATTTTTCGTTTGGCACTTTTGAGTCATGTGATGTTATGTTTGTGTGTGTGTTTTTTTTTATAAATAAGATTTGCTGACATATACTGACCTCATTTTAAAATATGAAAACACGGAACACTTCCATTAAGACGACTGCAAGTTGAATTGTATAAATCGTAGAGATTACGAATACAATTTTTATAGCGTGAAGATTTACTACAGCGTTGGGCATTGAGGTTCCAAAGGCGAATAAATAAACGGGCCCGGACGTAAGACTGTACCGTGTGTTTCTTTAGTAGCCTAATGGGCATGAGGCGTTATTGCCTAGAAACTTATATAGCTAACGAGAGTCTAAATAAATATTAGTCAAGGTTCCTTAGTGTAGTGTAAGCGTACTGTTCATGTCAGATTTCTCCCACACAAATTGGTTGTTTATGAAAAGTAATATAAGTACTAATACCTATGATTTTTCTATATTGTTATTATTATTTTGTGAGTCGACATTAATTGGTAATATGTTGTGATGATAGATAAATTTAAAAATAAAATAATTATAATTTGTCAAAGCATGTTCTTCTCCCCGACATCCGTTGAAGTCGTAAAAGCTGAATCAGCGAATAATGCGTTCCACACTCATTGTATTATTTATGGTGTGGACCTGATTTTTTTTTTTCGAATATATAAAGCAATAACCTTCAAAATTATTCAGATTGTAAATTAAAATACACATTTTGAATTATCATTAGATACGCACTTTTTTTTTCTCTATATGTAAAAGGTAATTCTATTGGTCAAGACTGTATCAATGGTACCTAATACATCAACTAATTTATTACAGAAGACATTGGATGCGGGGGTGTGACGTAGAACTATTGTCTTTTAAACTGTTATTGCTATATACATAATATATGTATTTAGTAAGCCATTTATGATTTTATCGCCTTGCGTGGTGACTGATATATTTTGTTCTTAATAGAAAACGATTAATTATATCAAACCTAAACTGCCTACTTATTATAACAATCGTGAACCGTAGAATCGTGTTTTTTTTACCGCTAAAGCCAGATCCATATTACTACTTTGATATATTGCCGTGATGTTTTCTGACGCAGTGTTAGCCAATCACAACTCGTTAGGATTTGACGTAGGCCTGAACTAAGTCGCAATTCTGGTAATGTAAAGAACGGTCACAATCTAATCTCAATCTGTAAAAACACGTACAATTTACCTACAATTTGGCAAAATTATATTCATTTGTCGCCGAGATGAGTTTTTTCAGATCCTAAGTCACGAGACAACATCATTAACCTTTTTATCGTCCTACTGCTGGGTACAGATCTCTTATCCAAAAGATTGAAGGATTGAGCGTAAAAAGGTTTCCTCAAGATGTTTTCCTTCATATTGTAATCATTGGTGTCCAAGATATACTTAGAAAGTACATATAACTTAGAAAAGTTACATTGGTACTCGCCTGACCTGGAATCGAATCCGCATACTCATACTTGAGAGGCTCGTGTTTTAACCAATAGGCCACCACGACTGTTTACACAACTCGTCATGGTAATATCTCCATTATGTCATTATATCAATACTAGACAGAGTTACTTAGTAACTTCCAGTATTGATATAATCACAAAACAATATTACGTTTGTTTTTTGTTTTTGAAGGGCATAGATAGATGTGTATCTATAGTATAACCATATTTCCCGAAATGTGTTCAAGTCCTTTGTAATACAGGGTGTGCATATCAACAGGGCACAAATTAAGACCAGGACCTAAGAAATTCCTAACATAATATTCTGTTATTAGATGTGTGAGACATGCGCATAGCGAGACCAACGCTAAACATGGACCAACTTATGACAACTCTATAATTACATGGTGTGGTAGGCCATAATATCGGCTATCACCCACCAGACAAAGTCTTGCCACCAAACGATTCGTGTTCCGGCATGATGTTTGGTGAAACCGTATGGCGCCAAAACGCCCGCCGTTTGCCACTTCCTAGTGATTTCGTTGGGCAGCAGAAATGCCGGAACAAAATCCTCAGCAGCACAGCAGCAGTCTGCTTATTTAAAAATTTAATTGCAGAATTACTTGGTGGTAGGCCGTAACATCGGCTGCCGGCAAAGGCTACCACCCACCAGACAAAGTTTTACCGCCAAGCGATTCGTCGTGTTCCGGCATGATGTTTAGGGAAACCGTACGTGGGACGGGTCTGAGCAGTTGTGTTGCGATGTGTGCCGGGTACGATGCACCCAATGTTGTTATGTCGGGAGTTTGGCCGTGGACCCTCCACGGCCAAACTCCCGATAAAACTCCCTCTGGCGCAGCAATTTTCGTCGTGTTAAGTTTTTCGCTAAGTTCTTTTTAAGTGATTAGGCTTAATAAACTAGCGCGCTTTGCCATCAACTATTGCATCACTGTTTACCATCATACATAGTTTATCAGGCGGAATGTGGTCAAGCACTAGTTTTTAATGATTAAAAAAAAGAAAAAATGACCCTGATATTGTCATTATCGGTATTAGCAATAAGTACATGTAGATAGCAAACCGTTGCAAAGCTCTATTCGAATGATTAGTAGTTATTACTGTCGCATTTATTATTATTTTATTCTAATATAATAAATTATTATTCAGTAATCATTATGGCACATTAATAAAAAAGCAATTAAAAGTTTTGAGTGGTCTGTCCAGCATAGCTTCAATGATAGCAGTAGGTGCCACAAAACATTAAACGTTCGCATAGATATAAATTAATGGTACAACAGAGATAAGAAACAGAAGGTCCATATACGGAAACTTGTTTGTCGTAAACAAATTACTAGATAAGCCATTCTGTAGTACAGATGTCAGCAAATCAAATTACTACAATCTGTCAATTTTCTTTAATAGGTTTTCAACTTTATCGCTGAGGTTTTAAAGTTTAAGGTTGTTGGTGAAAGTTGACAGTTTCGGATCATGCGCACGCTTAAGTCTCATGTGTCTGATATAGTAGTAATATAAGACTTCAACTTCTCCTTTTTTATGTTTAACACTAACTGTTCTGTACTAAACTGTGAAATCGGATTACTTAGTAATAAATTACTTCATTTTCGGTTAGTGGTTCTCACAAAACACTTGCTTTAGAATTGGCATATCGAATACCAATTAAGAAATATTATAGCTGGTCAATGGCACAGTAGAGACAGAACAGTAGATTATCTAAGGCCGCCCGCAGAGTTATTTGACTACTCTTGCGTTGAACCACAGCCCGTACTGCCCCTATGTTATTCCAAGCTATATTATGCCAGCGTGTGCGTGAAATCGCGGCGCGCACGCAATCATTCAAACCGAGAGCGGCTCGTTTCTATGAAGATGTTTTACTGTCTGTCTACTGTGTTAATGGGTCGGAAAAAGCTGGCTATAGAAAGATTTTATATTTGCCATACAGTGGCGCCGATTCTCTTTTCAAAAACTAAACTAATTTTAAGTTCAGTGCATCTTATTCTTTCTAATTCAATAAGAAAAGGATAGAAGATAACATTTAAGTCAAAATGAAAACCATTACTACTGATTTGTGGTACGCTATTACCCCACTGGCCCTTCAAAGCGGTTTTGTCGCTTTAAAATGCTCAATAAATATCATAAAAAAACACATCTCATAGATACCTACTACAGAATAACTAGTACTAACGTACCTACCTGTGTAAACCGACTAATCTATAGTAATATATAAAGCTGAAGAGTTTGTTTGTGTGTTTGTTTGTTTGTGCGCGCTAATCTCAGGAACTACTGGTCCGATTTGAAAAATTCTCTTGGCGTTGGATAGCCCATTAATCCAGGCAGGCTTTAGGCTATATAACATCACGCTGTGACCAATAGGAGCGGAGCATAACTAAACCGCGCGAACGAAGTCGCTGGCGGCCGCTAGTTTAATGATAATGGTCCTGATTCCCTTATTCACAAATTAAATTAAATTTAAGTCCAGGCCATTTTTTTATTTCTATTTCATTATGAAAAGGACAGAAGATACAATGTCAGTTTAATCCTGTCAAATTAAGATACTCCATAGACAGTTTAGACACGATTATAAACATGGCGACTAAAAATACGCCAGTTTACGTCAGGAGCGCACTAATTAGACAGGTCTAAATTGATCTATGGGATGTGTTTTTTATTATATTTATTAAGCATTTTATAGTGAAAAAAAAAACCGCTTTTAAGGGTCAGTGGAGTAATTGCGTAACACAATCTCAGTAGTAATGGTTTTCATTTTGACATGTCAACAACATTCAGTGCGTTATTTACGTTGATTAGCGGACACATTTTTCGAGCTAATGGAGCAATATTCTAATAAAAAGTAAAAAAAACTAAAACCCAACTACGACAAAAAACCACGCTGAAAAAGTATAAAACAAGATTTTCAGAATACTGAACTGAATAAAGTTGCTAATGTAGTTGCAAGTAAATGGACACAGTAGACTCTACCAAGATGCCTTCGTTGCAAATTGACAATAATGTCATACAATACTATTCTGAAGTATGCAATAATTATTATGTAGAGATAAATTTTCATGTTTGGAAAGGCGTAGTCACACGTTGTCAAGGTGCTACGGTAGGTAGGTATATGTAACGTGTGACTACGCCTTTCCAAACATGAAAATTTATCTCTACATAGTGAATATTGCATACTTCAGAATAGTATTGTATGACATTATTGTCAATTTATTCTATATTAATAATATATATATTCATAATGTACAAGTAAAGCGCTTTAAAATGATACCAAACACGGCATATTTATCTTAACTTTTTTTTTTTACTCTGTATGTTTTGTCCGCTAGAGGGCGCCATATTAGATTTTGTGAAACCCCATATAGCCTATAACCAGCGGACAATTAAGACGCTTCTAATGATATGTCATTTGTCGAATTCTGATAAGTAGTTTAGAAGTTACAATGGAACAGATGAACATACATACATACATACATAGCCTGTCAAAATCATAACCCTCCTTTTGCTTTGCCTTAGTCGAGTAAAAACAGACAGTGTTTTATGCAATTAGAGCATAGTATACGTATATCGAAGTCGTATATTGAAGTCGTGGTGGCCTAGTGGTTAAAACACCAGCCCCTCAAGTATGAGTGTACGGGTTTGATTCCAGGTCAGGGAAGTACCAATGTAACTTTTCTAAGTTATATGTACTTTCTAAGTATATCTTGGACACCAATAACTGATTAAAAGGTGAAGAAAACATCTTGAGGAAACCTGGACTTTAAGTCTGAAATCGCCAACCCGCATTAAGCAAGCGTGGTGATTACGCTCAATCCTTCTCTGTATGGTAGGAGATCTGTGCCCAGCAGTGGGACGATAAAAAGGTTGACGATGTTGTGTCGTGACTTAGGATTTGAAAAAACTCATCCCGGCGACAAACGAATATCATGATTTTGCCAAATTGTAGGTAAAATGTACGTATTTTTGTCAGATTGAGATTAGATTGTGACCGTTCTTTACATTACCAGAATAGGCTATTTGACAGTATTCAATTATTTGTGATTTTTTGCTTTAATTGCATAAAATAAGGGTTCTTTATATCATTTACAAGAGTTTTAATAAAAAATAATAACAATTATTATATCCAAAACACAAAAATATGTTTGGCTTTTTGTTTCTCGCGCCACACATTGTGAAACGATCCGGATTGGCTAATGTCGCGATGACGTCATACGCGCATCATCGCTTGTTTTCGGCAAACTTATAAACTGTTTTTCGGGGGTTTTTATCGATTTATTTGTACAACCCAGTACAGCACACCACTTGTAAACCATTTTATTAGATAACAACAGCAAATAATAATTAAAACAAACACCACTGAGAACAGAAAACCGCTTGTGACGTCACTTACCAGGCGCAACGCCATATTGCTGATTATATCGTTTTCGCGGCTTATTTGAATTTTTATTTGCATATTTCTTACGAAATACGTATTTAAAATTAAAAAAAATACTTTGGGTGAACTTCTTAACCGCAACCAAGTAATTCAAGATAAAAATTATAAATCTGTCAAATAGCCTATTGCCCCTTAGTTCAGGCCTACGTCAAATCCTGACGAGTTGTGATTGGCTAACACTGCGTCAGAAGACGTCACGGCACTATTCAAAGTAGTATGAATCCTGTATGAGAGGAGACCTGTGCTGAGCATTGAAACGATAAAAAAGGTTGATGCTGATAATTATATCAAAGGTTTGGTTGCTTAGATCGTGTTGTCAAACAAACATCTTTTGGCAATCTAAATCTACTGCAATTTCCGACCTACGGATTTAAAACTGTACCGATATATTCCATTTACTTCATCACTATTATGGTTTCTAGTGGAAAGTTGCAGATAGTGTTTTTGACATTAGAAAATGCTTATAACACGCATGGATAAGATTAGGAAAAGGTTAGTCTATATTTAGAACGGATAGCTAGAACTTGGGATGTGAGTAGATCAAAGTCGGGGTTGTATGATATACTTATGTTTCCTACTAATTGGGTTGTGGAGGTCAGATGTCAGCAGTCCTGCGTAAAATTGGAAAAGGATGACCGCTCCTGGTTAGGCTGGAATCTAGGTCGAAAATAATATAGGAAAGTGTAATTTTCTTTCATATTTTGACACGGGTTGCCATGGCATTAAGTTATTTTCTGTGATATGGGTTTGGAGACCTCCGACCGTAAAATTGCAATACAAATAAGTAGTTCTGTGATAGAATCACATCACAGCTAAAAATAAATAAGCATTTCGGTGGTAGGTCATATTATCGGCTGCCGGCAGAAGTTACCACCCACAGAACAGATAAAGTTAATATGTTATTTAAATATGTCTAACTAAAAATAAAATATTATTAATTAAATATAAAATGATTCAAACAATATATTTATCATATTCGTATATTTCTGAATTCTATCGATAATTTTAATTAACCACATAGGCATCTCACTATAAATAAACATGGCGCCCTGCATTTCGGCCAATCAGGGCAAAGGACAAAATGACAATGAGTAAAGTGTAGAGGACGCGTTGGATTCACTACATCGTACGCGGACTTCCTTATTGTTTTTCCAAAGCGAAGACAAACCGAGCAATGTAATTTTTTTTCTTCCTTGATGCAATAATATCATGAAAGTTTGGAATATCATTGTTTTCAGTATGTTTTTGTGTTTTTTACAAATTTTACTACAACATAATATTATTTTCGACTTACCGATGGAAAGATATACCACCTCGTTGTATAGTTGAGGTCTGGCTTTTTGCCCTGCATGTTATAATTGCACAATACGGCATTTTAAAGCGGAAGAGAATACTAAATGAATGTTTCGGACGTTCGGTCGACATAAGATTTGCGTCTTACATGTGTGGCACCGCTGCCACGCCCACTTGGCCTTTCCAGTTTTATTTACCTATTCCGTGTTACCACCCACCAGACAAAAAATTGCCGCCAAGTGATTCGTCGTGTTCCGGCATGATGTCTGCTGAAGCCGTACAGAGGACGGGTCTGAGCAGTTGTGTTGCGATGTGTGCCGGGCACTATGCGCCAAATGTTATTGTGTCGGAAGTTTGATCGTGGAGGGTCTCCGGATTAATCTCCCTCTGGCGCAGCATCGTTGGTCGTGTTGTTGGGTTTAACAGTGCATCACCTCGCTTAACTGCCGTCTTCCTTCCTACTCACTTAGATTTTTATGTGAATAGGCTTAATAAACTTGCGCGCTTTACCATCAACGATTGTATCACTGCTTACCATCAGGCGGGATTGCAGTCAAGCATTAGTTTATAATTATTAAAAAAAAACATCCCAACCTTAATTTAGCTGATTTTTTAACCTTGCCCCACGTATCGTAAGCTCCTCCACAAACATAAACAAACAGCTAGATCCGAAACAACTACTCACTTACACAAACAACCAGACCCTTAACAACTACTTGTGGATCATACAAATATTTATTCCGTACGTAATATAATACAAAAAGTTGTTCAATATTTGGTTATAGTTTTGTTATTCTCCACAGAAATTAAAGCATGTCTGACAGTTAAGTAACTGACCGTGGCCCAAACGCTCGAATCAAACGAAACATAAATTCGAACTCGTTAATGTTTAAAATAGTCGTTTCTCACAAAATATAAGATAGAAAGGATCATCAACGCGTATCTTTTTTTTTTATAATTATAAACTAGCGCTTGACTGCAATGCCGCCTGATGGTAAGCAGTGATGCAATCGTTGATGGTAAAGCGCGCTAGTTTATTACCCCATTCACTTAAAAAATCTTAGTGAATAGGAAGGAAGACGGCAGTTGAGCGAGGTGATGCAATGTTAAACCCAACAACACGACCAACGATGCTGCGCCAGAGGGAGATTGATCTGGAGACCCTGCACGACCAAACTCCCGACACAACAACATTTGGCGCATCGTACCCGGCACACATCGCAACACAACTGCTCAGACCCGTCCTCCGTACGGCTTCACCAGATATCATACCGGAACACGATGAATCGCTTGGCGGCAAGACTTTGTCTGGTGGGTGGTAACTTCTGCCGGCAGCCGATGTTACGGCCTACCACCGAGAAAATCTATTAACATATCTTACGTATCTTGTTAACATTGATTATGTCCGGATGATAGTAGGTCAAGCTACCCGAAACTGTCAAATATTCCCAATCAACCTTGAGGCTTTAAGGATAAAGTTGAAAATCTAATAAATAAATCTGACAGATTGTAGTAGCTTTGAATTTTTTCCAGATTGTTAAAAATAATTTTGGTATTCAGTACAGCACAACAGACAACAGCAGACTTTTACTGACTACCCTTACAGATCTGCGATCCAATACGATAGCCGGGCCTTACATCATCATTAACCTTTTTATCGTCTCACTGCTGGGCACAGGTCTCCTCTCATACAGAGAAGGATTGAGCCTAATGGACCTTACATACTAATCCTTAATCTAAATCTTATATAAAATTGTACACTTTAACCAAAAACTTAACCCACATTGGAGTTACATATGATATGTAGAACCTTTGCGAATTCACTCAAGTTGCATCATAGTACATCAACTCTCTCATGAACTTCGTTCACTACGCGCATGGCTCTAATGAGAGGACATTTCGCCAGCAGATTTTTTGCCGCCTCCATACGTACCGATCTGGCACGCAGAGTTCCAGGTGCCGCAGCACTCCCGGGTTATGCGTTTCGCCACGTAGTAGCTTCACTACACAAGCTGCGAGCGCAAAATCCCGTTGCACCTGAACGTGTTGTTTTGGTCTTTCTCTACTCTTATAGCCATCGAATTTCATACTCAAAACTTTTCTTACGACACTTTCCTCATTCCTGCATAATACATGCCCATACCTTGACAGCCGATTTCCACGAAACTTTTCAGCTACCGGTGTCACTTTCACACTCCCTACTCATTTCTTATTTTATCCAGTCGTGTAACACCACATATCTCTCTAAGCATTCTCATGTCAGCTGCATGCAATTGCCTTTCACTCATCCTTTTTGTGGGCCGACAGTCTGATCCATACGAGGACACTTATGTAAGTCGTATCGTATACTATTTTATACCTGTGCTAAAGTCAAGGGTTTTTTCTTACGTAAAAAACCTACAAAAGTCACAGAAAGTAAACTTACTCATAAATGCAGATTTAGGTCACATGGCTCATGAATAATAATTATGATTATAGGTACAAATGCCAGCAGATCAAGCTACCAAAACAGTCAAACCCAATCAAACTTGAACTTAATACTTCAGTGATAAAGTTAAAAATCAATTTAAGGTTTGACTGATTGCAGCAGCTTGATGTTTTTTTTTTTTTTATTAGTTATAAACTAGTGCTTGACTGCAATCCCGCCTGATGGTAAGCAGTGATGCAATCGTTGATGGTAAAACGCACTAGCTTATTAAGCCTATTCACTCAAAAAACTGAGTGAATAGGAAGGAAGACGGCAGTTGAGCGAGGTGATGCAATGTTTAACCCAACAACACGACCAACGATGCTGCGCCAGAGGATGATCTGGAGACCCTCCACGACCAAACTCCTGACACAACAACATTTGGCGCATCGTACCCGGCACACATCGCAACACAACTGCTCAGACCCGTCCTCCGTACGGCTTCACCAGACATCATGCCGGAACACGACGAATCGCTTGGCGGCAAGACTTTGTCTGGTGGGTGGTAACTTATGCCGGCGGCTGATGTTGTTGCTTACCACCGAGAGGAATGATGTGCTAGAATAGAATGCTCTTTATTGAGTACACCATATAGATTACAGAACAAATAAATATGAAGATTTTACAAAGGTTGACATAATGGGCGGTCATTAAGGAATCTTTTACAGACAACCTTTCTATGGAATACCAAGGGGAAGGATAGATCAATAGTCCAGGTATTCTTCGGTGTACTATTTAGATTATGCATTTTATATTACAACTAGCTTTCCGCCCGCGGCTTCGCCCGCGTGGAGTTCGGTTATATCGCGCTTTTTAGATTTCCCTCGGGAACATCATATTTTTTCGGGATAAAAGGTAGCCTATGTACTTTCTCAGGGTCCAAAGATTGTCTGTGCCAAATTTCATCAAAATTGGTTAAGAGGTTTAAGCGGGAAAGCGTAACAGACAGACAGACAGACAGACAGACAGAGTTACTTTCGCATTTATAATATTAGTATGGATTAGTATGGATTGCTAGTTTCTTCAACAAGTGGAATTACTGTAATTTTTTAGCGTTGTCTTCATACGAAAGTTTCGCATAAAATATAAATTAATGGGTTGTTTGCGAATGAGCGGTTGGACGCTATCCCGTCAGTGAGTCAGTCACCCATTGCATATTGAATTAATTACTTTTTGTACTCACGCCGGTGGTGCATTATGTCATTGAGTGACTCAGTCCGATTAAAGCTTAGACATGACGGGAGCATAGGGTTATCTGTTTACTTATGATGTATTGAAAAAAAACATGTGGTTACTGTATATTTATATTATGACTAATTTGGATAGTAGGTACTGTAGTAGGTTGTAGCTAGACCTTCAATATTATGGAGATTTTTAACAAGACTTATGATGATCAACTCTATTTAGTTTTACCTTTTCTACTTATAACTTTGATTATCTATTTGACCCTAAAGATTAAAACGTCAATACAAAATACCTAATATAAATGAGGTCTGTCGGCTGAAATGATGATAATGATGATGACCAGGGCCCTAGTCTGCTATTACAATCATGTCAGAATGGCGTCAATATGATTTTTCAGTGATCAATTAACCACTGGAACGTCATAATGACGCCATTTGAACATTTATTAATACACCCCACTCCATTTTAATAAATTTTCAAATTAAGTAGCACTTTTCAGAAAAATATTTCTTCTAACGGGTTTTATATTAATGGCAATAAGGCAATGTCATTCTGTCACCATTCCATTACGAGACGACCGACAATTTATCGATCATTATGAATTTAGCAGATTACGAACTTTTAGCACAATGGCAATGGAATGACAATGTAATCGTGTTGGAATAACAAATTTATAAAAATAGCAGGCTACGACACCGGCAGGGTTTAATAACATTCATTGCGTTATTTACGTTGTTGAGACGGCAAATTTTTCGAACATATGGAGCTGTGTGGTGTTTTCGACAGATAAAAGCTGAAGAATGAGATTGCGACCGTTCTCAAAAGTACGAAACTTGCCTCTCAGATTCGTATAACCCAGAAGACCAGCGTGTGTTGCCAGTGAAGACATACGAAACTGAAACATGGTAGCTCATAATGGGCCTCAAGCCAGCGCCAGACACAGGCAAATAATTGTACAAATATTTGCGCGTGTGTAGCAGGTAACGCAAACATTTGAACACAAACAACTTTGAACGCTTTAATGTGCGCTCGAAACCGACAACGAATGACAAACTACAAACGTTCTAACAAAGCTTTGAACAAATACTCAAATAACCGTGCTACACTTGTGTCCAACCAAGTGTTCAAATAAGTGATCAAATATTTATTTTATTTTATTTTTATTTAATATGGGACAATAAACAGCTATAATATAAAAAAAATTGACAAACAATATATAACATTATAGGTAGTATAACAATATTGCAGCCCACTACATTATCCGCATGTTAACAATACAAGGAATAAGGTAAACAGAGCGCCACTAGATGAGCATTATTCAGCATAAGCAATATACATATATATATATATAATCAAGAACACCTGAACACAATAAAAAAAAAATACAAATTTTGAATAATACTGGAATTAATAACAGGGTTTTTTCCTTATTAACACAAACACGAATTAAGACCAAACAAAAAAAAAATAAAACAAGAAAATAATTAAGGAAATTAAATAAGTACTACTAGTGCTACTAGTAGTACTACTAGTATTTGAACTATATCTAGCGCCGGCTTCACACGCAAGCCCAAAGTCACACAAAGGGCGATGGCAAGAGCTATGCTCGGAGTTTCTCTGCGCGATCGAATGACAATTATGAGGAGATCCGCAGAAGAACCAAAGTCACCGACGTAGCTCTTCGAGTCGCTAAAATTAAGTGGAAGCGGGCGAAGCACATTGTACGTAGAACCGATGGCCGTTTGGGCAGTAAGGTTCTGGAGTAGCGGCCACGTACCGAAAGACGCAGCATAGGGGGGCCCCCAACAAGGTGAACGATTGACCTGGTGAAGGTCGCGGGAAGCCGATGGATGCGGGCAGCACAAGACCAGACATCGTGGAAAGCCTTATTCCCGCAGTATACCTCTATAGGCTGACGAAGAAGTCTTCTTCTTCGTCAGCCTATAGAGGTCTACTGCTGGAAAAAGGCTAGATACTCAGATAATCATGTATAAAACAAAACAGTGACAATGAAATATTTTAAAGCACGTCCTGTCTATTACCAACCTTACATTAATATTAATAGTTAATGCATGACGAATGCACTTACATTTTGGCACTGAACCCGCTTTCTATGCAGCACACGGGTTTTGGTGTCATCAATCGAGCTAAATAAGCGAACTGCCTTTTGATATGTTAATATTTAGTTAATAGGCAGCTAGTTCAGGCAAATTATACATCAGTACTATTTAGAATTAAGCAAAATGTTATAATAATTATGTAGGTACACAGCTGAGAAATAACAATTTATTATTATTGTTATTTATTTAATATTGTTCCAAAATCTACCCAAGGACAGGGTGTGGAGGACTTTGTTGATATTATTTATTATCCCCTTATTCATAAACGTTGCTTAAAGTTAACAAATGACTTCACCCGCTCTGGGCGGAGCGGGTGAAGTCATTTGGTGCGACGGCCAGGGCCACGGTTTCTTTTTTAACCAACCCGCAACCCTGACCCAGGAGGCATCGGTCTTGCGCGCGTGAAACACAACGCGCCGTTGCGTCGACGCGGGCCTGGTCTACGGTGGCCGTGAGTTCGATGTCGTCTCCCGACCGGGGCGTCTACTGCGGCGGCTAGTGGCATGAGGGCGCTGGGATTCCTGCTATCTCACGCGCTCCGCCTCCTTCTTTGCCAGTATCACTGCTTCGCAGAAAGAGATGACGGCCTGCCATGCACTCTCTCTGGATGCGGCGGTCATTAACCTGTAAGCGCTTCCTTATCAATATGTACATCATATAGAAAATATTAAAAATGAAAAATAATTTCCTGTAACTAAACTAATGGATATCCATACTAATATTATAAATGCGAAAGCAACTCTGTCTGTCTGCCTGTCTGTCTGTCTGTTACGCTTTCCCGCCTAAACCTCTCAACCGAATTTGATGAAATTTGGCACAGACAATCTTTAGACCCTGAGAAAGAACATAGGCTACTTTATATCCCAGAAAAATTTGATGTTCCCGAGGGAAATCTAAAAAGCGCGATATAACCGAACTCCACGCGGGCGAAGCCGCGGATGGAAAGCTAGTATTTCTATAATTTTTTTGTGGGTAGACTGAGAATGTGTTGAGGTACATGATGTGTAATTTATTGTCGTATTGTCAGCACCACTCTGTATGTATGTATGTACATATTTTGTACTTTTATTACAAAGTATACCTTAAAAACAACCTGCACCCTAATTGTGTAACACATTTTTACTATGAATTGCTATCTATTGCTTCATATGTTCGAAAATTGTTACTGCTTAACAACGTAAATAACGTAATGGATGTTGTTGAACTGTCAAAATTAAACCCATTGCTGCTGATAGTGTGTTATGCAATTACCCTGCTGTTTCAACTTCTATCTTATGCTATTGCGAATGGAATATGCTATTTCATATCTGGCCCATTAGGGGGTGATGTGTCCGTGTGAATAAAATCCCCTTATAAATAATGAGGATAAAAAAATGTTTGCTCCGTTAAAGTGCGGCCGGCGAGAGAACACGTTCTTGATGCCTGTCAGTTTCATGTTACCTAATGAATACGTATTTGCGATTTTAGCCTTAATCTAAAGTAAGCTAAGTCACTCGAATTTTCGAACTGACAGGTGTTTTCGAAGGCCAAACTATAGTAGGTTTCTTTATGTTATAAATTAATGCTTAACTGCAATTCCGCGTGATGGTAAGCCTTGCACTGATGCAATCGTTGATGTTAAATCACACTAATTTATTACGAGCCTATTCAATCTAGATTTGAAGACACATAAATTATGATCTGACGGGAAAACCGTAATAAAAGTCAAAATCAGTTGAAAGACTGTAAAAAAAAGTTTTATTTTTATATGTTATCTTATTCCGAATGAAGTACCTACAGTTTTCACGGTAAGATTTACAGTAAACACCACATATAGCAACAGAGGATCAGAAAAACAAATGTTTATCTAGCACAAACATAATCATTAAAAAAATATTCAGTAAAAATACTGTGTTTTTCTGAAGGTAAAAATAATGATTTCGTGGAACGGCTGTTATAAGGTTAAAGGAAAATAATGTATGTACATGAAAGCTTTAAAGAAATGTATGGTATCAGTTACAGGAACGTAGGTCGTAGCTTCTCTGTTAAAAATGGGCTTATGCCCGTTTCCATGACGATACTAAGTGACTTTACCTATATACATTCTTACAGGACGTAAGGTATTTTTGTCTCTTTGTTATTAAACGTTACTTTTTATTTATACGAACCCTGGATAAAGTTTCTTCAGAATAAGCAACTGAATCGATTCCAATCATTTTTACACCACGTTATATTTTTTTCCAAATACATTTAGAAATTGTTGCAGTGTGGGTACTGAGCGCGCTACACAGTTGACGGTAGATCATATAGCATTAGGCGCGTGAGGCGCGGGCGGGCGAGCGGTGCGTTGTAAGATAACAAGCTCATAACTTTCTAAAATTTTGTAACATCTTTTTAAAATTTAATTAATATAGATTCTTTACTTAAAATACTAGACAGGTGTTTCCGTTTAATAACGTTGTGTAACCGCCCCATTACTACAGAACCCAGAAAAACAGATTAAATTTTCATGCACAGACAGCTGTGCTACTGGGGAGTGTTCGCCACTTCTTCTTTCCAACAAAAGCACTAAGAATTGGTGAAGGGCGGGCGTTTTGATAGATGTCTTATGTAATATTGACGATCTCAACTTATTTTGAATAAATGACTTTTGATTTTGATTATGTTTAAAACCCAGACAGGCGTTTTACTTGTGTAAATAATTTATTCCATCACCACTGTTTTCAAAACGGTGAAGAAACCAGCAAAAAAGTCGAAGATTAGTCTATGAACTCGTACTGGGCCAGCGTGGTGGATTATGGGCCACTCCCTCTCATTAGGAGGAAGCGTGTATCTAAGTAAGGGGGACATTATAGGCTGAACAATGAACATATAAAATTTTTAATCGTCATCATCATAATTTCAGCCGAAAGACGTCCACTGCTGGACATAGGTCTCCTGCAAGGATCTCCCCGACGACCGGTCCTGCGACCTTCGCCAGGTCGTCGGTCCACCTTGTTGGGGGCCTACCCACTCTGTGTCTTCCGGTGCCTGGTCGCCACTCGAAAACCCGTCGGCCTCATCGGGTATCGGTCCTACGGGCAATGTGCCCAGCCCACTGCCATTCAAGTATTGCATTTCTTCGGGCTATGTCGGTTACTCTCATTCTTCTGCGGATCACCTCATTTTTTACTCTCATTTCACCGTATGGTGAACGAAGTCCATGATAGACTGGACATATTTTCGTCTTCTTTGAGTGAACTCGCAAGAGTTTTATTAAATGTTGTTACTTTTATTTAAGAATTAGTGTATGTAGGTATATTAAAGTATTGGTGGATAACTGCACTGTCGCATTAGGGTAAGACCTGTAAGGACAGTTGTAAACTGATAAATAAATAAATAAATTTCTGATTTGAACACGCAGTGAAACCCCAAGCACCATTGGACTCTGAGTGAGCTTTCTTATAAGGCCATTGTTAGCGACCACGTCTCAGTTCCATAAGTCTTCACTGGCAACAGTTACTGGTCGAAGAATTTTGTCTTTAGACACTGCGGTATTTTGGACGAGAAGATGCTACGTAGCTTCCCGAAAGCAGCCCAGTCGAGTTGGATTCGACGATGACCTCTTTCTCGAAGTTGGACCTACCTAACTGATTAATCTATATTTTTAGTGTAATTGATTGCAATTTTGAATAAGAAGCAGTAAATTTAGTAATGTAACAAGTCGAGGTCATAACCAGTGATGACATAAAAAGCCATGAAATATACAACAAAAGAAAAAAAAAATGAACTGACTCGGGTTTTGCCATCAATCAGATTTAATAACCCTTTTTGATATTCTAATATTGTTTCAAAGATCACTCAAGCACAGGATGGGAAGGCCGTAAGATTAGATTAGCTTTGGTACTGATAAAGTACTTACTGTGAGTAGATACTTATCCTGGTTATAAAAATCAGTGCTTCAGTAGTACTCAAGCCTTTTATACAAAAATGGTATAAGTGGTTTATGTTCTCGTAACTTTACTCGACTACTTGAGATTAAATTGAAGGTGCTTCAATTTCGTTTTCTGAGCTCTTTGTAATTACAGATTAATTTTGGTGAAATATGAAATAGCATCAAAGAAACGGGCTCATGGAGACGGATGAGAAGTAATTCTTTGACTCAATAAATGTCACATTAGTCGATTAGAGCTCCTGGGTAATAAATTTGTTTTACCACACTCTGTAGTTTTCTTATCCGATAGTAAAATGGCAATAAGATTAACATTAATAACTAGAGAGATATATATTATTTAAATTACTTACGTAATATTATAATAGTGAAAGACTGAAGTTTATTACTCTAAACAGCTAAACGGATTTGGATTAAAAATTGCCACACAAATAGTTGAAAAGGAAGATTACAATATACAAATTTTTATTCCGATATTCCTACGGTATCACAAATTAAGCGCGGGTGAAACCGCATTGCTTAGCTGGGGATTGAGAAAGCTATCGAGACTAAGTCGACTCAAATCTGAATTTCTTTGTCTTTTTAAAAAACGTTGCCCCACACAAGGAACTTCTCTTGTATCGTGGATGCGTTCACAACCGTATAAATCGCATACACAAACATTCAGACCCTGATTAACTACTTGTAGGTCAAACAAATATTTGTTCCGAGCGGTATTCGGACCCGCGACAGGCAGCACAGCAGTCAATAGCTTAACCACTGCGCTAACCGCGCAGTCGTTAGCGCAGTGATTAATCACTAAAAAAAAACTCCTCATCTGAAGAAGGATGACGTCATCACTACCTATCCTGTTCATTAGCCTCGCGTTTTCTATATCATATTTCCTTGATCTGCCCAAATTCAATTAATAATTGCCTAATTTACAGAAGATCCTGTGTAAAAGATGAATGACATTCGGGCAGATCAAGGTATGATTCTTAAGAATTCAATTAATAATTGCCTAATTTACAGAAGATCCTGTGTAAAAGATGAATGACATTCGGGCAGATCAAGGTATGATTCTTAAGAATTCAATTAATAATTGCCCAATTTACAGAAGATCCTGTGTAAAAGATGAATGACATTCGGGCAGATCAAGGAAATATGATATAGAAAACGCGAGGCTAATGAACGGGTCAGGTAGTGGTGACGTCATCCTTCTAAAATATGTAGTTGAGATTATTAGAGCAAACTCCAGAAAATTACACGTAACTCTTAGGAATTCTACAAACAGCATTAGTGAAGAGTTACATTTGGTAGTTGGTATAAATATATGCATGTACATATACTATCCAGTCACTCGTGTTCATAAGGCTTGTTTGTTTTAGTCCTATTTACAGATACGAGGTGAATAAACTCATATACAAACAATAAATAATGTGTGAAACTGTGGGAATTTTTTACCCTAATATTGAAAAAATGTGCTATTGCATTAACGTATTGTCATATATGGAAAATGAAAGTTGCGGACAAAGTTTCAAATACAGATATTTAAGGCTATAGTGCAAGAATAAGAATACAATAGATAGATTTTTTGAAACAAGCTTTCGCTAGGATTCGACATGGGGTAGGAAGGAGTATGAGTAAGGTAATACAAGTATGTGCGGGATCCAGTTCTTGAAAATGACCATCACGTTACACTGGCATCGATCTATCATTACTGACACGACTAGTGTTGCAAACAAGCCTGATATAGTAGTGATAGATCGACCAGCTCGCCTCGGAATGAGTCCATTCTACATATCGATGTTACCATGTCACATGACGGGAATCTCATGAATGCTGATAAGGAGAAACAAATTAAATAACTTGACTTGGCATACGAAATTGTTGACATGTGGAATGTGAACTTGGCTGTTATTGTACCGATTGTCGAATCGGCCATTGGTCTAATAGCCGAAAGCTTCGACCAACATCTATCGAGGCTCTCTTTAGGCAGTTTGATCAAAGGTCTGATTCAAATGGCAGTACTCCTCGCTACGGCCCGCATCGTGAGGAGGTTCCTGCCTCTGGAACTCTAACCAGTGGTAGCTTGGACCCTGCTCCCGACATCGGTGGACCCACAGAAAAGATAATGTTGGTGGACCACTTATTAATTACTAGCTGCGCCACGCGGATTCACCCACGTAGGTTTCAGTATGTTTATTTTATATGCTCCGCTCCTATTGGTCTCAGCGTAATGTTATATAGGTTATATAGCCTAAAGCCTTTCTGGATTAATGGGTTATCCAACGCAAAAAGAATTTTTAGCGCGTTTAAACAAACAAACTCTTCAGCTTTGTATATTAGTATCCATAGAATTGCATAATAATGCAATAAAGAAATGCTGAACAGTCCATAACAAACGAGTACACGGGTCGTGCAATAACAGTTTCATAACACAGTTTCAAAATCATGTATCAATTGAGAATATTATGATATATATAAGATCATAATTTTTCTGCCCTAATCCTAATATACAATATACATGTTCGGGATAAGTGCAACATATATTTTTCTTCCGTAATTCTCTATTAGATTAGTCTCCTATTTCTAGCCATATCATGTTTAACACAATCTATCCATAGTTATTTTGGTATTCCCCTTCTGCAATCCACATTTATAATCGAAACATTCCTATCGATTTCTAAATTCAGATGTTCCTTATTAAACTAAATAATCTCTGCGTCTGTCTTCTTGATTAAAATTTCCGGTTTCCCCGAATGTAAATAATTGTCTGGTTCATATTTTCTTCTAATTCAGTATCCTGTTTTATTCTCACGGGACAGTACTTTTTTATTGTAGAGACTTTTTACAAATCCATCAATATCTTCGCGTTCTATTCGACAGTTTCAATTTCTTGTGCTAAGAGTGTCCCAAGATAGATACTTTTGTACACACCAATATCGTCTTGGGATAGCTATATCTTAAAATTTCTCCGATCAAAATTTCTGTCGCCATTGAAACCGATTTCACTAGTGTGTTTTACTGTTAAATTAAAACTTTAAAGAATTTCACTTTGACTAGTCTTGAGTGTTCATGTACATTTGTGTGTGTATCTGTTCCCTTTTCGTCCCTCTTCGGGTACAGAATACTTCAAACTGCTCGAATAATTCAATCAAATTTTAAGTCACGTATAACGTTTGCTTAGAAATCCAAACTAATTATACCCATACGACCACATAAATGGTCATGCATTCCACAAAATACTTATAAATAGAGATCTACAAAACCTTAAGACCTATTTGCATCCTGCAGGGTAATTGCGCAACACAGTATCAGCAGCAATGGGTTTCATTTTGATATTTTTTTAAATATCCGAAAATGTATTTTTTTTAACAGTTACTCTAAACAGCTGTTTATAAATAGTAATTTCTAGAAATGATATATTTCTAACAGTTTCATGAAAAAAGGACATAACACAAAAAAATTAAGCAGAACGGACAAAGCGCATTATAAAAATAAAAAATAAAACAAAAAAAAAAATGAAAATATGTATAAAATATACATTTTCGAAAATCGCAAAGTAAATGGATGTGGGATTCGAACTTGCTGCTCGTCTAATGCGAACCGGGACTGTGACGAACAGAGCCAACCATGCCTCGCGGTTAGGTTGTGAAATTACGCTTCTAAATGTAGATGGAATAGAGAATGGTTGTTATAGATTTAATAGAACGTGCGTATTTCTCGATGCACGACGCCTCACGCATCGATGTACTCGCGCGGAGCGCCCCGCGCCCCGCAGTGGGCGGGGCTAGTCGTGTCCCACTTCGTCTGCTTCACCCCCTCAAATACCTAAAAGTTTGCTATTCACAGCGTCTTAAATGAAATTTATTGTGTTATATTCGTTTTTGAGCAGACACATTTTGGAACATATGAAGCAATGGATTGGCAATATACTTCGAAATGATTCCAACTGATAGTAATATTTATATGGCCATTAGCTTTACAGAATTGTTTGAAATTACCAAATAGCTCGTTTATTAGATCCATTTATACATATTCTTCTTTTTCTTCTTCTTCTTCTTCAGCCTATAGATGTCTACCGCTGGACAATGGCCTCCCCCAAGGCTTTCCACGCTGACCAGTCTTGTGTTGCCGGCATCCATCGGCTTCCCGCGACCTTCAGGTCCGACCAGGTCATCGGTCCACCTTGTTGGGGGCCTCCCTACGCTGCGTCTTCCAGTACGTGGCCGCCACTCCAGAACCTTACTGCCCCATCGGCCATCGGTTCTACGAGCAATGTGCCTTGCAAACTGCCACTTAAGTTTAGCGACTCGCAGAGCTATGTCGGTGACTTTGGTTCTTCTGCGGATCTCCTCATTTCTGATTCGATCACGCAGAGAAACTCCTAGCATAATTCTTTCCATTGCCCTTTGTGTGACTGAGCCTTCGTATGAGGCCCCTTGTGAGCGACCACGTTTCAGTTCCGTTATACATAATATAGGGTGAGGTGTCCAACAGTGAACCATGAAAAAGTTGCAGATTCATAGCTCAGCGGGTTCTAAAGATAATGAAGATTTTTCTTTATTATTGGACTGTCTATATATCTGGCTATAATTTGGCATTTTAATTTTAGAACCAAACGTACTAAGTTAGAATATATTTAAGTTTTTTTAAAAGACGGCAAATGGCTCACTGAGTCCACCACGTGGGACACTCTGAACCGGGGCCAGGTCAACAGTGAACCAATATGTATACAGTGAAGCTTCCTATTTATTTTACGGCAAATTATGACTATTTATGCAACAAAACTAAAGGGGAAGCAATAAAACGCCTTGTTAACGTTACTAAGTAATCAAATAATTTTTTTTGACAAAGTTTTTTAATTTTAAATACGAAACGTCCATTTTTTACTAGCAACACACGTGTTCTTTTCTGTGGCCTCCAATTTTCCTAGGCGCTGCCTTGATTCGCCCTATTCTGAAATAAAAACAGCATAAAATTAACCGGCTCACGGTTCCAATTACATTCGTGGTTCACTGTGTACTACACCCACCATTCAACGTTTAAGATGATGTTAAAAACAAATGAAAAGAGTTACTGTAGTAAATTCAGTTGTATACGATAGCCAAATAAACGTTATATTAGGTATAATAAATGTTACATAATATAAATACACATAACAGAAGTAATACGAAAAGGTAATACTTACGTTTTATTGCGTTTTATCGCCGAAAATCGTATTGCGATCCGCCAAGCGGACGTCTTTGATGCTAGCTAGTTCCCGACTGACCAGCAGGCGCGGCAGTAAAAACTGAGTATATTCGTGTCCAAGCACGGTTCGAAAACGTAGCGTGTACAAAGTAAGAAGGGTGGCTCAATGTGTACCACTGGTTCACTGTTGGACATCTCACCCTACATATATATATTTAAGTATATATTATACATATTACAATGTAAAAACTGGGCATAAGATAAAAATTAGCTAACTTAAAGAAGAAACGTTGCGGTTTAAACTTCTTTGCTATTCTGTCAAACCCAACCAACGAAACCAAATGGCAACTTGATTTAAAAAGTCTGAATGATGTACGTATATTATTAGATTCTAATCCAATTTTCTGTGGGAAATTGCAACTGCAATTGGATTTTTGTTATGTGCCGGATATAGGTTGATCGATGGTAACACTTTGATACATGATGACAACATTTTGATATATTGTACCACTTACGGCACCCAATGTTATTTCCGTTCGCAGTTGCTTCTTGGCACTTGATGAAATTATTATTTTATGTAAAGAGATTGGCGTGAAAAGTTTTTAAGCATTAAAAAAATCAAATTGTATATTAGTTACCTCTTTACAAAACAGTATTTGAAAAGTTGAAGAGATCTCATGAATAAATTATCAATCTAGAAAGTCAAAATCTTGTCTCTAATGCCAACATCTGATATCGCAAATTGAATCGTGTTATCATAATGATGATCTTGTAACATCTATGAATATCGTAGGTTTTTCAAAACGACACATTCAAAATAGACCCACTAAAATGAAATAATATTCTTTATTTTATAAATAGGATAATTATCGGAATCACATTCATATGTCGCCGTCGTAATGACATAAAAATCTAATGTAATCATTTGTCAGTAACTCAATTCAAAACGGTACCTTAGACAGGGCATTTGCGTAGGTCACATAAAATACTCCAATTGTTACCGAATCAAGACTGTCATTAAACACTTATGAGGCCTTTTCCAAATAGAGGAAACAAAAAGAAAATTATAAGTAGAAACTATCAATGTTAATTTGTAGATACATAAGTATAATCAACTTATAATTTTCCCACTTTTGGGGCACAGGACTCAGCTCTCTGTGAGAGGGAGCGGGCCATAATCTACCACGCGGGCCCAGAGCAGTTTGGTAGATGTCACATGCCTTAAAATTTTTTTTTGCCTCTAGCACATTTTCCTCACGATATTTTCCTTCAGCGTTGATATATAAATGGTAAGCAACAGTAAAAGCTGAATTTATCAAACATGAAACAGCATTGACACCAACAACGTCATAATATGGCAACCGTCATTCTTAAATTGAATGCAAAGTAAACGATGACGAAACTTGTAAGAAGGTAAACCAAACAATCGTAGGCGCTTCGCCGAAACGCAAGTGTATATGCGTGGAAATATTTATGATGACGTCATTGTAAGCTAACAGTAAAAGTGATCAAAAGCAATGTAAATCCGTTTTAAGCTATGGCGTCGAAAGCCGGAAGAGCAATAAAATAATACTTTCTTTACGATAAACGGATATGCTTGTAAGATAATAAAATGGATGCGCACTATCGTACGTAAAACATAAAACAATGACGCATTAAACTTGACACATCTAGGTTTTACTCGACGTGTGACGTAAAGTTTCAGTTACGATGTCATGAAAGCTTGTTTCATGTAGCAAAAGTTATATGTAGTAGAGGTGAATAAAGGTCAATATTTTTACAACTCTGACCCCTCTCAGCGACTTCCTTAGTCAAGGTTTCCCTCAGGGGATGTCTTTAGCGTGTAGTCGCTTAGTCTTTAAGTCTTATCTCTGGCTAGAAGTCTTACTTTATTAAGGCACACACAGGCAGCCGACCTTCTCGTATAACGTGCCAGATGCCAATTGTAAAAAAAAAATGAGGCCAGTATTCCAGCATGGTGACTCACTTCTTAGAAACAATACTAACAGATTGAAAACCAATATGGAAGAAAAGAAAGTAAACAATATTGTATTTCCGAAAACTACTTTCACACTGAAGTATTTATGGAATCAAAACAATACAAAAATAACATCCAATTAGTATCTAAACGTTTAAACCAATAGCTTATATTCCTGTTCGAAAGCCATTGTCCAATTGTTAACCATTTTGGTCAAGTCCAATGTAGGATATTGATGTCATCAAGTATCTGAGCATACTGAAAGGCGGAAAAATTTCTATCGTTCTGTGTCTTTTACAAATTATTTTAATCTTATGCAGTCTTTGAGTTTTCACACGAATATCCTCCTCCTCAAGTCGTTCTCCTCATTACTGAGGGTCGTGGTGTCCCTGTGGAATTATCTTCTCCTTTACGATAGCTTGCCATCTGTTACGATCCCTGGCCGCGAGTATAGCATACGAATACATTCAAGCCCTAAAATGGTGGCTATCTCTTTTAAGACAGCCATGAATCTTTATTTCAGTCTTTTGTTGTTCAATACTTATTACTCACAATCGAGTGATAACTAGTAGGGAATGTCATAAATTACTGTCCCTCTGTTTGGTTGTCCCTTCCTCCCAAAACAAAGTCTGAGTACACAAAGTTATTCCGTCAACAGTGTCCCTTACAATATTAAGTTTTATTCTCGTCATCTAATACTGGCTCCTCCAATTTCCTCTCATTTGATCCTCTTATTTTTCTTCTATACATTGAGCTAGAATATCTCCGAGCGACCGAAATATTTGTCTGACCACAAAATACTGTATACTCTAGATTACTTAGCCAGACACCCGGAAAGTTTGCTAGACTGTGCATAAATAGAAACACAATGGGACGTCTTCTCTGATAAACTTATAAGGAAAAATTGTATTATCTTAATTACAAAGGCGGGGTCGACAAGATAGCGATATACGAGAAGTTTCCTTTGGGCAAAATAATCCAATACTACGTAATAGTAAAGTGCGTGGTAGCTACAGGACACTTTTTCACATTTACCTACAGGTAGGAAGAAAAATATGTTCATTTATCATAAAAAATGTACCTACACACAAAAATGTAATTCATCCTTATAACATGGAAAAATAAAAATTCACAAGCATACAGCAGAAACAGTCGACGGTTGCACGCCGTGACTTTAGCTAGAAGGTTTTTATTCACCATGATGCTGCGCTATAGAGACACACAGAACAGCGCTGATTTTCTATGGTTACCAGAAAAGTATCTAAAAATATTTATTCAAACAAATAGGTAGGTTATAAAGACCATCAAGACAACCAAGATAGAGAAAAAATATGAGAAGAAATATAAAGTAGATCTATCTTCAAGACAATCAAATTCATTGAATTATTTTCACTGCCAATCTTCATCCTAAACCAGCATTTCTACTTCTCACACCGTATAATTTATTGCTTGGACTATAAATACTATTTTACGTTGGGATACAATTTCAACGTTTTACTATTTTCTATCTATGTGCGTGCTTCAGTAAACATAGATCAATCAACAGGAGCAATTACGTTCAGTTCAGACTAAGCTCTACGAAGTACGAGGCAAGAATTTCAATATAATGCGACGTAGCCAGTAACAAATTTTTACAGTAACAAATACACCGTTTGATTCTCTGTTTTGTCGAAGTTCCAAAAGACTACTAAAACTTGTCAGCTTTTATCATCATCATCGTCAACCTTTCTATCCTCCCACTGCTAGGCAAAGGTCTCCTCTCATACAGAGAAGGATTGAGCGTATTCACCACGCTTGCTCAATGCGGGTTGGCGATTTCAGACTTAAAATTCCACGTTTCCTCAAGATGTTTTCCTTCACCTTCAGTCATTGGTGTCCAAGAGATACTTTGAAAGTACATATAACTTAAGAAGCTTTACTTGATAATATTAACATAGAACAATTAGAGTAAAGACCTGTTCACCTAACTTCATTATTTTTAGCATTTCAGCTGAAAGCCATCCGCCGCTAAAACTAGGCCTCTCCCAAGCACCTGATCTACACTGCAGCCTTCACAAAGTTGTTAGTCTATTTTATGGAAGCACTCAACCATCAGGTGCCAAAATGTTTTGACGTAGACTATCCCGCATTGTGACAAAACGGACATATCCTAGAACCACAACTTCGAAGACATGTGTCACCTATCAAACTGCACTGAGCGTACATCATCGGGCCATATGGTGGATAATGGCCCCTCTCTCTTACAAAGTGTATTCCAGCAGTGATAATAAATACCTACCTTATTATTCAATCCCTTATATTATTCTTTTCCGGGAGCTCAAGTGACAGGTGGATGATATAATAAAAACCATTGACCTATTTAGCTTGACACTTGAAATAAAGACGTGGCATGATATTAAAATCGTGGTGGCCTAGTGGTTAAAACTCCTCTCAAGGATGAGTGTGCGGTTCGATTCCAGGTCAGGCAAGTGTACTTTCTAAGTATATCTTGGACACCAATGACTGATTAAAAGGTGAAGGAAAACATCTTTAGGAAACCTGAACTTTTAGTCTGAAATCGGCAACCCGCATTGAGCCAGCGTGGTGATTACGCTCAATCCTTCTCTGTATGAGAGGAGACACGTGCCCTGCAGTGGAACGATAAAAAGGTTGATGATGATGATATTGTTAATAGGTTTAGTAGTCTCTGTTCTGTTTCAAAAACTTGATACCTACACAATATTTTAAGGTTTGCAGCAATTTTGCAACACTCATTAGATTTACAGGTCCTTAGCAGTTTCGAGTTACAAATGTACTGACACAACGCAATGTTAATTCGAAACTTCTGATAAGAATACGCCAGAGAGACCCAATTACATTAGGAACTCAAATTGGGAACGGAACCCTAAGAAACGAAACTAGAGGATTGTTCAGATGTCAATTTTATGGAGGAAGTCGTAAGTGCCAAATAAAACGTATTATTGCGTTATTTGTTAGCTATTAAATGAGAAACGTTGACCGTTGAAGGTCAGTGTTGGTAGTATTTCCGCTGGCATATTCCTATAGGAAATATGTGAAGAAAATGATCTAAGAAAAGCTTTCAACGATTCTTGTTCATTAGAAATTTTAAGAAGACGTGCTCAAAAATGTTCATACAAATAGAGTGTTTTAAATTATATAATTATTACTACACTGCATCTACGCTGTATCTTCCACGGTAATTTGCTTACAAAAACTGCACAGTCTGCAAACACCTAGGCCATAGGTCAGAGGACACAAGTTCACGGGTTTTTTATTATTAATATAATAATGTAAAATATTTAATAAAAACGTATACAACAGGTCTACATTCAGCCAAGTGCAGAAAATTTATCAAACAATAATAGTGCCCGAAAATAAACTTTTTTTTTTAAATCATTGTTTATTACAGTGTGCAATCTATAATGCCGAACTATCATAGTTCGGCATTATAGATTACACCCACTCGGACTAAGTTTATTGAAACCTCTGTTACAGGCCATCTCTTTACATTTAAACTCTGTAAAAGTACAATGGCAGTCATTAATGTACCAAACTGCCTTTTCTTGGAAATCTTAACTAATCAATAATCAATCAACAAATTAAATATAAATTTCTTGTGTACCTATGTATAATTGGGTGTCGGTAAATGTTCTGAGCAATGTGCCCCGCCCCAGTCAGCAGTGGCAGTCCACTTAATTTTAGCGACTCGAAGAGCTACGGTGATTTTGGTTCTTCTGCGGATCTTCGCATTTTTGATTCGATCGCACAGAGAAACTTAAGTGGCAGTGGGCGGGGCACATCGCTCATAGAACCGATGACCGATGGTGCAGTAAGGTTCTGGACTGGTGGCCACATACCGAAAGATGTAGCGTAGGGATGCTCCCAACAAGATGGACCGATGACCAGGTGAAGGTCGCCTGGCGATGGATGCGGGCAGCACAAGGCCGGTCACTGTGGAAAGCTTTAAGGGAGGCCTTTGTCCAGCAGTGGACCTCTATAGGCTGTAGAAGAAGAAGATGAAGAAGAAGTAATCTGATAACAATGTAGGTACTACATTTGAATAGCATACATTAGGAAGCGTCTATTATACAGAATGAGTCTTAATAACACCTCAAATCGATTAGCAAACGCATTTAGTCTAGCAAGTTCTTTCTTCTCTTAGCGGAAAGTACATTTGGTTTTCTATACCTAAAGGCTCAAATCTACACTAATATATAAAACTGAAGAGTTTGTTTGTTTGAACGCGCTAATCTCAGAAACTACTGATCCGATTCGAAAAATTCTTCTTGCGTTTGATATCCCATTAATCCAGAAGGGCTTTAGGCTATATAACATCGCACTGAGACCAATAGGAGAGGAGCATAACTCCACGCGATCGAAGTCGCTGGCGGCCGCTAGTATTGTATATGTAATTCTTCATTAAGTTTAATCAAGTCCAACTAATAAAAAGTTACAGTTTCTTGTCTTGTTTCTACAAATAAACACTGTAATGTACCATTTCACTGGCAAAACTTAATACTGGCTTGTTCTCGATACGTGTAAGATTCTGAAGCAGCCGTACCAATAAAACGTAGTTTATGGCACACTATTCGAAATTCGAATGATCTCATGCTCACGACAGATTTAGATATCAGCTGTTCCCTTGATGAAGCCATTGACTTCACGGGTTTGACCACAATTGATAAACAAACCAGCTGTTTGAAAGTGTTGGTGAGAATATTTGTAGTAGACGTGTGATTAATAGTCTAAAAATAGGGAGAATAAAGTAAACAGTGGGTGACTAAGAAAAGCGAGAATTAATTTATTTATAAGTTAATCCCATGGAGCAAATATATAATCTAGATCCGTATAATTCGGTCGAGAATCAAAAATCAAATGCCGCATGTATCATCACCATAGGTCGGAATAGGTAGAGTGATTTCTGGTACTTATATCATAAATGTTCACAGAAAGAATAACGTAGATAAGCCATTTTTCCGGAATGTAATTCCGGATCCAAGTAAATATTGTTAATGTTGGTAGTGACGTTTTTACTACTCAATTCATTTAAAGGAAAGTAACAAAACTAAACTAATTTATTATTCACTTGTTGAAAAATAAAAAGAATCAAATTCCGATCAAAGCATTAATACATTTCAATACTTTATTTTTAGCCTCTAATGAAGGGTATCGCCAAATCAAAAGGTTTTAAGACTTAATATAATTTATACATTTAAAAAAAAAATAATCAACCTATTTCCCTTATGACTCCAATTCACTCTACCTTTTCCGACCTATTATCATGACTTGAGAACGGCTACATCAAAAAGACAGTTATTTTTAATTTTCGTAAAAAAAACTGTTAGGATAATCATCATCATCATTATTTCAGCCGAAAGACGTCCATTGCTGGACATAGGCCTTCCCCAAGGACCTCCACGACGACGGGTCCTGCACCTTCCGCATGCAGCGGTGTCCCGCGACCTTTACCAGGTCGTCGGTCCACCTTGTCGGGGCCCTACCCATGCTGTGTCTTCCGGTGCGTGGTCGCCACTCGAGAACCCGTTGGCCCCATCGGGCAATGTGCCCGGCCCACTGCTACTTAAGTATTGCAATTCTTCTGGCTATGTCAGTTATTCTCGTTCTTCTGCTGACCGCCTCATTTCTGATTTGATCACGCTGTGAAACCTCAACCTCTCCATTGCCATTTCAATGTTAGGATAAGACTTCTTTGAAACAAAATCAGTCTACTTCATAACATGAAAAAAATATCAGACATGGAATTCTACTAGGTGACGCCACACGCCGTCATAAAATTAATGCTGTTTGTTTTGGTCACATTAATGTCCCATCAAAACACTTTATTGGCATCATACATTTATTACTAAGAAATGACATCGTCCATCAAGGTAAATCGGTCTAGATGTTAAACCAAACTGGACCTCCCTCGCAACATTGTAGCATGAGAAGAATTTATAGGCCGTTTAGACTTTAGATCTGTAGACATTTTTTTATTCTCCTAATTACCTACCAAGTACTTGATAAAAGGTCTTAGCTGTCCTCCTATGCTTACTGTTATTTGTAAATATTGTAAAAGCCAATTATTTTCAAAAGAGTAATCGTGCAGTGTCCTGTCGGCTCATCTTTATAGGAAACAACCAACTAGAACCATGCGCTTAGCTGTTTCATAAGTGCCCATGTAGCTTATGCGAGAATATTTCGATGCGAATATTTCGATTTTGATCTAATGAATCATGGTCACCATTTCAGCTATATTTAAAAACTAATCACATTGTACTGCAGTAAATAACATCATTATTCTGATCTATGCACTATGCATAGACCTGCAGCCTAATCCGAGAACACATTTTTGTGGAATTATTGCAACTAGTTGGGAGCGTTTGGACCGCAGTTTATATTATTTTACACTAAAATTATATCAACTGCGGTCCAAACGATCCCAACTAGTTGCAATAATTCCACAAAAATGTGTTCGCCGATTAGTCTGCAGGAAATGTAAAAAAAAAAAAAAACATGAATAAGCAATAAGTATACGTATGTAGAACAGAATGACTCAATTATCGAATGCATTGGAATATGATGTCATAGTTTTCAAAATTAGAAGCAGTTCGGATTCGTTCGTGAGCCACTGCCCCATATTGTCACGAACACAACATTATTCTGACGGTTCATAAAACAGCATAACATACGCCACACAACACACGCAGAATAAATATCACTTATTGGTAGGTTTTTTTTTCTGTTAAAGGCTATATTTTTAGTCTGTGACACCTTAGAGAGGCTGATTTATTTTAAATGTGTGCGGGTTTTCTATTTCCTTTTTTTATATTTATATGTCGTCTGTGTTGGACAGGAAATGAAAAACATTTTAGCTCCCTCGATTTGCTGATCATTCTATTATTGACAAGTTTCTATAGTATCCATCTTTAACTCGAATATTTAGTTTGGCAACGGTTTCAGTATTGGCTAATAAGTTACAGATGATGCATTGACATTCATCGCTAATAATAGTTTCATAAACGTAATGAATAATAAAGATATTATTATATCATTATCAATTTTTAGGACCGCTCATTTTGTACTAGGGATGATATATGCTCTTCACACTATCTACATATCTATGCATAAAACTAAAGAGTTTGTATGTTATAGATGGTTTTATTTAGTTTGCCCTGTTTATTAGTTAGTTTGGGTCAAATCTAATAATTAAAACTCGACCCGCTTCTGGTCGACGGATTGATCTGATTCGGTATCATTCTAAATCCAAGATAGCCGGTTGTACAATGGAGGAAGAAATATTTTTTCACTACTTCATCAATGTCCCCTTTATTCATAAACGCTGCTTAAAGTTAACTAGTGATTAGCGATTCTTTAACCATATATTTTTAAACTTTCAACCTCACTTAACTTAATTCATCCTTTATGAATAAACGCCGCCGAGTTTAAGGGGTTTATTCATAAACGATGATTATAGTTACTAAGTGACGTGCAAACGTCTACAATGTATGTTTAAATAATCGTTAATCACTAGTTAACTTTAAGCAGCGTTTAAGAATAAGGGGGTATATGTAGGTATCAATAAAAGGGCTTATATTTTAACATCGGCTGCCGGCAGAACTTACCACTCACCTGACAAAGTCTTGCCGCCAAGCGATTCATCATGTGCCGGCATGATGTCTGGTTAAGCCATACGGTGGACGGGTCTGAGCAGTTGTGTTGCGATGTGAGCCGGGTAAGATGCACCAAAAGTTTTTGTGTCGGGAGTATTTAATCATAATCATAATCATAATCATACGTTTATTTGCTAGAGATACATTTTTTTATAAAGGTAAGTTCTTAAAACCTAAAAGTTATAGTACTCTGCTTGCATGCAAGCGTGCAAATGTTTGATGTTTTACAATATTTATTCCTTTTTACTTACAATTTACATCTATTCAAATTATCCTTAAAGATTTAAATTTTTATGTTCCAAAAATTCCTTAATACTATAAAAAGAATATTTTTGAAGCCACTCTACCAATTTCGTTTTTAAAAATTTGTTCGTGGAGGGTCTCCAGATCAATCCCCCATAGGTGCAGCATCGTTGGTCCTATTGTTGGGTTCATCATTGCAACACTTCGCTCAACCGCTCTTCCTATTCACTCAGTTTTTTTGACTGAATGGGCTCTTAATAAACTAGCGTGCTTTACCATCAACGATTGCATTGCTGCTTGCCATCAGGCGGGGTTGCGATCAAGCACAAGTTTATAATTATAAAAAACGTCTAACCAGGTAGGTACAGCTATTAGTATATTACATTTAGCGGCTACCTATCTGCGACTTTCCACTACCTGGACTATCAGTAAGGATTGTTGAAGATCTACGAATAACAGCCGGGATTAGAGGCTTAACGTGCCAAACGAGACACAGAAGGGTCTCAATATGAAATGGGTATTCACCCATTAACGAACGGCCTCGTCCAGCGTAGCTTAACCTTTAACCGACCCGAGCGCCTGTCATCATTTAGAAAATCCGACGAGTTGTAAAAAAATGCCTAATAGCTCAAATAATAGCAAAACAAAAAAATGGTTAGTCCGTTTTAAAGATAATAAATAAATAAATAAAAAAGAAATTAAGACCCGTATTTTTTATTTTGTCGTAATTACCAAAAACTACTGAGATATAGCGTATTAAAGTTACGGAGTGGGGGCTAATTACGTCACGCCGTGGTATATTTTGTACCGCGGCGTGACGTCTTGCGACATTTCAAATCATTATCTTTCTGAGTATTTGAATGAAAGAAAAAATAAAAAATACGCTCTCTAAGAATTGGTGTAACTAATTTTTATTAAATTAGTAGTTATAACAATGCATATACATGTTAAATTAAAAATTCAGTGTATGTACCTATTATGATTATAACACTATATTCTAATTGGGGTGTTTGAGGGTATTCGTCAATTACATTACAGTTGCATAATAACTTTTCTATTCATATAACAGAGGAGCGATCCCTTTCTTAAACTTCGGTCTATATTTTTATATCCTTCTGTTTTTATCTAAAAATATAAGCAGAACAGTTCCCATAACGGTTTTAGAGATAAACAAGGAGTTGAATATGTCTATTGACTATATACCTTTTATCATCTCTATATGGGTCAACGGTCTCATATTAAGCTACTATTATTATGATAAGGTTCTTCTTAAAACTCTTAATAAACGCTTTATTGTTCGGTTATCTGGGTAGTTAAAATAATAATTGAAACATTTCTAATTAAACAATTAGTTTAGAGAGATAGTCCTATACCTATTTTATGATAAGCTACTTATCTATACGTGATGGATGAGTATATTTTCTGTTTGTAAAACTATTTGCCGTAAAGGGGTTTACGCTCTTGAAGTAAATAAAATAAATAATATAAATAGGTATATTTTAAAATATCTGATACAAGGGCGCCCCATGGTTTCACCCGCGTAGGTTTCGATAGGCTTTTTTATATGCTCCGCTCCTATTAGTCGCGGCGTGATTTTATATAGCCTAAAGCCTTCCTGGATTAATGGGCTATCCAACATAAAAAAAATCAAATAGGACCGGTAGTTCCTGAGATTAGCACGTTCAAACAAACAAACAAATTCTTCAGCTTTATAATTAGTTTATATTAAGAATAATAAATAAATAATTGTTTACCAACGTAAGTAACGTAATAAATGTTGGTAAACTGACAAATTCAAAGCTATTTGCTTTGTGAGCGTGTTACTCAATTACCCCGCAGTACATATCATAAAAAGTTTCTTAAGAAAAACCTCAGACGCTATCTACTTTTTACCCAAATAGATAGGGAAGTCTCCAAGGATTTACACGGGAATATTACTTTACTCTGTTCCTCATTTCGAGTCTCGGGGGCTCAATAATTTTCCTTAAAGTTGAAATCTGTTATATTAGTAAGTTTTCTGTGGTTGGAATAAAAAATGTCACGACCATCATTACCATTTCAACCGAAAATAAGTAATGATAGGTTTGAAAAATGTAAATGATGATAAATATTATATTATCTGCGAGGATACTTCTATTATCTTTTCACGCCCCCCGTTTCAGTGTAAGTACTCTTTCTCTTGAAATTGGTAAATTTCTAACTAAAAGCATTTTTTTTTAAATAAATGTAGTACCTACCATCAATCTGGGTAACATTGACAGATAAATTATTATTATTTATTTATTTTCTTGATCTCCACGTGTACAATACATTGGGATAAATGCTATGCCCCGCAAAACCGTTTTAACGGTTTGTCTGCGGGAACGGAACAAAAGTGCATCAGCAATAATTAAATATGCAACAATATTACAAAAAAGTTACATCAACAGTATCAGGTCTTACAAAATTGCTTACAGACTACTGAGTAAGAACATTTTAAGTGCTCTGGCAAATTTTCTTTTTGTTTTCGGACCTCTTATTTGCAATTGGTTGAGCCAGTATGGTACTCTTTTGTCCAGCGTTCGGTGGCCAAAATAATTACTAACTCTTGGTACATTAAATTTACCTGCTGACACCATCTTAGTTGCATAGTTATGGGTTATTAGCGAGTGACGGTCCCAGCTACCATAACTGCTGACCAAAACAAATGACAATATATAATAATTAATAATTTAAATAATAAAAATTAAAAGATTTTAAATTTCGATAATTTTACACAATACCTATTTGAAAATTTTAATCCTATCACACTAATGTTTTTTATTTTGTTAGTGCTCTCATAACACTTTTCATCCGTAAAGTATACCTAATGAAATTATCGAAAAACTCTTCTGTCCATAAAACAACCTGATTTAATCAATAATCAGTCTAAGACGTTTGGCATTGTTATACAAATTTTAAATGACGTTTTTTCTTTAGGTTTCTTTTTTACATAACTAAGTACAAAAAATGCTAAAAAAAAGGCGTTTCTGGAGCTAGTTTAAAATACAAAGCTACAAGAAGTATTTCCAAATTGTGTTGGCATCATCATCATCATCATCATCAACCTTTTTTTTATCGTCCCACTGCCTCTCTTCTCATACAGAGAAGGATTGAGCGTAATCACCACACTTGCTCGATGTGAGTTGGCGATTTCAGAAAGTCCAGGTTTCACCTTATTATCAGTCATTGGTGTCCAAGATATACTTAGAAAGTACATGTAACGTAGAAAAGTTACATTGGTACTTGCCTGACCTGGAATCGAACCCTTACACTCATAATTGAGTTGGTATCATACGAAAAAAAAAATACCGAAACTAGTTCATGGTCCCACTGTCAATGTTACCCGAACCAATCAAAGTTACCCAGATTGACTGTACAGGCACTTTTGAACTCAGATCAAATCAAATCAAAATTGTTTATTTCAAATTAACCAACAGTTGGTGCTTTTGAATAGTCAATGTCGGTCAGTCCAAGAAAAGTGAAGCTAAATTGCACGTTCCAAAGCGTAGATCTCTATGGAGAAGAACGTGCAAGAAACTCCATGGACACTCTTTTAAAATCATAATATGGATTACATGTCTTCGTTACATATTTCTGTTGCTTCTATCATGTGAGCACAATGTATAATTATAAAAAATAACGAAAAGATAGAAAATGACCTGACAAGAGATCGGGTAGTTAGAAAGAAGAAGCTCGTTGAACGACTGGCCTTTTTGTATAGTATTTATCTAGTATGAGTAAGCTAGAAGTACGTACAATTGATATATACCCCAATTGGTATTTCCACTCCCGTCTAGTGGTTGGTGAAATCCCAAAACATTGATATCGTGCTCTGAATATTACAATCGTTTCATATAAAATATTGATTTGGCTGTAGGCTGAAAACCAATAGCATCATGTTGGGGAAAAGCTAGGAAATTGATTAACTCTTGAGCTATTGATAGGTAAAACCAATGTAACACTAGAGCCAACGTTGGCTCCAGTTTTGGAAGCGGAGAGTAAATTTTGTACAGTATTTATAAAAAAGACTAATCAGGTTTATAAACCAGAAAAGTTATGAGCTTCGGTAATTTTTGCTTTTCCATGTTACAGGCAAAGCTTCTCAAACAACATCAATTCGAAATATAAATTTGAATATATCTTATGTTTAAATTTATATTTCGAATTGCTGTTGTTTAAAATTAAACAAATTCAGTTATATTTTAGTACTTATTTAGTTAACTTCATAGTGACTCGCAATTTTTAAAGTCTTAAAAATCTTTGAAGATGTAAACTGTACTTTATCGTCTAAATATTAAATTTATTTTTCCAATTTTTGGCATATTTGGTCAATAAATTACACACTTTGATTGTCCACTACGCACCTATAATTTGTACGCCGCTTTTTTCTTAGGTGACTTGGCGAATTCAAAAATGATTTTTTTTTGGAATTACATCAATTATATGTTTTACTAATTGTGATTTTATATTTGGTAACTACAATAATACATAAATGTTTCATTTTTCTAACAGCTCTTTATCATATCGTTTACGAACTTAGGCGACGATCAAAGCGCACAGTTTCTGGAAGAGCTGGAATCCTAGTGTGATATTACAATAGTGTCACAATGGTCGATCAGTGATCTCGTAACGATCGGTTTTGCAACTTTCGTAATTTGCTAACAAAATGGCGTCATTATGACTTTCCAGTGGTCAATCACTGACACTCCACTCCATATTATTAAATGTTCAAATTGAGTAGTAGTTTTTAGAAAATCATGTCCGCTAACGAGTTTTATAATAGTAACAATACGGCAATGTCACCATTCCATTACGAGACTACTGACCGATAATTGATCTATCATTATTACTTTTGCAGATTATAAAGTTTTAGCATAATGACAATGGAATCGTGTTGGAATGAAAATAGGCCCCAATATGTTAGCTCGTCGAATTTATAATTCTCTCTTCCTTGTCCTAGCCACTTCCCATTATTTGGGGTCGGCTCTCCTCGTTCTTTTGCGCCAGGGTGGTCTGTCCTGGGTTGTCGAGATGTTCAGTTGGGCATGCTCTAAGTCCTTGGCCACTGTGGACCACCAGGTGGTTAGTGGGCGTCCTCTACCTTTTTTGTTATCTGGTAGTGCTAGGGCCCGTTACATGACACGATCTTCGGAGCGTCTCATGACATGACCGAACCATCGTAGGCGGCTTTCGGCGAGTTTTTCCGCTATGGGCGCAACCTTGTAACTTCCTCTGATGTGCTCGTTCGTCGAATTATAATTCACTTAGCAAATTATTTTCTGGTTGCCATCCTGCTCTGTTTTCTAATATCAGTGCTCACAACACATACTTCTGAAGTTCTTTACGCCTGAACGTAAATATTGTGTCGACTTTAATTTTTATATCGAAACTTTTCCTTCCAAATAATAATAACGAGGTCCCTGGTTAATTTTTGTAGCTACTTAAAACTTTTACACGTTCATTTTGGACACGCAATTGGGAATTGAGATTCTTCCAAACTTTGTAAGCGTCTATTATATTCTGTAGAGTATAAAAGTAACAAAATAAGATCATATCTTCGTTTACTCGGATAAACAGCTTAAACATGTCCCAAGTCATGATAGAGTGTATCTTGAACGCTATGTAAAATTAGGACATGCCATCTTTTTCCGTTTATTTATTTTTTTATCCTTCTCTGTATGAGAAGAGACCTGTGCCCAGCAGTGGGATGATAAAAGGTTGATGATGATGATGATGATCCATTAGTTACTAAAGTTTCCCAATTCGCTGTTGACAGTATTTCTGGTCTATACCTACATAACATCACGCGTATTTTCTGCAAAGACTACACTCACATTTCGCCAGTTTAAGATTCATGCGACGGGACTATTGCTATCATAAATCTATGCTCTGGCCTGTTACCGAAAAGTTCCTGATGGGTGAGTCTAAAAATACATCATCATAATAGGCTAATGAGGCATTCTTAGTTATATAGTAATTCTTGTCTATTTCTACTTTCTATTAATTCTACTAATATTATAAACTAGCTGAAAGAAAGAAAGAAAGAAAAAACGTTTATTTGCAGTAAACATGACGCAAAAGTTTGCAAAAACACAAAAATTAAGACACCCGCGTAGGTTTAGATATATTTTTTTTTATATGTTCCGCTCCTATTGGTCGCAGCGTGATGTTATATAGCCTAAAGCCTTCCTGGATTATGGCTTAAGCAACGCAAAAAGAATTTTTCAAATCGGATAGGTAGTTCCTGAGATTAGCGCGTTCAAACAAACAAAGAAACTCTTCAGCTTTATCAGTATAGATAGATGTGATGTTTGTGAGGATGTATACATGTATGTATGTATGAACGTTTGTTACTCTTTCACGCAAAAACTAATGAAAGGAAATGAATGAAATTTGGCACACAGATAGTATATAACCAGGATTAATACATATAATACTTTTTGTCCCGATATTCCCAAGAGATCGCAATTAATGCGGCTGAAACCGCCGCGCACAGCTAATGGTTGAATAATCTGTACAGTCGTCATTTGTATCGCAAATAAACATATTTTCCTTCCTTCTATACTGCAGATTACCTCTCATTCTATTATTTTTTTTAAATAATTTTAAACTTATGCTTGACTGCAATCCCGCTTCATGGTCAGCAGTTATGCAATCGTTGATGGTAAAGCGCGATAGTTTATTAAGCCTATTCACTTAAAAATCTTAGTGAGTAGGAGGGAAGAGGGCAGTTGAGCGAGGTGATGCAATGTTAAACCCAACAACACGACTAACGAACAACACGACTGCGCCAGAGGGAGATTAATCTGGAGACCCTCCACGATCAAACTCCCGACACAATAACCTTTGGCGCATCATACCCGACACACTTCGCAATACAACTGCTCAGACCCTTCCTCCGTACGGCTTCACCAGACATCAAGCCGGAACACGACGAATCACTTCTGCCAGCAGCCGATATTATGGCCTACCACCATCATTCCTAAACGTTGATAATAGTGTTTCTAGGACCGGTGAATACAATGTAATTTTACTAGATCTATTCACAATTTACGCAACACCAGGCCAGGAATATATAATCCAGTTTTCATCGTAGTCTCGGTCGAAATGTTTCGTCTTCGCAATAGTCGAAGTGCCGAGATAAATCATAATTCTCCAGAGGTTTTGCACATTGAAAACAGATGTTTTCCGTTATTTCTGCTTTATTGTTCGCTGTTCAGATACCTTTGGCTATAGAAACATGTTTATTTTGATTATTCTTTGAAGTACGTAATGTATAAAAATTCGAATAGATTAGTTAAGCGGTGTCTTTTGTTGAGCTATTTTGGGGATATTGACATAAAAATTCTCAACCTCAACTCAAAGAAGCATTAGGTCGCATGTATAACTCGAGCTGCGAAGCTAATGCCTCGTCGTATGTATAGACTCGAAGACTTACACATACAACCTACTGCTAACGTCGAGCTATAGATACGACTATAAGGTCGTATCATTATGACTAGGGTTGTAACGGAGCTTCGCCTCCGCTTCCGTTACTGCGGAAGTTCCGCAAGAAATCGTATCTTCGCTTCCGCCTCCGCCTCCGCAAAATTTTTGCGGAGTTATAACGGAGGTTTATTTACGTATTTATAAAATAAATAATGCGCAAGCTGCGACGCTCGACAACCGTACGGCCTTGTTTGAGCGCGAAATGGTCAAGAATCAACTAATGCGGGCGGGAATGCAGCAAACACAATTTGTTTCTCCTTAATTTTCATTACAAGAAGATAATATTTTTTTTTACTAAGTACACTACTATTAATGTACGCATTTAAAATAAAAATTTTGTTACTTAACCATAAATTTAAATTTTTTCTATATGTACTTTCACCTCGGCCTCCGCCTCTGTTAACCTCCGCATCCGCGGAGGTGAGACTCGTCGCCTCCGCATCCGCCTCCGCCTCCGCTAACAAGCCTCCGTTACAACCCTAATTATGACTTTAGCAGACTATAAAGTTATAGACTGATAATATACACTCACGTACGTCGTACAGTATTTTTTTAACTCGATTACTTTTCTGCTGGGTTTGGATTGGAGCCTTGCGTCACATGGGGCTTAAACACAACTATAAAAATATAGGTGTACCAGTCGAGGGTTTGGGGAATGTACGGACGACAGCAGGTCAAGCTACCCGAAACTGCCAAATATTCCCATTCAACCTGGAGCGTTAATGCTTTAGTGAGAAAGTTGAAAATCTAATAAAGAAATCTGACAGATTTTAGTAGCTTGATCTGCTGTCGTCTGTACAAGTATCTTCCGGACCCCCAACTTATGTTACTAAAACGAACAGTGGGTTTTGTCACTTTGGTGTCCGACATAACCCTCCGTTATTCCCAGACGTAGGATACCCGTGAGGATTTCTCCACGATAAAAAAGGTGTACTGTGACTTCACCTCTGCTTTGCCCTTGTACCTACAGGTATTATGTTGGGTTTCGTATGAATGATGATACTTTTTCAAACTACAATCAGTAGTTAAAACTGTAGCGGTATCTACAAACGCCACATGTAACAACGCTTCATACTGACGTCACACGAATTCTACATCTCGCAATCAGAGTTTACCGTGCAACTAGCTTACATACTTCCCAATTTCAAGCATTGGGCAAGTGAAAAACCTGTCTGGTCGGAGGATCCTCCCTTTTTCAATGGAGGATGAGTGAACTTTACTCCTTGTTCCTCATGCCCCCACAAAAATATATCAACATTCGTATAGTTCTGACTCCAACGTCTATAGACAATTTTTGAATGAATAAATAAATAAATAAATAAATATATACAGACAAATTACACAGATTGAGCTAGCCCCAAAGTAAGTTCGAGACTTGTGTTATGGGATACTAACTCAACGATACTATATTTTATAATAGATACATATATAGATAAACATCCAAGACCCAGGACAATTAGGAAAAGATCGTTTCCCATCATGACCTGGCCGGGGATCGAACCCGGGACCTCCACGTCGCAGGCAGGCGGGTTGACCGCTGCGCCACGGAGACCGACAAACCGAATCCGGCTTGAATACATACCCAGAATCAAAGTAGATTGAATATTAATTTTAAACTGAAGGAATTTTTCCTTGCGCTATTAGGCAATAAGACAAAACTATCAGATCATCTTGGTTTATTCAACCATCTGGTCCAACTGGTGTGAACCCAAATTAGTATATGCGAAGCTGTCTCTCAAGATCAACCACCTACGATGACAGGAACATTTATTTGGTACCTACTAGCTTTCCGGCCGCGGCTTCCCCCGCGTCGTGTTCGGTTATATCGCGTATCCAAGAGAAATCTTCAAAAGTCCGGAATCAAAACTATCCTATGTTATTTCTCAAGGTCAACTCTATCTTTGTACCAAATTTCAATAAAATCAGTTAAGTGGTTTAGACGTGAAAGCGTAACAGACAGACAGAGTTACTTTCGCATTTATAATATTAGTAGGGATTTGATCGTAATTGTTAAAATAAAACAATTCGATAATTTTGGATAAGCATTCAGACATGATGATATGCATTTGTCATTGTCATCTCAGTTCATATTAATAATAATAAAAAAATAGTCTTCCTAGTTGTAGTGTTTTGAAAAACATATACCAATTTAGTCGCAAGTTACATTAGTAATATAATTAAACTGAAATTAATTACAGATAATTGCGGATAATTGATACAGGCCATTTTATAACCCATCGCTAATCCCTTTCATACTTTCATAACAATCGTTTAGAAATAGTTTCATCAAAATAAAATACATACCTGCAGAATCGAGTTCAGGGATCTTAGACAATTATGTTTGGCAGTTCATCGAGGTATGTCGGTCACTTTGGTACTCGTATGGAATTACGGATATCTTCATTACAAATTCGGTCGCTTGACCTTTCGGTGACTTGATTGTAATTCTGTGAGCGAGCGTTTCAGTACTACAGGGCATCACAAATTAAATAAATACTTTCGTTTTATGAAATTCTCAGTAACTGTCACAGTCCAGAAAAGTAGCATGTAAGAAGTTCTATCGGTTTCTATTTGACTTTACTGACGAAAACAAACATAGAAACTAAAAAATGATAATAACGGACTGAAGTCATCAAGAGATGTCTCGTCGAAACCAGCTCGGCTCGGCAGCGTTTGGGAATCTACGCTACATCTTCTCGTCGTCCAAGATACCACAGTGTCTCAAGACTAAAGTCTTTGACCAGTGTGTGTTGCCAGTGATGACATACGGAACTGAAACGTGGTCGCTCACAATGGGCCTCATACGAAGGCTCAAAGTCACACAAAGGGCTATGGAAAGAGCTATTGCTATTCTCTGCGCGATCCAATCAGAAATGAGGAGATCCGCAGAAGAACCAAAGTCACCGACATAGCTCTTCGATTCGCTAAAATGAAGTGGCAGTGGGCGGGTCACATTGCTCTTAGAACCGATGGCCAACGGGGTGGGGTAGTCAGGTTCCGGAGAGGCAGCCATGTACCGGAAGACGCAGCGTAGGGAGGCCCCCAACAAGGTGGAGCGATGACCTGGTGAAGGTCGCGGGAAGCAGATGATTGGGGCAGCACAAGACCTTGAAATCCTTGGGGGAGGCCTTTGCCCTGCAGTAGACCTCTATAGGCTGAAGAAGAAGAAGCCTTCATGTAGCCTTTAGCTTAACAGCTGTCCGTAGCCAAAACGTTGACAAGTTAGAAAGTACATAATCTTTGCTGGTCACTGACGGGGCGAGGTTGACATTGCTTGAGTCATAATAGCTTCTAATTATAACCCGTCTAGTTTTAGTTAGGCGGACTAGTCTAATATAGGATGCGGTGTAGGCGGTCGATAATACCATACGATTTTAATCGATATTATTTTTGTAATTTATTCAGTAACTGTAACGGGGTATTTTATGAGTTTGCAATTCATTAGTAGAAAAATACAGAATACATAAAAACTGGGTCCCGCGGTTTCATCCGCATAAAGTAAGATTTTTTTTGTTATCTATACTATACTATATTATACTAATACTATACTAATACATAGAGCTGAAGAGTTAGTTTATTTATTTGTTTGAATGCGCTAATCTCTGAACTACTGGTCCGATTAGAAAAAATCTTTTTGCGTGTGATAGTCCATTAATCCAGGTAGGCTATATAACATCACGCTGCGACCAATAGCAGCAGAGCGTAACTAACTCCATGCGAACGAAGTCGCTGGCCACCGCTAGTCCATACTAATATTATAAATGCGAAAGTAACTCTGTCTGTCTGTCTGTCTGTCTGTCGGTCTGTCTGTCTGTCTGTCTGTCTGTTACGCTTTCCTGCTTAAACCTCTCAACCAATTTTCATGAAATTTGGCACAGACAATCTTTAGACCCTGAGAAAGAACATAGGCTACCTTTTATCCCGGAAAAATTTGATGTGACCGAGGGAAATCTAAAAAGCGCGATATAACCGAACTCCACGCGGGCGAAGCCGCGGGCGGAAAGCTAGTAAATTATAAATTAGTGCTTGACCACAATCCCGCCTGATGGTAAGCAGCGACGCAATCGTTGATGGTAAAGCGCACTAGTTTATTAAGAGCCTATTCACTCTGGCCTTGAAGACACTCAAATTGTAGTCCGACGGAAACACCGGCGCTGGCAAATTGTTCAAGTCCCTCGATGTACGTGTAGTAAAAGAGGAGGCGAAACGCTTCGTCTTTTTTATTTTGTGGGAATATTGGGAGAACAGTATTAATTGTGTTATACCTGGTTATAAACTATAAGTCTTAGGTCAAATTTCATCCGATTACGTTCAGTAGGTATTGCGAAAAGAATAGCAGACCATCCAACCTTTCATGCATACATCTTCACAAAATTTCATATTTATAATGTTAGTTGGAAGACGGATAATGAGGAATTATTTGTTATATTATAGGAGAAGGTACATACGGTGGTTAATGGGTAGGAAACCCTGTTGCACCATCTAACTGGCTCCTATTTTTACCATAATTAGCTTATAATATTCGGGAATAGAAGTGGGTCACAATTTACCACGCGGGCCCAATGCAGGTTTGTAGACACCTGTGTCTCCGAATTTTTCGTCCTTCCTTACATTGTTTTCTTTGCAATCCAAATCTGAAATAAACGTGCTAGAACTTTTTATTTTATATAATTATAAACTATTCATCATCATCATCATCTCAAGTCGCATCACAAGCCTTTTCAGCTTTGGAGTCTGGGGTCCGCTTTTACCAGTCTAACTGTTGATTTTGGCTAAACTTCGATATTTTCCGTGAAGCGACTGCCGTCTGATCTCCACAACCCGAAGGCGATATCGAAGCGTTGCAGTTAGACCAATTGTTGAACTTTTGAGGGCTCCAACAACCCTTAACAACGGCAACGGATTAACGTGCTTTCCGAGGCACGACCAGACCAGTGCAAATATTCATGTTCATGCATACAAATATTGGCACTGCGCGGGGATTGAACCCGCGCCTCGTTGCGCAGCGGCCGCGTTCTCTACCGTTACACCACGGATGCTGTCAACCTTAATGACTTATAAAATGGTAAGCAGTGATGCAATCATTGATGGGACAGTGCGCTAGTTTATTAAGAGCCTATTCACTAAAAAAAAAAAAAACTGAGCGAATAGAAAGGAACACAGCAGTTGAGCGAGGTGATGCAAAGTTAAACCCAACAACACGACCAACGATGCTGCGCCAGAGGGAGATTGATCTGGAGACCCTCCACGACCAAACTCCCGACACAACATTTGGCGCATTGTACCCGGCACAAATTGCAACACAATTACTCAGACTTGTCCTCCGTACGGCTTCACCAGATATCATGGCGGAACGCGACGAATCACTTGGCGGCAAGACTATGTCTGGTCGGTGATAACATCTGCCGGCAGCCGATGTTGTGGCTTTTATCTGGTTAAATTTCTATTCTTATAATAGACCAACTACCCCATTCACATTCCTCATACATCATTTTTTTATTTCTTTCTGTTTTCATCTAAAAATATAAATAGATTGATACCAATTCTCGTAACAGTCCTTTACAGCTTATAAAAGTCGTATAAGTCGCTGCCGTTACTACTAAGCCGCTATAACTGTTATTAAATGAAAAGGGAAAAAGAAGATAGATTATTTATAAGAGCAGTTTTAGTGATGGATCAGCCAAATAAAGGACAAAAGCCGAGCATCCGTTACATCCACAATTTGATCCGTGTAAATCCAAACCTGTGTGTAGTTATTACTTGTGGTCACGTCAGCTATTATTCAATGGTCATTGCTCAATTTAAATACACGATACTAAAGGTTTATCAACCTAATTTAAAATGTGTTAATTATGGCATAGATAGCTCACTTTAAAATACAGGATCCTCTATTAAAAAATAAATTACAGGATCATTTATTGAAAGATTTATTCACAGATCATGTGAAACATTGGATTAAATAATACGTTTAGAAAACGTGATTGGTTAATTAATTAATTTAACCGTCACGTACATAATAAGGTACAAAGATAGTATTCTATATTAATCAAACTATGGTAGACTAGATGTATAATTCGGAAATATGTAAATAAGCTCTGTAGAAAATAGGAGATAATAATATAAAGAAATTTGTAATATAATGAATGATGAATAAAATGGTACACAAGTAGATAAATGGCTTATAAATCATGTATAACAGTACAACCTATGTATGTATCTGTATAACTTATAATAGGGATGTATCCAAGGTATGAAAATCAAAAAAATAATTAGTCCGTCTTATGGATAATAATAAAAAAATTAAGATCCGCATTTTTTATTTTATCGAAATTACCAAAAACTACTGAGATATAGCGTATTAAAGTTACGGAGTACGGGCTAATTACGTCATGCGACATTTCAAATCAATATATCATCCTAAGTATTTGAATGAAAGAAAAAAATAAAAAATACGTGTTCAATATTTTTTATAAATCTATCTGATGGACATTAAATTATTTTTTAGGATACAACCCAATTCAGATACATACATTGCTTGTTTTTTGTTTATATATAAAACCACAATCACAGATCTCAAAATCTTATTACTAAAAAGTAACTTAGGTACAAATTTTATAAACGATCAGGTATTTTTCATTCGTTCTGTCGAGCACTCAATTTTGTTCGCTTCGTAGCTTGACGGTAACACTAACAGCTGGATTGCCTTCATCGATCACTAGAGCCCAAGAATATGAATTCTCGGGAACTTTACGAGGTCTATCGGCACGCCGCCGGTAAAGAAAACGTTCGCCAGAGGTGCGGTAAATATGAAGTATTGTGTACTAATGGAAAATTGAAATTGTAATATTACGGAGTAGCAGAATTTTATTGCTACAATTGTTTTAGTGAACGTGCGTGAACGTGCTTAGAAGTAATACTCCTAATAAGAACTAACTTTTACTAAAAAGGAGTATTTTTAAAAACGCTCTTTTTTAGTAAAATTCTCCGGGCGGAGAAAAGTTATGTTGATAACACTTTCGCAATAGCTATTTTTTAACCGACTTCAAATAAAAGAAGTTATTTTCGATTCGATCCGTATGTATGTAAGCCAAATTTAAAGTGTGTGTATGTATGTTTTTATGTTTGTGCGCGCATATTTCCGGAACTACAAATCAGATTTAAGTAATTATATTTTTGTTGGACTACCAATGTATTATTTAATTTAGAGAATATTATAAGTTTCATTAAAATCGGTTCAGTAGTTTTTGAGATAGGGATTTTTTTGGTATTGATGAGAATTTATTCTAACACATTACATGGGTTATGGCTGCCACTATTGTTATGAGGTGAAAAAAAAATAATTTTCGAATTTCAACTAAGACACTGAAAAGCATGAAATAAAAACTTTTTATAAGAAAAATAGAAACCTTTAAGTTTTTATTCCTTTTGAGTGATTTTTTGAAGTCGGTTTCAATTTTTTTTTTTTTTTTGTAAAAAGTGTTTTCTACATATTGCTTTTGAGAGAACATGGCAGAATATAATAAGATTACTTTTTGGGATATCACATAATTAAATTTTGATGTTTCTTTAATCCACCACCGGTAATTTGGAAGACATTATATAGTTCTGAACCTTTATGACTTAGATATGACTCTCTTGAAATCTCTAAGTGGACTTTCACTCGCATGCATTTACGTTCACTAGATAACTTTAACACTGAGTACGCTGTCTACCCTCTCTAGTAAATGAAATCACTTGATAGTTTTCCATGTCATTTCGTTTTACGATGGTGTTGTACTAGGAAATGCATTGGGCTAAGTGATTATTTTTTTCATGTAACAAGTTTAAAAATTATTGCGGGAAAAAGACAGAAATATGCAAAAGCATGGTGACTAAGTCTCAAATACAGAAATCTTAATAATGAAGTAAGTCTCTAACTTTGGAAAAATCTATACTAATATATAAAGGTAAAGAGTTTGTTTGTTTGAACGCGCTAATCTCTGGAACTACTGGTCCGATTTGAAAAATTCTTTTTTAAATCCAGGTAGGCTGTATAACATCATGCTGCGACCAATATGATCGGAGCATAGCTAACTCCACGCGAACGAAGTTGCTGGCGGCCGCTAGTATAAAATAAAATAGTTATTATGGGGATTTGACTATTTTTTACAAAACGACCTAAACGTGTACCACGTGCGTTATTATGGAGATTTGATTAATTTTTACAGGACGATCTAAACGCGTACCGCGTGCGCTTAAGGTGACTCTAGAAAAGGACGCCTGAACGATCTGGGGGAAACTTATATTCAGGAATGGGACAGTGTAGCCGAAAAAAAAAACACAATCTCCTTCTATTCATAAACGTAGCTTAAAGTTAACTAGTGTAGCGACTGTTTAAGCATACATTTTCGACGTTTGCACGTCACTTAACTTTAATCATCGTTTATGAATAAACCCCTTAAATACTATGGTGTTTATTCATAAACGATGATTAAAGTTAAGTGCCATGCATATGTCAAAAATGTATGGTTAAACATTCGCTAATCACTAGTTAACTTTAAGCAACGTTTATGAATAAAGGGGTATATGTTACCCTAACGTGTACTGTGTTAGCAATTTATGACTTCAAAAACATCACAGGAAAATTATGTCCTGCCCCTTTCAAGGATTACAAATATAATAAATTGTTTGTGTCCATTTCTGCACAATATAATTCATTAGTATTAGAGTCCAGTTCTCACACAAAGCTTACTTTGACCTAAATTATTTCCAAGAGGCTTAAGGCAGTCAGTCAGTTTAAGGAAGCCATCTGGTGCTGAACTGGGTTTTAGACTTTCTAGGTAATTTCGAGTTTAGCCATGGATTTTACCGACAATTCCGCTTACTGTTTTCTTTGCGAACTGAGAATTTAATTAGTTAACTGTGTTTTAATTTTTGAAATGCATGGTTTGACAGACATGACTGACTTTATCTGACTTTATCTTTTACATTTATCAATTATCATGTTTTTAGTATTTAGGTACATAATGTACCTACATAACTACTAAAAACTGTGACAACTCGGGACCGAAGTTACTGGCGAAAATGCATAAGGAGGCCGGACTCCAGATAAATTAAGAAATGGCAGATGAAGGAAGAAGACTGAACTACCGAGAAGTGAAACAAGAAGATGCAGCTAATGATATTACAAAAAAAAGAAATGTCATAATTGAGAACCATCTCCTATTTTGATGTAGGCTAAACAGTAAAATTAGTCATATACTTTAGCGGCTTAGCAAATTCAAATCTGGGGTCATAAAACAAAACGGTGATTTTGAAATCAATCATGATTATGGCTATGGTTAATATATCTTCGTCATTAAACAACGTTAGAGTTACATTGGATAGCACAAATCTTACATACATACCCAAACAGCCGCACAAAACTACATCATCATCATCATCATCAACCTTTTTATCGTCCCACTGCTGGGCACAGGTCTCCTCTCATACGGAGAGGGACTGAGCGTAATCACCACGCTTGCTCAATGCGGGCCCGCACACTCATGACTTGAGAGGCTGGTGTTTTAACCACTAGGCCACCACGACTTAAACGAACATAAGGAACTACATACAATACATTTAATATTTTCGATCCAACGAACATACCTATTATGAACCTACCATGTCCAACGAATAAACAACTCAAAAGTGCGGATGTCAATCTCTAGTCTGTACTGTCAAATAATCGCTCGCGTTCGCTCCCGCCTAACATTCGTGATTTAAACACTATTTCTATATTTAAACGTCGATTAAAAGAGCTTTATCTTTCCTCTATATTGTGAGAATTTGTTTATTATTTGTATCTATTTATATATTTTAGTATTATGTATTTATTTAAGTATAGTTATTTTGTTCGTGTTTTCTTGTTTTGTAATATTGTTGTGTTTTGGTTTTATGTTTAATATTATTACTTTAGGTATATTTAATGTTATTACTTTTATACTTATCATAGTCATATTCTATTTCCTTCTTGTTCTTACACACTATTGTCTACATTACTGTTTTACTTCTCCTTTCGCAGGTCTGCTGGAAGAAATTTCTTAAGAAATAAGCAGCACCTTTGTACTCAGATCTTAATTTTGTCGTATTTTTATGTATTGTATTGTGTGTACATAAATAATAAAATAAAATAAATAATAAATAAATAATAAATTATCCCAATCAAAATTTAACAACAGTTGCGTACACGTATAAATCACACGGCATTCAACACAATTGATTACAATGTTTATTAATATTTAGTACCCTCTAACATTGGACTTATCAATCGATTGTTATAATGACACGGTCTCTATTACCCATAATATTTAAACAATTAAGTAAACATCTATTGTGCTCTGAATTGGAACATTTTGTTTCATATTATGTGCACACATGCTGAGGTTAGTTACAAGTCGAATGGTGTGCGATAAACACGTGTGTATCAGATAATGAAAGACGCTGTGATTTTTGTTTGTATTTTATTCGAATGTTGTTCTTGCGTTCTTTTTGTGGCTTGAACTGTACGTGGAAAATGTGTTGTTAATAAAAGTTTATTTTTGTGTTTTTTGAGAATTTTAAAGGTAAGAAGTGTGTTGAATGGGAATTTAAAGCGTTTTTTGTTAGAGACAGGGACTTCTAAAATGTACGTTACGTTTTCTTACTTATTATTGTGAACTGTTACTTCAATCCATACTAATATTATAAATGCGAAAGTATCTCTGTCTGTCTGTCCGGCTCTCAGGCCAAAACTACTGAACAGATTGTAATGAAATTTGGTACACAGAAAGTCTATACTCTAGAGCCTGAGAAAGGACATAGGCTATAAAACATCTCGCTATAATCAAGAGGAGCAGAGCAGTAAAAAAAATGTTGCGAAAACGGGAGCAAACGCGGAGGTACATATTGCTCGCATTATTTTAACAGGCGCTTATTTTATATCAATTTTGCTCTTTCGGTTCGAAGCTTACGAGGGTAAAACCGCGGGGCACACCTAGTAGATATACAGAATTAAAAAAAAAATTAGGTGTTTGCTCGCAAAGGAACGGAAACCTTTACCCAGGGCTATTATTCTCCATGACAAGTGACGAACTGACGACTTCATGATACCTTACGTCAAAACCATGTCAATTCCCTTCCTAAATCACGACTTCTGCTAATAAAGAATTCTCTACGACACAATGAACGAAACCACACTAGGTATATAAATTATAAACTCGAAGTTTGTGTGGTTTGGGTTGTCAAAATACTGCGCTTGATAACTGAACGTGGTTTGCACGTGGTAACACGCTGGAATAATAAATAACACACCGAATTGAGGCCAAGAAGTGGGCCAGCAAAGTCTAGTAAATCAGAAATCCCAGCGTAATCGTACTCAAAGCACTAATGTTACGCTAACAGATACACTTAATAGACCCTGGAAAAGATTGTATCTGATTGTTTTTTTTTTAACACCAGTACCAATTATTATACCTTCGCATACATAACATAACATAATCTGCCTGTAATGTTCTCTTTCCTGGGACACAGGCGTCCTATCGGTGAGAGGGAGTGGGCCGTAATCTACCACGCTAGCCCAGTGCGGGTTGGTAGATGTCACATGTTTTCGGGTATTTTGGCTCTAGGTCATGCTGGTTTCCTCACGATGTTCCTTTACCATTTTGAGAGCAGTGGTGATGAAATAATTTACACAAAGTAATGCGCCTGATGGGATTCGAACCTACGAACTACAACTTGTAAGTCACGGCCGATATGTACCACTAAGCCACCGCTGCTCTCATACATTCGCATACTAAAATACGAATATACATTATATAAAATACGAATATAATAATAATGCACCTTTATTACATTCCGCAATTAATCAAATGATATTAATATATGTAATTCCATTCATTAAATTATATTAATTCATTAAATTCAAAAATATAAACATTAAAAAATACATTAATTTGTGCAAGATATTATTATTTTCATTGTTTCAAATTAAATAGTAGACGCTCTTACGGTAAAAGCCTCCTCCAAAGAAATTCATTTAATTTTGTCTCTGGCGGAGGATATCCAGTCTCTTCCTGCAGTGGCCACAATCTCATCCTGCCACCGAGCGTTCGGACGACCTCTAGCTTTCCTACCGTATGGCCCTTTCCAGTTTGTGATATTGATTGTCCAAAGATTGTCCTTGTATCTGGCGACTTGTCCAGCCCACCTCCATTTTAAACTTGCAAAATGCAGAGCATCCTTTACCTTGGTAATCTTCCGTATTTTTGTACTTCTTACTCTGTCTTGTAGCTTTAAGTTTAAGCAGCTCCTTTCCATTGCTCTCTGGGTGGTCTGGACTTTATGACTTGCTTTCTGATCGTAGGTCCACCTTTGGCAGCCGTAGGTGAGGTAGGGTACTTAATATTGTACTATCCAGTATCAACCTTTTTAATTTAATTGATAATTTCGATTTCAAATATATTTATAGGAATTTCTCATAAAACTGTGATTATCATTTTGTTATATTGTGGTGTCTTACGACCTCCACATGGACAAGTCGAAGCCATAAGCTAGTTCGCATATAATATTAAATCGCTTAATACAAATTCATTCACCATAATTGCGTACCTCACTATCTATCTTTATCTGAATATCTTTTCTCTAATTCATACCTTCAGATAGGGCAGAAAAAAGCACAGATTTAGGATTTCATTGCTAAAAAGCGTCAGCTCAACAACTTAAATAACGCTATGATATTTTTAAACTGTCAAAATGGAACCCTCAGCTACTGCTAGTGAGGTAAACTCAAAACAGGGATGACACCGATGATAAACCCTGACAGTGCTGTCAAACTTAAGGAACCCTTATCAACGAACGATCCCTCTAAATGTATTCAAATAGATTCATTATTCAAGCATGCCCAAAAGCAATTCCGATCGATAGTGCAAATTGTATGCATCCAATGAATTTCTAATTGTGTTCAATACGTATTATCAAAATAGGAGACAAAGATTTTGAAAATCGAAGGTCATTTATTCAAATTAAGCTAAGAACCGGTACCTTTTGAAAGTCAAAATATATACTAAAATAAAAGAGATAATTACCTATCCAGGCTTGTACTAATTTAATATTTACTTAAACAATTATAAGCTTAAGAACCCAATAGTAATGTAGGCAAAACACTTACACACACACACACACCTGACCACATCAAGAAACTGCAATTCATTAACCCCTTATTCATAAACGCTGCTTAAAGTTAACTGGTGATTAGCGATTCTTTAACCATACATTTTTGACCTTTTATCGTCACTTAACTTTATTCATAAATTATGATTAAAGTGTATGGTTAAACAATCGCTAATCACTAGTTAACTTTAAACATTAACCCCCTTATTCATAAATAAGGGGGTTAATGTTTAAGACAGTCCCCCAAAACGTCCGCCATTTGCCACTTCTTAGTGTTTTCGGCAGAGAAATGAAGCGCAACAAACTTCCCAACAGCATAGCTCTCTGTTCAGACAGCCATGCTGTAGGTTATACACTGAATATATTCTACTACGTTAATTTTCTATAGTATGTTGTAATGTATGAACGAAATTTTGCACAGTTCGTTCACCCTACATAGTTAGAAAATTAATAATATTTAATATTTTTTAAGTTATACAAAAATAGCTTCCTTTTTAATAAATATGAAGTGCGCTGTCGTTGTAAGGCGATTAAAATTATACGGTCTAGACTCACGCCTTCGTCCCATTAGAAGTTAAGTAGACTAAGACTATAGAACGCCACCTGCTACAGTTCTCCTTTTGCTTCATTTACGTTCATATATTACTAAGAGCAAGCCTCTTAGTAATGATCATAAATAAATCTCTCTCTAAGAAACTGTTTGCTGAAATTCGCATATGTTCAGTAAGTATTTGTGGTAGCGGGTTTTAATATACCACGCGGTTCCAGTGGTTGGTAGATGTCACATGTCTCCGATTTTTTGTTAAGATTTGCGCAAATTCTGGTGATGTTTTCCATCACTATTTAGACACCAGTGGTGATGAAATTATTTAAATACACAAAGTAATCGCCTCTGACATACGAGTTGGAGGTCGTGATTTCGAGCTAATCACGATCCATCATAAGTCTAAGTCAATACCACTGAGTTGCTGAATAATGGGGAAATTGCTGTTTAGTTGAACTTGACCAATATTGGCCCCAATATCGTTGTTCAAAAATTTAACTAAATTAAATTCAGTGAACCTTTTTCGTTTCATTTAATTATGAAAGGGACGGAATAATTTGTTCTAATAAAGATACTTCATAACAAGTTTAGACGTGGTTAAAAATGTGACTAGGTACTAAAAATACGTCAACTTACGTCAAGCGCGGACTAATTTGAGAGAACTAAACTAATACCAGAAAAGATGCATGAACTAGGGAATTGCCGCCATTCAAGCATTTTGGGAAATTATTTTAAAAATCTTCACACTTTGTAAAAATTATGTGACACAAGTCGAGCTAAATAGCTTAATTATATCTTAATGTACCTAATTAATATTGAACTTGCGATCAAAACGGAACAACAATTTCCCGGAGAGTGAGGATATTAATTAATTACAAATATACAGTACACTTGTGAGCACACTGAAGTACATATCATGATTTAATATGTACTCGAATTGGATTGACGTGATTCGATTGTCTGTCAGGCTACATGAAATTGACAAGTAAATGTAATTAAGGCCATAACAGACGTTGTTATAACGGAGATGTATACATAAACGTGCACGGAAGTGTACAGGGAAAATGGAGGAACCTTGTAGATGCGTGATGCTGGTTTTATTATAACATTAAGGATGCGGACTTGAGTGTTTCAGAACTATTTGAAATAAAATTAACAAATAAAATTCGTGAGTTCCATAATTTTGTCTTCTTCGACTCTGTTGGAAAGTTCTATTCAAAGAAGTTCTTGGTGTTAAAACTGGTAAATATTGTCATCCACGGAAAAAAAGAACTTGCTCATCTTTTTCATGTCTATGGCACGACAATTTGTTTTTATTTATACCAAAATTTCTCCATTGTTACGGCGTTGACGGGGTCAGCTCAGAGGCCATTTTGGCTGGATTTTTTGGGGCAGTGAAAGCAGGAATAATAATAAATTTACATTTATTTCAGCCAACAATAGCACACATGTAGATAAACACAGAGAGCATAGTTTGCAAGACAGTTTTCAGTTTGGTTGTTTGCTTGAATTTTGCTCTAGTGCCGAGGATTTTGGAAAATAGGTATTTGAAGAAACTATTGCCGTCGCGCTGCTTCGAACCTCTCCCGGTAAAGTGCGAAAAGGACAGTTGCAGCTCAGGCTGATTTTACCTACAAAAACGTTGACTAAAAGATATTTCGTGTTCCGCTGTTTTCTTTTTCAAAACACGACAGATCTCAATTATTTTTATATCAAAATTTAGAGAAAAAGTATACGTGTGCTTGTATTATTTTCTTTTTTGTCAAAAACTTATCACGTTTGTCTAATAGTCATCTGAACATCATGGTAAAAATGGGTTATTTTTTCGCGATTTTAAAGTATCATATTTCTTTTATAAATTAAGTTTCGGAAAAATTCAAATGATAGAAAAAAAATTGCTTGAAAGCATTATCCAGGAAGAAAACAGCGGAATACGTTTGTATAGAGAAAGCACTCACACCCTCTTAATTTAACAATACTAGTGTTTTGGCCTATGCTTTGGCCGTATCGTCTCTTCGTTTGTTTTGGTCTTCTATGGACAGGAGCATTTCGCCAGTGAGAAAACCACCTATCTCGGTTATTTCTCTTAAACATATCACTGAAAATTCTGCATCGCGCAAGCTGTGTTTAAGTGTAACTACACTGATACTAATATACAACGTCCCGACATTAATCGTCGAGCAGTGGCACTCATCAGGTTGGAGAATCCTTCCTTTTCTATGAATCATGAGTGAAGTTTAGTAGTTTATCTCTATATGGAGGTAGGAGGCACAGGGTGTAAAGTTCACTGTCAAGTTTATAAATATATCAACATATATTATTTCTCCAAGGGTCTGAAACCATTTTCTCCCTTTTTCTCTGTTTCTGTCGAACCAATCTGAACGTCCGACCCACCAATCGACAGATATTCGTCCCTGGTACCATGGAATACTATTTTCAAATTATTCCGCTTCACTGTTTATTTATAAAAACGACTTAAAAATTCTAATTAGTTAGCGAATTTTTCGCACGGGTCAGCTAGTACTTATTAAATAATAGCTATCTCATCTTTTTTTAAAATTATAAACTAGTGCTTGACGTCTATCTCGCCTGATGGTAAGCAGTGATGCAATCGCTGATGGTATAGCGCGCTAGTTTATTCAGCCTATTCACTCAAAAAACTGAGTGAATAAGAAGGAAGACTGCAGTTGAGCGAGATGATGCAATGTTAAACCCAATAACACGACCAACGATGCTGCGGCAGAGGGAAATTGATCTGGAGTCCCACCACAACCAAACTTCCGATACAACGCATCGCAACACAACTGCTCAGACCCGTCCTCCGTACCGCTTCACCAGACATCAAGTCAGGACACGGCAAGTCTTTGTCGGGTGGGTGGTAACTTCTGCCGGCAGCTGATATTATGGGCCCACCACCGAGTAAAATCGATAGTTTTCCACTGTGTATAATGATAGTTTTGGAATAATGCAGATATAGTCATATCTTCATCATCAGAGCTATTGTGAATACATTAAAGACAGCGTAACAAAGCCAGTGGTGCTTTTGACCAAACGATGTTCCATACGTGTGAGTGTCGAAGGTGTCTTGAACTTTAAAAATGCCACTGGCGTCATAAGTCAATGGTCTTGACTCATCAGACATAGTAAAATAAATTACAATTGGCATCGACTAGAAAAGATGGTAGCAACTGGTCAACCGCGGTTCCATCTGGCTGTCTGCCAGATGGAACCGCGGTTGACCAGTTTTGAACCTGAAAAGTGGAGAGCCACCCACTTTGTTAAGTCTACCTAAAATCCACGATGTCATCCCTTTTGGAAATTTAATATTATATTAAATTATACGAGCCAATTTAAGACGAGAAACAGAATAATGCCAGACGCCTAAAAATCAAAAGCGGAAGTCAGAGTGTTGTAAGATGCACCCACATAGGTATCGCCAGATCCAACTACGGGATTCGAACTCATGACCTGTAATAATAATAATAATAATAATAATAATAATAATAATAATAATTTATTTGCAAGAATGTAGGTGTACAATAATAGTATGTTGTTCATAAAAATAAAAGTAGGCCCCTTTACATTCTACCATTAGATGTGGTGTGCAAATATTAAAATTTATCTAATTACAATGTTAAAGTCATCCCATTATATATTACTTATTAATGTCAATTTATAAAATGTCCATGATTTTTATTAAAATGTCAAAAAATAAATAAAAACTATAGATATAATTACATCAATAAATACAATAATCCTAATTCAATGTCATCATTCAATAATATAATTAATGTCACAATTTCTAATAATAATAATAAATACATTACATAAAATAGTCAAACAAAATCTTTTTCCAACAAAAAGTCTGCAACACTATAATAAGCCTTGTCTACTAATAAATTACGAAGTCTTTTCTTGAACAATGACAAAGTACAATCCTTCCAACTACTAGGTATTTTATTATAAATCAACGGTGCCATGCAGCAGACACCCTTGCGCATCAGAGTTGTTCTAGCACCAGGGATACATAGACTGCTATTGTCACGCCTATTCCTTGGGAATGCATCAGCCATTCGTGTGAAGCGACCTGGGTTTAATTTTACGAACACTGCCATTTCCAAAATATACAAACATGGGAGGGTTAATAATTTATATTGTTTAAAATATGTCACGCAGCTGTCAGTAGTTTTTAATTTAAAAATAGATCGTATGCATCTTTTTGGGCCTTAAATGCAGTTTCTTTTTCTGTTGAATTGCCCCAAAAGATAACTCCGTATCGCAGATGGCATTCAACAATACCATAGTATGCAGTAAGGCATGCATCCAGATTTACAATCGCAGACAAGGTATATAGAGCATATGCAGATGAACTTAGTTTTTTGCAAAGCAACTCAATGTGTTGTTTCCAGCTAAGTTTTTTATCTATTTCTAGCCCTAGAAATTTAGTACTAACGACCTCGTTAATTTTATTACCGTTATATTGCACATTGAGATTATCTATATCTGTCATACGTTGGTTAAATTGAATTAATTTTGTTTTACTTAAATTTATTTTCAAATTATTTTCTTCTAACCATTTTATAATCAATTTTAACGAATTATTAATGTCACTTTCATATGTATCTACACTTTTCGAAGGTATTGTCAAGGTACTGTCATCTGCATATAAAGTCAAAGGTTGTTCAATCCATTTCGGTAAGTCATTGATATATATTATAAATAATAAAGGACCCAGCACACTACCCTGCGGCACCCCGTAACTCACTCTTCGCACTTCTGATCGAAACATCTCATCATGTTTATTAAATAAATTTATCCTGTATAATTCGGTTATTTGTCGTCTATTTTGTAAATAAGATTGACATAGTGCTAAAACATTACCCCTTATACCATAAGCTTCTAATTTTTGTACTAGTGTAGGATGTAGGACATAATCAAATGCTTGCGTCATATCACAAAATATGGCGCAGACCGGGTTACGTTTATCAACATTATTAATGACATTGTATATAAAATCATATATCGCCATATTTATTGTTTTTCTTGGTCTAAATCCTTTTTGTTGGTCACAGAGAATATTATATTTGTCCAAGTATTTTAAAAGCTCTTTGTGAATATACTTTTCAAATATTTTCGAAATAATAGGAATCAGCGAGACTGGCCTGTAATTTTCTACAAGACTTCTATTTTCCTTTTTAAATACTGGTTTAACAATGGCAATTTTCAAAGCCTCTGGGTATACACCAGCACTTATACTGAGATTAAGTATATAACTTAAATGCACACATAATTTCACAGCTACAGATTTAATAATGTTTGTGGAGATGCCATCGTAACCTACGCTGTTTGTGTTTTTCAGTGACATTATTATTTTGAATATATCCTCTGGCACACTTGGTGCCATGAACATCGACTTACATCTTGTATCTATCTTACGTTGTGTGACAGGCTGGGTGGAATCATTAATTATAGGCTGTATTTTGTCCACAAAGTAATCATTAAAAGTATCACAAATTCGTTTGCCATCTAATATATTACTGTTTTTAACTTTGATGTTTATAATTTGTTGGTTAGGAGTGTTGAATTTTCTGCGATTTATTATTTGCCACGTAGTTGTTTGTCTGTGGCAACTAAAGCCGGCCTTGTTTATTATGATCTTAATGGCTAAATTCGTTTTTTATTGTTTCACAAATCCTTAACGGGCTGTATCATAAATTATTATACTTATACAGTAATATCTACTCCCACGCGTATCGACGAAAATGTTATTGATAGCGGGTCTATGAAACTTGGCTTACTTTAATCGCTATTTTGAACATGCCATCATCAGAGGATGATGAACTGCTGTTTGCCTATTCTACTATGAAAGGATTCATCGTTTTTTTTTATTAATGTAGGTTGATGAACTGCGTATGCATACTCTACCATGTATAGATAATCTAACGGGTGAAAAAATACTTAACGAAGTCAAGAGTCACTTGAACTCTTCGTCATTGTGTTTTTTTTCGTCCAGGACCATACAAAGAAACCTTCTGGCTACAGAGATATTGAAATTTGAACGTTACGAATATTAGTTACCCCTAATAATTCCTGTAGGGTCAGGGTTGCGGTATGGTTAAAAAAGAAACCGTGGCCCTGGCCGTCGCACAGGCAAGTAAAGAAAAACGGGTGGGTTTTAATCAGTAAAAATCTGACACGCCCATCCGCTCCGCCCAGAGCAGTAGAAGTCATTATATACTCGTAGTTTAAAGGTGATGAGTGTAACCTTTTTGTGAGTTTTTTTTTTTTTTATAATTATAAACTAGCGCTTGACTGCAATCCCGCCTGATGGTAAGCAGTGATGCAATCGTTGATGGTAAAGCGCGCTAGTTTATTAACCCCATTAACTTAAAAAATCTTAGCGAATAGGAAGGAAGACGGCAGTTGAGCGAGGTGATGCAATATTAAACCCAACAACACGACCAAACTCCCGACACAACAACATTTGGCGCATCGTACCCGGCACACATCGCAACACAACTGCTCAGACCCGTCCTCCGTAAGTGTCCTGTATTATCGGCATCTAACTAACCTAAAACGTCTTTTTTTTAAACATTCTACGTTACTTGCATAAATTAATTTCTCACGGCTACTGCGTAAGTAGTATATTCTACAGATTACAATATTCCTGTGAGTTTAGCCCGAGTTTATCTCAGAATTTACAAGGTGAATTTCCACACAAGTAAACCCGTTTCTTGTGTGGAAATCCAAGAGCGACCGCTTCGCGCTCTCAAGGTGGATTTCCCTTGACTAATGCCTGCTTTCTTAACCTTTATAAATTCACAATTTATTTATTTATGCTTTCGCACAACGGTATGTACAAAGGCAGACTTAATGCCCTAGGTATTCTCTACCAGTCAACCATGGGTGGTGAAGAGATTAGATGACAGGTGCTTTGGTTGAAAAGAAAACAGTTGCTTTTCTTTTCATTCAATAAAACTTATACAGTTATCGATTCCTTAATATTATAAATGGGCACACAGATAGACCATGCAATACTTTTTATCCTGACAAATGATAGTAAATGATAAATAACTTTATTACTGTTAAGTTTGTACAGACAACAGCACATCAAGCTACTATAATCTGTCAGATTTCTTTATTAGATTTTCAACTTTATCTTTTAAGCATGATGGCTCAAGATTGATTGGGATTATCTGACAGTTTGGGGTAGCTTGAACTGCTTTCATCCTTACAAACACTTTTGTATGTCTCTTCTTCAGCCTAAAGATGTCCACTGCTGGACAAAGGCTTTCCACGATGACCGGTCTTGTGCTGCCCACATCCATCGGCTTCCCGCGACCTTCACCAGGTCATCGGTCCATCGGGCCTCCCTACGCTGCGTCTTCCAGTACGTGGCCGCCACTCCAGAACCTTACTGCCCCATCGGCCATCGGTTCGAGGCAATGAGCCCTGCCCACTGCCACTTAAGTTTAGCGATTCGCAGAGCTATGTCGGTGACTTTGGTTCTTCTGCGGATCTCCTCATTTCTGATTCGATCACGCAGAGAAACTCCAAGCATAGCTCTTTCCATTGCCCTTTGTGTGACTCTGAGCCTTCGTATGAGGCTCATTGTGAGCGACCACGTTTCAGTTCCGTAAGTCATCACTGGCAACACACACTGGTCAAAGACTTTAGTCTTGAGACACTGTGGTATCTTGCACGACGAGAAGATGTAGCGTAGCTTCCCGAACGCTGCCCAGCCGAGCTGGATTCGTCAAGACACCTCTTTCTCGAAGATGGACCTACCTAGTTCGACTGTTTGTCCCAGGTATGTATACTCGTCAACAACTTCGAGTGCAGTGCAACCAACGTCGTCGTCATGGTCGTTATACGTCTATCTTTAGCTAATACGCTCATTAATGTTTGTGCACTATTAATGCGAAGACACTGGCTTCTAGGATACAGCCTACAGGATCTTCGTAGTTTAGGAGTCAGGGCTAAAAGAATTTTGTTTTTGACCGTACTTTACTTGTCTCTCTTAAACTATTGTTGATGACTCTAATTGTTCTCCAAATCATTAAGTTGTCAGACATTATTTGGATAATAAACGTACTGTTATTATTATTATACGTAAATCATATTTTTAAGTATCTGATTACTATGAGAAGAAAGGCCAAATAAAATCTCAGACACCACAGACTTTTTTAAAGTTCAAATATACTCTTGGTCACAAAATGTGAAGGCCATATACATAGATAGATACCTATCTACATTTATGTGAGATGATGTCCAACTCCCAAGTGTGCGAAGCCACGAGAAAAGTCTAAATAATATAAACTCTTTGTTAAGAAACCCGAGAAACCGGGTTAGGTATTAAATAAACTACCTTTTACAAAATATAAATGGCGCTATTTTTCTTTTCTATTATGTTAATAAATCCAGAGCTTTAGCTGTAATTAAGTAAGCCGTTATATTAACGTCAACCCTTTACTCACCCTGTCTAAAGTTTATGATCCAATGTGTAGATCGCAGTTACCTAGTCTTAGTTAAGTTTAAAAAGACACGGCCAAGAAAAGTGTGCGGTCACGCCCCTCTCATACTTGGAGTATCACTATTTTTCAGATAAAGTAGAAGGATGACTATCCTCCTACTTTATCTAAAACACACTACCGCGTCTAATAGAATCAGCAGGGTAATTGATTGCCAGTGATGACTTATGGAATTGAGACGTGATCGCTAACGATTGGCCTTTTAAGAAGGCTCAAAGTCACTCAAAGGGCAATGGAGAGGGCTATGCCTGGGGGTTTCACTGCGCGATCGAATCAGGAATGAGGAGATCCGCAGAAGAACGAGAGTAACCGACATAGCCCGAAGAATTGCAACACTAAAGTGGCAGTGGGCTGGACACATTGCCCGTAGGACCGATGCCCGATGGGGCCGACGGGTTCTCGAGTGGCAACCACGCACCGGAAGACGTAGTGTGGGTAGGCCCCAGACAAGGTGGACCGACGACCTGATGAAGGTCGCGGCAAACCGCTGGATGCGGGAGGCGCAAGACCGGTCGTCGTGGAGAACCTTGGGGGAGACCTATGTCCAGCAGTAGACGTCTTTCGGCTGAAATGATGATGATGATTGCGTAATAATCTCATCGTCATCACCTCAGCGTTAATCCCAGTCGCATCCGTTTCTTTTCAGCTTTGGAGTCTGGGGTCCGCTTTTACTAGTGTAAGTGCTGATTTTGGTTAAACTTCGGTATTTTCCGTGAAGCGACTGCGCTCTGACCTCCACAACCCGAAGGCGATATCTAAGCATTGCAGTTAGACCAATTGTTAGACTTTTGATGGCTTCAACAACCCGTAACGACTGCCGCTAGATGTTCGTATGGCAACCGGGACCAACGGTTTAACGTGCTTTCCGAGGCACGACCAGACCAGTGCAAATATTCATATTATTGTAATGTGCGGGGATCGAACCTGCGCCTCCTTGCGCAACGGCCGCGTTCGCTACCGCTACACCACGGAGGCTGTCTAATTGCGTAACAACCTATCAGTAGCTATTGATTTCATTTTAACAGTTGAACAACATTCATTGCGTTATTTACGTTGAGTAGACACATTTTCCGAACATGATAAGCAATGGATTAGCAATATGCTTCAAAATGATTCCAACTGACAGTACTAGTGTATTACGCAATTAGGGTGCAGGTTTATTTATTTAGTATCTTACCTAACAGCAGCTGCTGCTGGGGAGTTTCTTGTTCCACTTTATCTCAGCTAAAGTTACAGGAAGATGCAATGGACAGGAGTTGAATAAAAAAAAAAATACATAAGACAGTTCTTATGTAATGTTGACGTCCGAAGAGTAATGATATTCACCCTAATTTGATTAAATTACTATTGATTTTATCATGACAGGAATGGGCAAAAATTTATCAAAATATGAGTGTTTAAATATTTTATTTATTTTGGTACATCAACAATTGCCTACAATGCAATGGTGTTGTACGGACGACAGCATGACCTATCCGAAACTAACAAATATACCCAATCAACCTTGAGCCTTAATGTTTGAAGATAAAGTTGTAAATCTATTAAAGAAATCTGACATATTGTAGTAGCTTGATGTGCTGTCGTCTGTACATAAGGAAACATGTGATTTAAAAAGGTGACAGAGTAGTCTAACAATCAGTTATGGGAGAGAAAGAGAGAGAACTCATCGTGCAACTCAGCATTTACTCGAGCTTGTTTAATGAAAAGACTTTTCAAAACCAAACAGCAATTTAACCTACGGTATATTAAGTTCGTGCGCAAATAAACCACAAAATAACACTTAGTAGCCGATATGAAACAGTATAAAAACATTTGTGTCCAATTTAGATAAGGAGGTTGATACGTAACTACACCCAGCTTGTATAAATGTTCTAGCTTAGTCTGTGGGTGTCAAATATCTAGAAACTTACTTAACAGAGATAGTTGACTTTTTGTTATTAGAGCCGATACTTGTTTCGCACGTGGCTAGCAAGCTTGCCTTATTTCATTATTTCGATAGTCACGATCATGAAGTCGTGGTGGCATATTGGTTAAAACACCAGCCTCTCAAGTAAGAGTGCGCGGATTCGATTCCAGGTCAGGCAAGTACCAATGCAACTTTTCCAAAGTTATATGTACTTTCTCAATATATCTTGAACACCAATGACTGAAGGTGAAGGAAAACATCTTGAGGAAACCTGGACTTTAAGGCTGAAATCGCCAACCCGCATTGAGCAAGCGTGGTGATTACGCTCAATCCTGACCCAGCCTGACCAACCTGTGCCCAGCAGTGGGATGATAAAAAAGAGGTTGATAATGGATAGTCACGATCTGAAGTCTCCTTGGACAGATAAAGATTGGGATATTACTCATTAAGACATTAACATTAGATGTTGTGCTTCTTTTCAAGTACCGCTAAGAGCGATAAAATAACCAAAAATGTACATTGCTAAGTCTGTCGAAAAAATCGCTATTTATTTAATGAATTAGATTAGAGTATTGTTTATTATTGTTAGAGGTTTTGTCAAATAAAGCTGTTCAGAATATGAGACGTGTTTGTGTCTTATAAATCTAATGAATGAAAATATGACACATAATATACGGAAAATACGTGCCAGAAAGTTCGACGTGCTTTCACGTATAATGCTAATTAAATTATCCATGATGTGAGTAAGCTGAAATTGGCATATGAAACGTAAACACGCAGAATATTCGTGAAGTAATTTCGTCTGATAAGTGATATGTCACTTCATTTAAATGTCTAATACCTATACCTACAGCTAACATATCACTACATAATTATTATGAAACAAAGTCACTTTCATTTTCATTCATTCATTTCTTTTCATTTTTGTCCCTTTGAATTATTATGATTAAATCTTTAAAACTACGTAACGGATTTTTATAGAGTTTGTTTTAATAGATAGGGTGATTCAAGAATTCGATAGCCTCCGTGGCGTAGCGGTAGCGGACGCGGCCGCTGCGCAAGGTGGCGCGGGTTCGATCCCCGCACAGTGCAAGTATTGGTATGCATGAATATGAATATTTGCACTGGTCTGGTCGTGCCTCGGAAAGCACGTTAAGCCGTTGGTCCCGGTTGCCATACGAACATCTAGTGGCAGTCGTTACGGGTTGTTGGAGCCCTCAAAAGTCTAACAATTGGTCTAACTGCAATGCTTCGATATCGCCTTCAGGTCGTGGAGGTCAGTCGGCAGTCGCTTCACGGAAAATGTCGAAGATTAGCCAAAATCAGCAAGCAGTTAGACTGGTAAAGCGGACCCCAGACCAAAAGCTGAAAAAGCTGCGGATGCGACTGGGATTAACGTTGGGATGATGATGAGAGTGATTTAAGAAGACGGTTTATATGTATTATAATATCCATTAAATTGTATAGAAATAGTATTATTTTTGAGGTTTCTAATGTGATGTCGTAAATAAATTCATTTTTTCCGCGTTTGCAGTGAAACGCAGGCTGAACCCTACGTTATACATATTTATCAAAAGAATGAACTAAATATTGTACACATTGATAAGGTCTACAGAAAAGTCCGCGATGGTATATCTATACTAATATATAAAGCTGAAGAGTTTGTTTGTTTGTGCGCGCTAATCTCAGGAACTACTAGTCCGATTTGAAAAATTCTTTTTGCGTTGGATAGCTTATTAATCCAGGAAGGCTTTAGACTATATAACATCCCGCTATAACCAATAGGAGCAGAGCAGTAACAAAAAATGTTGCGAGAACTGAAGTCAAAGCGGAGCATAACTAACTCTATGCGAGCGAAGTCGCTGGCGGAGGCTAGTTATATTATATGTCTATTCTCTTATGGATATCCCACAATAACATTTTTTTGTCATTTACTTTTTACGACAAAATCTGGATTCTGTTTGAAGCGATTTTGACCAATACAGCATTAATGCTTATCCAATTTAACCTTAAATAAATTGCTAATTTAATATAGATCTATATCTCCCTTTACAGCATATGATTTAAATGAACATTTTCGAAGATATTACAGATTTAAAAATTGCGGGGCGTCGCGTTCCGTCCGGGGGTAGCGGGAGCAGCGGGCGCTTATTTTAAATATATTTTTTAAACATGCACAACGTTAACAGTTTTCTGTAGTGTATTTAGTATCAGCATTGCACCCGTGCGAAGCCAGTGCGGGTTGCTAGTTCTATATAAATCTGACCGTGTACGTAAAGCCAAGTTACCAATCAATAGTGTTAATCTATAGCATCTTCTTCTCCTTCTTCAGCCTATAGAGGTCTACTGCTGTAGAAGGGCCTCCTCCAAGGCTTTCCACTATGACCGGTTTTATGCTGCCCGCACTCATCGGCTTAGACGGTGATAAAAGAGCTATAGCTTCAGGTGGAATGATCTCCACGAAGACAGTTATAAACTAGTGCTTACTTGACTGCAATTCCGCCCGTTGGTAGCAGTGATGCAATTGTTGATGATTAACAAACTAGCGCGCACTTTGCGCGCTAGTTTGTTAAGAGCCTATTCACTCAAAAAAACTGAGTGAATAGGAAGGAAGACGGCAGTTGAGGGAGGTGATGCAATGTTTAACCCAACAACACCACCAACGATGCTGCGCCAGAGGGAGATCGATCTGGAGACCGTCCACGACCAAACTCCCGACACAACAACATTTGATGAATCGTACCCGGCACACATCGCAACACAACTGCTCAGACCAGTCTTCCGTACGGCTTCACCAGACATCATGCCGGAACACGACGAATCGCTTGGCGGCAAGACTTTGTCTGGTGGGTGGTAACTTCTGCAGGCAGCCGATGTTATGGCCTATCTCACTTTAAGCTTACTTACTTAGGCATTCGCATAGAACTTTTTACAGAATATATCGTCTGGAAAGTTTCGATAAGTTACTTGTCCTTAGGCTAAATTAGGTGGAATGGCAGCTCACTTTACTTAATTTTTCTTGGTAAGATGCTTTTAGAACTTTATTCTCCCGTATGTTCTCTCCTCCGAGCGCGTCAGTTCCATTTATTATCATAATCTAAGCACATCCTGCACCCTCATTGCGTATCACATTATTACTATGAATTTATAAATTAGAAATATTTCGAAGCATATTACTGATCCATTGCTTTTCATATTTGAAAAATGTGTCTGCTCAACAAAGTAAATAACGTAATGATTTTTGTTGAACTGTTAAAATAAAACCAATTGATAACGTATTACGCAATTATTTACTATAATATATAGGTTTCACGTTCCGTTTTACTGCTGCTATTTGTTCCGTCAAAGTCATCATCATCATCATCATTTCAGCGTTAATCCCAGTCGCATCCGTAGCTTTTCAGCTTTGGAGTCTGGGGTCCGCTTTAGCAGTCTAACTGCTGATTTTGGCTAAACTTCGATATTTTCCGTGAAGCGACTGCCGTCTGACCTCCACAACCCGAAGGCGATATCTAAGCATTGCAGTTAGACCAATTGTTAGACTTTTGAGGGCTCCAACAACCCGTATCGACTGCCACTAGATGTTCGTATGGCAACCGGGACCAACGGCTTAACGTGCTTTCCGAGGCACGACCAGACCAGTGCAAATATATTCATGCATACAAATATCTGTACTGTGCGGGGATCGAACTCGCGCCTCCTTGCGCAACGGCCACGTTCGCTACCGCTACGCCACAGAGGCTACTACTGGCTGGCTGTCATTTGTTCTGTCGGTTACGGTCTCGTGTCTCCCCTGATGTCTCCTCGAGGGGAGTCACCAGGGGAGACACGAGACCAAAATAAGAGACCAAAAAAGTTTATTAGTAAGTTCTGATGTCTCCCCCGCCTAGGGGAGACAAGAAGATTTAAATATAGACACAACACCGTAACCGTTCCGTCAAAGTATCAGTAGATATTGTGATAGTCCGCTTTGAGCTGTCAATCCCTAGCGTTAGACGGAATGACAACGTTTATTGTTGGGAAATCTTCAAATGTCTTCTCCCGCTCTGAAACTTAGCGAATAGGAAGGAAGAGGGCAGTTGAGGGAGGTGATACAATGTTAAACCGAACAGCACGACCAACGATGCTGCGCCAGAGGGAGATTGATCTCGGGACCCTCCACGACCAAACTCCCGACACAACAACATTTGTTGCATCGTACCCGGCACACATCGCAACACAACTGCTCAGACCCGTCCTCAGAACACGACGAATCGTTTGGCGGCAAGACTTTGTCTAATGGGTGGTAACTTCTGCCGGCAGCCGATATTATGGCCTACCACCGAGAAACCGTGTGTTTCTGTAATAACCTATTTAACTTTCCAAACGCGTCAGTTCCATTTGTTTTCATAATGTAAGCACACACTGGTCTATTAAATTCTCACCATCAATCACCGCTCCGTTTCACTGCTGCTAACTTTTTCGTCAAAGTAGCGGTAGATAATGTTTGAACAACCTTCTTTTACTTTTTGTAAAGTGTAGTTTAATTGATGACTCAGTGTGTTTGTAATTCGTTATGGATGTAATGGTTTGCTTTTGATATTTGTAATAAGTCTCGTTTTAGAGGTACTGGAGCAAATTCGGTGTGTCTTTTATTTATTTTAGACTAACTTATAGCTTTGCCTGTGGTGAATTGGTGATGGTTTGTTAAGAGTTTTTACATTTTGGAACTAACAAAGAGAAAATTTACGAATAAAATATTGATAAGCCTTATACTCAGAAGGCTTCTACATAAAAGCTTTAAACTTAAAAGTTTTATACTTATAGGTAAGGCTATTATTACCCTTGTAAGAATTTTACTTATCTTTTAATTTGGTATTCTTATAGGGATAATATTGTGGTTATGGTTTGTTAATAATTTTAACATTTTCGAACCAACAAACAAAGAGAAAATTTACTAATAAAATACTGATAAGCCTTATACTAACCTATACGGCTTTTACGCTTTAAACTTAAAAGGCTTATACTTATAAGGCTATTAATTAAACAACTCAAACTTATAAGGATTATACTTATATTTTGATTTTGTATTCTTATATACAGGCATAATTTCGAGGTACCAGTATAGTGACCAGCCATTAAAAAAAGAAAGGGGTACGAAAGAAACTTTTCAAAGCATTTAACAATGTCATAGGAAGGGTAAATATAATGTAATTACCTTCACGGCAGTTTTCGTCGGCGTTAGTCACAAGCACAGGTGGCTTTTACGAGTGGCACTAATTTTGTGTTAATCTCAAAAATATTATTACCCTAGTTCTGGGGTAACAGATGTCGTTGGACTGTTTTGTTTTTGCTCGAGTTTTTAGTCTTAAATGTCTTTTCAGGCAGGGAAATCAATCCACAACTTCTGAGACATCAAATCTCCTAGTAGTCGCTCACGCGGCCGTTTTTTCAACTGTCATTGGCGATATCCGCCATTATTGTGAAATATTTTTTTAAAGAATTTCTATAATTTGTCACACGTGTTATTGGCAAAATTGTGGTATCTAACCACAGAGGCCATTGAAGAGTTGAAGTAGTATTCACTCTAAAGAAAAGAAAGAACTTCTGAGACTTGTTCACAAATCCATGGATTCAGTAGATGATTCTGGATCTGCTAATCAATAATACTGTACTGTAAAAATCTCATCGCCTCGATCTAGCATTAGTAGGAATATCATTCCTCTACACTAAAATCACTCAAGTTTTCACTGTGAGAGACGGTTACCTGCACATTGTATACGTATATTTGCACACTTGATCCTAATCTTTTTCTTCAGCCTATAGAGGTCCACTGCTGGACAAAGGCCTCCTCTAAGGCTTTCATTACATTGAGGGGTTTGCCACAATCTTCACGCTGAGAAGGCGGGTTGGGGCTCTCTGTAGTTTGATATTCCACAGGAGAAGCGCGGCTGCCCGCTTTCCTGGTGAGAGTTCCCTTAGTCGCCTCTTACGACACCCACGGGAGGATACGGGATGGTACTATTCTAATCTCGCTACACAATATGTAAACAAGATTAAAAAATGCTTACTTATACAATTAAATTACAAAATTAGTTCACAAATCATTTTTTACAATTTTACAAAACTTGTTCAACCCATCAATTCAAAATAAATTTCTAGAAAAAGATTTTACTTAATATCCCCCGATTCATTTTAAGTACCTATCTAACGATAAATCACACTAGAAGTGAAAAAAATCACTCTCCGTTTTACGTGTATGATAGCCTAATAAAACATTTTTCGCTTTTTATTTTACAACTTTGTGTTTAATATACATATTGGTACCAAATTTCAGCTTTATGGTGCTGTCACTGTGATTATCCGCGGACGGACGGAAAGACAGACAGACAGACTTGGCTAAATTATAAGGATTCCTAATTGACTACAGAACCCTAAAAACCTGTTACCAAAACTCCATTGTCTGTCGGTCTGGCATCAGGCTGTTTCTAATGAACCGTGTTGGCTAGACAGTTGAAATTTTCACGAATTTTATCAGTGAACGAGTCTCAGATGGCCTTGTCACCTGCTCTGAAGGAGCAGTAGCTACCTCCCCGATTCATGGGGTATCTCAATAAGAGTTCACTTTTTAAAACGGTTTTTTTTTCATGCAAGTGGCAACTGTCTGTCTTAAAATACTTATTTTTATAAAATGAAAAAATGTACCCTTACTGAAACACCCTTTATAATTACTATTTTACTTACGTTCTACTTGCTATTTACGTTATAATAAAGAAAAATTGCAAACGCTTTAGAAAAAATAAATAACTAAATAATTTTACACAATATGCTAGCTTGAGCGTTGTACGTAGTACATTGAATAAGCTGCTCGTGCCAGGTCATTACTGAGGCAATTTGTTCCTATGGAGAAGCATGAAAAAAATAGAATGTAGTTTGCAAAAACTACACTTATGAAAATTCATTTAAGTACATTAAATTAATTAATTCATCGACGGACAATGCACAGCCTAAAACGCTGAGTTTAGGAAGAATTATGCACAAGAGTTTCTTCGTATAAAAAAATAATTTAAAAAATCGCCTTTTAAAGAGGGCGAGTCTATGAAAATATTAGCGTTTTTTCTAAGTGTTCGTTCCGATATTATTCGATATACGTCGTTTTTATTCCTAAATTTGTTCGTAGGAGACGAACAAATTCTGGATCCTGTAGCGACATTACTAATTAAAACTGGGTATTAATTGACGAAATAAGTATATAATGAAAATTATTCATTTTCTCATACATTTTTTTATAATAAGTATTGATTCTGAGGCGATGAAGTTCGCCGGGTCAGTTAGTAGAGATTTTTTTTATGTTATTAGTTGTGCTTGAGTGTGATCTCGCCTGATGGTATGCAGAGATGCAATCTTTGATGGTTAAGCGCAGTGGTTTATTATGGGCCTATTAATTTCTAAGCCTTGAAGTTTGTATCCGACTTCCTGACTTTTTCCAATTGGAAATCGCGTAGTCACTTGTTTCTTAAGACACATCTCATCATCATTATCAACCTTTTAATCGTCCCACTGCTGGGCACAGGTCTCCTCTCATACAAAGAAGGATTGAGTGTAATCACCACGCTTGCTCAACGCGGGTTGGCGATGTCAGATTTAAAAGTCTCTTTAAGATGTTTTCCTTCACCTTCAGTCATTGGTGTCCAAGATATACTTAGAAAGTACATATAACATTAGAAAAGTTACATTGGTACTTGCCTGACCTGGAATCGAACCCACACACTCATACTTAAGAGGCTGGTGTTTTAAGCACTAGGCCACCACGACTAAAATCAATCTATAATCAATAGGACACATCTAACATCGCAAAAATCCAATCGCAACCTCGAGTTGTGTGGTAATAATATATTGGATACATAATACTGCCGACAATATTTTGATAGGCATTCCTCATAATCCAGGGATGGATGGATCCCATAGTAATAACCTCATTGAACTCGAAAGGAATACTTATTATTCGTAATGAACTAGTCGCACCTGACAAAGTACTAGGTATTCATGAGTGCAGGTATGGTGTCAGTAGCCGGTGCCTTTTATAAATCTTTATTGATTTTATTATAGAAAGTTCGTAGGGTAGGTAGGAACTATATAAATGTATGTTCTATGATATAGAATAACGTTTGGAGGTTTCAAAATACACCATTAGATAGATAAAAAATCATTTTCAAGTTTTAAGGCAAAAATTTAGAGAGAATTAATTGGCTAAAAATTGCAGTCGTAGGTTCGACTAGGATTCGACCGATCAACCTTGATCTTGCTCAAATTTGATCGTGGATAGGTTCATATTTACATACCTTGGCATGTCCTTGGTCATCCACGACCCATTTCGCTTTTTCTAACGACTCTTGAAGATCCACAAACGGACAGCTAGTACCAACGACGTGCGTTCAGCTGTCGCAATCCTGAAGGGTCAAAACCATCCAATGTCGCGGACAGCACGTTAAGGGAGCGTTCAAGTAGTAACGCAATTTTTGAAGATTTATGCCCCCCCTTTTCCCCCGTAACGCACCGTAACGTTTTTATGTACCCCCTTTCCCCTTCTCTAAACGTTACGTAACACTCAAGTGGTCAATTTTATCCTTAACTTTCGTAAAAAATTATGTAATAGTTTTTACACTGGGTATAGTTTTATATTACTAAATAATATTGTTTTAAAAATAATTTTAAGTAACGTGTTTTAAGAAAGATCCCCTCCCGCCCCTGTAACGTATCGTAACGTTTTACGAGACCCCGACTCCCCCAAATTTCTTAATTCTGTGTTATGTAATTCTTGAACGCTTCCTAAGGCGTTGTCCTTGTTGTCCATTTGTAGATATTTGACAGTCGTTACTCAACAGAAATACGTAGGTAATAAATAAATAGGTAATGCGAGTTGGTGGTGTCCGCAGCTCCACAGCAAAGCGCGTATTTTGCGTATGGCATGAATACATAATATTCGTAATGGGATATTGCTAGCAGCACTTAACAAAGTACTAGGTATTCATGAGTATCAAGTATATGATAGTACGGTGTGAGGAAGCGGTGCCTTTTGTATCTTTATTCGTATGTCATTCATAGAAAGTTCTGATGTATGTAGTAGTCCCACTAGAATTTTATAACGTGTAGAGGCTTGAACACAAACACACTTGGAGAAAGGATGGAGAATCACTTATTTATTTAAAGGCAAATTTGATTTACCAAAAAATTTTAGAAGTCTAGTGAAGTATACCAAAAACGTTGCTATTTTTTTCTTCTTATTTTTATCTTGCCACATACAAAAACACAGTGTATTGAGAGGACTTGATTCTTTAATAGAGTCTTCACTTCCACACAGAATAGAATACTTTAATCGTTCGCACATGTTCTTGGCAAAATTGTGGCGTCTCTCCCACAAAGGCCATTAATGAAGAATTGAATTGAATTGATTAGAATACTTTTCGTAAGTGCAACAACCACGCCATTACACATAGCACTCAGTAAAGCTATCGATAGCCAAAAACAGGTTCATAGTAAGAGAACGCGCTTACCTGTGTTCGAACCCAAGATCTACAAGTCAAGGCAGTTAACATTACGCCACCACTGATCTGAATATTCTTACCAAGTGAAAATTATTTTATTTCTCCAAGAAAAGAAGCGGGGAGCAGATTTTCAATTTGTAAAAAATATCAAGTAATATAGACGTTTTGCTTGGCTGCCACCTGGTACCTTTGGAGTTGGGAAGTTAACTAAATCCCATTTGAGAAATAGCCGTCGATCTTTGCCGGAGTGTCGGGGGCTTTACTTAAGCCCACTGCCAATAACGCTTTTTCTAAATCACTTGGATAAATGTTTTACATTTTATCTCGAGCTTCAGGGAGTTCCGTTTTAATATTTTGTGTTTTTCCTCTTTTGTGGCGGAAAAAGAGATTTTTTGTAGCTAGAAAATTGAATTAAAACGTCTAATATTTTAAACTTTTACTAAGGAAAGATGATCAGAAGCGTGTCGTATGCGTTAGGGACATGCAGTTGTATGCTTCCTTTAATATATGATTATTTTGAAAACTTTCCTTTATTAAACTTTTACTGAATGGTGGTTGTGGAAAAATCGTACTTAAAATTACCTAATAGGTTCTGGCTGGCGGCTGCAACTCCACATTGATTCGCGTATTTTACGTACGAAGGGAAATTCGACTATTCGATTTTCTGCAGTTCATGAAGGAAGGCCAGCAACGCCTTGATTTTACTGAGCATTTCACGGAGAGTACCATATGTTTTTTTTTTTTTTGGATGGAAAATCATCATCCTGCTCTGGGCGGAGCGGAAGGGCATGCCAGACTTTTACTGACTAAAACCCACCCGTGTTCCTTCACTTGCCTGTGCGCCAGGGCCACGGTGTCGTGTAACGACAAGAAAAGACTTTAGAGGGAGACAGTATTTATTAAATATACAGAAATTTAAAAACAAGATGGAAGTATAAAAATGAATAATGTAGATGAATGATTGATGGGTGATGGTGAAGGGCGGCCCCTGGTGGACCGGCGGCAGTTACGGAGGAGCGGCCCTGGCGGACCGGCGACAGCAACAAACGAGCGGCCCTGGCGGACCGGCGACAGCAACAAACGAGCGGCCCTGGCGGACCGGCGACAGCAACAGACGAGCGGCCCTGGTGGACCGGCGACAGCAACGGACGAGCGGCCCTGGTGGACCGGCGACAGCAACGGACGAGCGGCCCTGGTGGACCGGCGACAGCAACGGACGAGCGGCCCTGGTGGACCGGCGGCAGCTACGGAGGAGCGGCCCTGGTGGACCGGCGTCAGCTACAGAAGAACGGCCCTGGTGGACCGGCGGCAGCTACACGAAGAACGGCTCTGGTGGACCGGCGGCAGCTACAGAGGAGCGGCCCTGGTAGACCGGCGGCAGCTACAGAGGAGCGGCCCTGGTGGACCGGCGGCAGCAACGGAAGAACGGCCCTGGTGGACCGGCGGCAGGTACAATGGAGCGGCCCTGGTGGACCGGCGGCAGCTACGGAAGAGGGACTGCCCCGGCGTCACAAGGCCGGCAGCAGTCGAGGGCTCCGGCGGCAAAGGGCCAGGCAGCTCCAGGCGCACCAGTTATATAGAGACTGGCACAGCAGGAAAAACCCTAGAAGGGCTCTCGAGGCAACGTTTACTGAAGACCTACTTTTAAGAGGCTTGTTTGGAAGCCAGAGCTCGACTGACCACTGCTCTGCGATGATTCCTAAAGAAACCACGCAGAACGGTTGGAGGTCGAAATTTAAAATATTCGAAAATATGGACGAGGAACGGTAAATAATTTTACCATAAAAGAGTTCGAATAACAATTATGAAATAAAATTAGCAGACCAACAAGAATTTTGATGAGAAGGTTGTCATAGATACATCATCAACAATGTTGTCAAAAAATGTCAAAATAATGAAAATGTTCTGTAACAATGTAAATATAAATGGTATTAAATTAAAAAGTGCAGTGTTTGATAGGGAAAAGTGATACAGTCCTGCATAGGTACGGCTTCCTACGCTAAGGGGACACTAAGTCGCCGAAACTTAGGCGTAAAGTTGAGGACTGAGTCTGTAAACAGAAAAATGAGTCCTGGTGTAGTGGAATATGATCAAAACAGAGCCTCATAATAATGGAAAGCATATTATGGACTGTGGAAATGAATGATACATATATAAGTATGAATATGAGTATAAATAATAAGTGTAAGTATATCTGAATATGTACATAACATTACATTTTCCCCCCGACCCTGGAAAAATTTTCAACTGTAGAAAATTTTCTAATAAGATTTTAAGTAGGGACTGTAAAACAACACTTCACACATTCATCCATCTCCATTCACCCATTCATACCACCTATCTCTTTCAAGCAATCTTCTTCATACAGGCATGGGTGGAGTTCACAGTTGATGACTACATGTAGTGTTATTTTATTAACCTACATATACTTACTTCCTCACCTCATTCATCATTTTTTATATTTATCTTTACTTTTTATTTGCTTTTATTATATTTAATAAATTCTTTGTTTTCGTCCCTCTTCCCTCCTCTTTTACTGTATAACACGACAGTTTGGCGCCCAATTCGCTCTTACCCACTCCCTTCTTTCTAAATTTGTATTAAAGGTTTTACAACCCCAGACTGTCCTAATTGTTCACCTAAACCTAACTCTAGTTCAAAAAAACTAACGACTGACTTGAAAAGTAAAACAAACTTTGATGCCAACGATTGGAACGATTGGATTAAAACTCTTAAGAATTTCTTTTCATGCTATAAAATCTCTTCAACTCTATACTCTAATGAAAATGATTTTAAACGACCTTTTGTTAACATCAAAGTTTACAATTTATCTTTGACTGGATTACTTGACTCTGGTAGTTCAATCACTATTCTTGGTAATAACTCTCACTTAGAATTTCTTAAACTAGGCTGTAAACTTTTCAAGTCAGATAAAATTACTATTTCTACAGCCAATAATCAAAAAATTAATTCTGTAGGTCATTGTTACCTTCCTATTTACTTTAACAAACAGACCCACTTGATTAAGGCTTATATTTTTCCTGATATTTCACCGTCTTTAATATTAGGAATAGACTTTTGGAAAAAATTTAATCTTCTACCGAATATTCTCTCATCGACTGGTCTTTCAGGACTGGAGTGCTCAACCATCGAGACAATGAATGTCAAAGTATTACCTTATGATCATTTAACTGCAAATCAGAAGAATATTGCTGATGATATCATCCTACGCTTCAAGACTATCTCATTCGAAGAAAAGGGTGTTCTGGGGAACACTAATCTCATCACTCACAAGATCGATACCGGAGATTCGCTACCCATCAAACAAAGATGTTACAGACTGTCTCCTGAAAAACAAAAAGCATTGATTACTGAAGTTGATAAAATGTTGAAATGGAACGTTATTGAACAATGTGAAAGCCCTTGGTTATCTCCAGTAATAATTACTCCAAAGAAGAACGGTGAATGGCGTTTTTGCGTAGATAGCAGGAAGCTTAACGCAATTACAAAACGTGATGCTTATAGTCTGCCACTTATAAGTGAAATTTTGGACAACCTCAGAAATGCTAAATACCTGTCAAGTATAGACATTGCGAAAGCCTTCTGGGAGATTCCTCTGAACCCTGCTGATAAGGACAAGACTGGTTTTTATGTACCTGGAAGAGGCATGTTCAGATTTAAAGTAATGCCCTTCGGACTCACCAATTCACCAGCTACTCAACAAAGATTAATGGACATGCTGTTCACTCCAGAATTTGAAAATAAAGTGTTCTGCTACTTAGACGATATTGTCATAATTAGCGAAACTTTCGAGGAACATATATCACTGCTCCTGAAAGTTCACGAAAAACTTTCCTTCGCTAAATTAACTATTAACTTTGACAAAAGCCAATTCTTCAGAAAAGAGTTAAAATATCTTGGCTTCGTAGTGGATGAACATGGCTTATGTGCTGATCCTGATAAAATCAAGGCTATTGTGGACTACCCAATTCCTACCTGCAGAAAAGAAGTTCGTAGATTCATTGGCACCTGCAGCTGGTTTCGAAGATTTATTCCAAATTTCAGCACTATTGCTACGCCACACAACAAACTAACCTGCTCCGGGAAAAATGCTCCGAAATTCGGATGGAATACAGAAGCGGATGCAGCCTTTCAGAAGCTTAAGGATGCTTTAATAACTACTCCTGTTCTGGCCTGTCCAAACTTCTACCTTCCTTTTTCAGTTCATTGTGATGCATCTAACTACGGTACTGGCGCAATGCTCACTCAACATCAGGAAGGCAAAGAAGTTGTGATTGCCTATATGAGCAAAGCTTTCAACAAGAACCAACAGAACTACTCAACTACTGAAAGAGAAACACTTGCCGTGATAACTGCTTTAGAACACTGGCGTTGCTATCTCGATAATGGGAAGGAATTCACAATCTACACCGACCACGCTGCACTCAAATGGTTTCAGAATTTATCCAATCCTTCAGGAAGACTTGCACGTTGGACTTTACGCTTATCTTGCTTCAACTTCGTTCTAAAACATAAGAAAGGAAGAGATAATGTAGTACCGGACCTTCTATCAAGAGCCAAGTCACAAGAACTCTCTGAAATACAAGAAAATAGTAATGTACCACAAGGTGTACATCCTATTTCTATGAATGATACTACTAGAGAACTGGAACAATACAATAAAATATTTCTGGGCTGTTCGAATAATCCTGATTCTTACCCAAATTATACGATAAGAGAGAATAAACTCTATCGTTGTATTCATACGCCTGACCGCCTGAACGACGACTTCATTTGGAAAGAAGTTCCATTACCTCAAGAAAGACGTTTAATAATTGAAACAAATCATGGCTCTAGTCAAGAACCTCACCTAGGAATTTTTAAAACATATAAAAAAATATCTTTACTATACTATTGGCCCGGCTAGCTCAGTCGGTAGAGCATGAGACTCTTAATCTCAGGGTCGTGGGTTCGTGCCCCACGTTGGGCGCCAAACTGTCGTGTAACGACAAGAAAAGACTTTAGAGGGAGACAGTATTTATTAAATATACAGAAATTTAAAAACAAGATGGAAGTATAAAAATGAATAATGTAGATGAATGATTGATGGGTGATGGTGAAGGGCGGCCCCTGGTGGACCGGCGGCAGTTACGGAGGAGCGGCCTTGGTGGACCGGCGACAGCAACGGTCGAGCGGCCCTGGTGGACCGGCGACAGCAACGGACGAGCGGCCCTGGTGGACCGGCGACAGCAACGGACGAGCGGCCCTGGTGGACCGGCGACAGCAACGGACGAGCGGCCCTGGTGGACCGGCGACAGCAACGGACGAGCGGCCCTGGTGGACTGGCGACAGCAACGGACGAGCGGCCCTGGTGGACCGGCGACAGCAACGGACGAGCGGCCCTGGTGGACCGGCGGCAGCAACGAGGAGCGGCCCTGGTGGACCGGCGTCAGCTACAGAAGAACGGCCCTGGTGAACCGGCGACAGCAACGGAAGAACGGCCCTGGTGGACCGGCGGCAGCTACAGAGGAGCGGCCCTGGTGGACCGGCGGCAGCTACAGAGGAGCGGCCCTGGTGGACCGGCGGCAGCAACGGAAGAACGGCCCTGGTGGACCGGCGGCAGCAACGGAAGAACGGCCCTGGTGGACCGGCGGCAGGTACAGAAGAGGGACTGCCCCGGCGTCACAAGGCCGGCAGCAGTCGAAGGCTCCGGCGGCAAAGGGCCAGGCAGCTCCAGGCGCACCAGTTATATAGAGACTGGCACAGCAGGAAAAACCCTAGAAGGGCTCTCGAGGCAACGTTTACTGGAGACCTACTTTTAAGAGGCTTGTTTGGAAGCCAGAGCTCGACTGACCACTGCTCTGCGATGATTTCTAAAGAAACCTCGGAGAACGGTTAGAGGTCGAAATTTAAAATATTCGAAAATAGGGACGAGGAACGGTAAATAATTTTACCATAAAAGAGTTCGAATAACAATTATAAAATAAAAATAGCAGACCAACAAGAATTTTGATGAGAAGGTTGTCATAGATACATCATCAACAATGTTGTCAAAAATGTCAAAATAATGAAAATGTTCTGTAACAATGTAAATATAAATGGTATTAAATTAAAAAGTGCAGTGTTTGATAGGAAAAAGTGATACAGTCCTGCATAGGTACGGCTTCCTACTAGTGTAGGAAGCGACCCCTTAGTAGGGGTCGCTAAGTAGCCGAAACTTAGGCGTAAAGTTGAGGACTGAGTCTGTGAACAGAAAAATGAGTCCTGGTGTAGTGGAATATGATCGAAACAGAGCCTCATAATAATGGAATGCATATTATGGACCGTGGAAATGAATGATACATATATACATAAGTATGAATATGAGTATAAATAATAAGTGTAAGTATATCTGAATATGTACATAACATTACAACGGTTTATTTTTTAACTAACCCAAAACCCTGGCCCAGGCGGCATCGGTACTCGTGGACCCCGTCACAATGTGATGTGTGTGTTTTACCCGGGTATAGCACCAGGTAGTTTAGCGGCACATGTGCCGCTGACTTGTCATCAACTAATCAAAATCAAAGTCATTTATTCAAATTAGGCTGAGAATCAGCACTTTTTGAACGTTAATATTACATAAGACAGATCCCCAAAACGCCCACCCGTCGACACTTCCTAGTGTTTTCGCTAGGAAGAAAAAGTGACGGAAGAAACTCCTCAGCAGCACAGCTGTACACACTTAGACTTTGCTTACTCCACTAATCACTAAATGCATATGTTTAATACATCTTTCTGTCTCTATCATGGTAAAACAATAATTGACGTTCGAAAAGAAACAGAAAACAGTCTATACGATGCCCTTGAATTTATTTAGCACTAAATGTTAAATTATGAGCATGTTATAGAAGCAGGGCTTAGTAAGTGAATTAATGATCCCGTTCGTATTATTTTTATTTATCGTGTTAATTGTGTTGAATAATAAAGAACTAAAATGGCAATTTTCCCGAAAAAGAACATTATGTCGTCAATAGAAATTTTTGAACGCATTATAATTATTGAGTGGCAAAATATTCTTGTAGCATTGGTCTTCTTCGCACACACTGTGACATAATTTTAACGTTATCTGCTCCAATACACTGAAAACATAACAATATTTACAACGGGAACAGCCTCGAATCATAAATATTCGAATGATGGAAATCTCATTGGAATTGGCTCATTACTTTTCGAGATTAATATACTGAACCAAATGACGTGTTATAATAGTCCTCCAGTAAATGCGGTTTAAATCTTGCATCACAATAGCGTAACCTTCTCGTCCGAGAATTCCGAACGAAATTCGCAATCCATTGATCGGTATGTTTGGATCGCTTTTGCTCGACAGCGTAAATAACGCATTGAAAATTGTGGAATTGTCATAATGATTGCATTTGTCAGTATCCTACGCAATTATTCTACTAAACCATTTGAAAATAACAAAGACGAGTTAAAAAGGAAAATAATTTTCGTTTATTTAGTGTTGGCAAGCGGCTGCTGAACTGGTTCAACGTCTATGTTTCATAGGTTTATATTTTCATAAGTTTCGTTGTGGTCTAACAAACTTCTGCCTATCCTGATTAATAGTTCGACTTGATTATTAACCGGAAGACGTTGGTGTATATCTTCTTAACATAAGATTCCCGTTTCTTTTTCTGTAAAAAAAAAAAAATCTTAAGCCCCATACATGCCAAATTACTTAATTAGGTATTTTTCATTTTCAGGTGCCGAATACCAGAGAATAAACATGGCGTTCTGGAGAATAGTAACGTTAGCGTTCACCGCATCTATCTTCGCCGAAGCAAAATTGTACCACTATCAAAAACGTGAAACAACGAAAAACGTATGCGACCCCGTATACAATAATACCAACCCTGTACAATGTTACTGTGTTCAGAGCCAATCCATGGATAAGGAGAAAACTGCTAGTTGTCACCTGGTAAAAAAAGACCTCCACCAAGACGACAAAATATGGAATAGTTTTGAATTGTTAAAAGATATCAACAAACTCACCATCTCCAACACCAGAGGCATCGCAATTCCATACATCCCTACAAATGCCATTAAATTCATGGACAAATTATTGAAAGTCGATATCAAGTACGGCAATATTGATAAAATTGGCGCTTTCGCTTTTGCTAATTTGAGCCTTATTGAAGAAATAACGCTTAGCGATAATCAGATCAACGTGTTAGAAAAGTATGCGTTTGCCCACCACAGAGACTTGTCAATCATCGGCTTAGACTCCAACCACATAGTTGAGATCAACAGGGACGTATTCGTTGAACTGCCATCTTTGGAGAGATTATTTTTGACAAACAATAAAATTACAACTATCCATGACAGAGCATTCGTACATTTAATAAATCTAAGAGAACTAGAAATAGATAGAAATGGTCTGTTTAGTTTAAACAGCGAGACATTCTCGGGGCTGAAAAATTTGCGAAAACTAGACCTTAGCTCTAACAGTCTTGAAGTGATCGGAGATAACACATTTTTGCCACTAATCAATTTGAAAACCCTGAATTTAGAGGAGAATAAAATTCAAATGCTGGACGAGAAAGCATTTAACGGATTAGGACAATTGAATGCTTTAAATTTGGCTCACAACAAGCTAGTGAATATCGAAAATGTAAGGACATTTGAAGGACTGGAATCTCTAACAATGTTGAGTTTCAAAAGTAACCAGCTCATTGAACTGAAGCCGGAAGTCATGTCACCTATATTGAAGAATTTCTACGGCAACACTAGCAACTTGGATGTGGAAGGTGAGATATTTTTGAAATCATATTTCTTACATTTAACTTTAAAAACACTAATTAGTAATAGAACTTTGTTAAATCTCGGTAAATTTTAAATTATTTTTACGTGCAAGACATTTAACTTCTGTGCGGATCGTAAACTCAACTGTCATCATCGTAACCGGTGTTGTATAGACGGTGTAGACATATGATGATTACCAACCTGTTTGCAAAGCGTAGCATTTTCATTCTCTTTATTTTTCTTGCCTGATCTGAGATTTATTTCACTTTGATGAGCACTAACACTTACAAATATTATTATTGCAGCGGCGAGGTGTTTTAAATTGAGTAAAGGTTGTCTGTAAACGATCGCTCTTAACGACGAGACCGCCCATTATGTAACCTTTTGTAAAATCTTTATATTTATGTCCTGTAATTTGTATAGTGTACATAATAAAGATAATTAAGTTGCATAGTGATATTCAATTTTCTCTTTCAATTTCCAGATAACAACTTCCCTTGTGACTGCCGCTTGGACTGGTTCATGTCTCTGATGAACAAGACACAAAACGACTATTTTAAACGGGCTACAGAGAATTTGAAATGCTATCCTGATACCAACCTGAGGGAACTGTGGGCGAAAACCGAAGATACCGAGAAGAATGCGCCTCAAGTGTTCGTGGAAGAGGAGTCTCAAGTTCAAAGCAATGACTATGAATACTACGATGAATCGCAACTCAATGGAAAACTCTTTTACATAGACATTAGAGATTTGGCAAACTGTACTAAACCAAGCGAACGTGTAAAAACTGCAGTAAACGATAATACTAAAGCACACACTAACACAAACGTAGAAACAACTACCAAAGTGACTACTAATCCAGCAGCTACACCAAAATCTACAAAACACACAACAGTAAAGTCAACTCAAGCTACTCCCAAAATCCTTATAGACGATGTTACAAAACCAAAAGAAAATATAACTGTAAAACCTAACAAGGACAAAGAAACTAAGAACAAAGAAACATTCACAACTGTCCGCCTGGCCACTGTTTCTGCCAAACCGATTGAACATAGTTATGACCAAGAGAACATGGCGTCTGATGAGGCAAGACCTGATAAAATTAAGGAACATTCTCACAGGAGCATTCATGACGAATCAAAACCTACACCTAAGATGAACCACAACAGTGCATGTAGACACGTGAACAATGTGGCGTTAGTATTTTTGGTATTATGCTTTAGACTGTATTTTTATTAAATCACTAATATAATTATTATTAGGTCTTTAGTTCATAATGTTAAACACTCTCTCACAGTCATTAAAATAAATAATTTAAGTTAAAAAGTGTTTCATTAAATCATTCATCAAAGTGGGTCATTAGCAACATAATTATATATGATTTGAGCACGATCTAGTAATATTAATTGAATAACTATTAGTGCCACAAATCAAGGATATGATTTTCTTTCAATTGCAGAACTACCGTTCGATTCTGTAACCTCTATCTTACCCTGAAAACTTAGGCGAAGAGAACGTGGATTACCTACAAAGGTTTCGTATAAAGAAAAAATTAAGTTTATGAACAACTTAATTTTTTCTTTGAACCGATGGCCGATGGGATATTAAGAGTGGACTCTAGTGCCGAGGAATTTGAGAAATAGGTATTTGAAGAAACTATTGCCGTCGCGCCGCTTTCAACCTTTCCCCGTAAAGTGCGAAAGGGATAGTTGCAACTCAGGCTGATTTTACACACAAAAACGTTGACCAAAAGATGTTTCTTATTCTGCTGTTTTCTTTTTCAAAACACGATAGATCTCAATTATTTTTATATCAAAATTTAGAGATCTCTATTATTTTCTTTTTTGTCAAACACTTATCACATTTGTGTAACAGTCGTCTGAACATTGCAGTAAAATGCTCTCAAAATAATAGAGATCTCTATTATTTTCTTTTTTGTCAAAAACTTATCACATTTGTGTAACAGTCGTCTGAAAATTGCAGTAAAATGGGTTATTTTTCGGGATTTTGAAACATCATATTTCTTCTATTAATTAAGTTTTCGAAAAAAATCAAAGAACAGGGGCGCGTATAATCAAGGTGTGAAATTACAGAAAAAAAATCATTGCTCTGTAAGCGTTATCCCCGAAGAAAACAGCGGATTACGTTGGTATGGAGAAAACGCCACTAAAGTCCTCTGTTAAGGATTCTGGAGTGGTGTGAAGTATGATTGACTCTGCGCGTCACTGTCCGGGTTTGCAGCCAACATCCGCGGCAATCACTAGGATCGAATCCCAAATACGTTTATTTTTGGATCAGGGTTGCGGGTTGGTTAAACAAGAAACCGTGGCCCTGGCCGTCGCACAGGAAAGTGAAGAAACACGGGTGGGTTTTAGTCAGTAAAAGTCTGACACGTCCTTCCGCTCCGCCCAGAGCGGGAGATGTTATTTGATGATTTCCCATCCCAACAAAAAAAAAGGTTCTGGAGCGGCGTCCACTTACCGGAAGACCGATGATCTGATGAAGGTCACGAGAAGCCTATGGTTATTATGGAAAGCCTTGAGGGAGGCCTCTGTCCAGCACTGGACCTCTTTAGGCTGAAAAAGAAGAGCGTGAAGTGAGCTGTTAATCCAGTTAATGCTAAGGATTGATACTATTGGCTTTGCACTCAAATCTCGCAGTGATTTTTTTACAGAATCGGTCGGCTCGTCCAATTAAATACCTGACTTATTATATTGCTTACTCAGTTATTATAATTAAAAGTCTAAAATAAATATGGCGTCGATTCCCTTGTGCACAAACTAAACTAAATTTATGCTCAGAGCATCTTATTCTGTCTATTTTACAAAGAAAAGGTCATAACATCATCGTCATAGGTGTCTCGGTGGTAGGCAACAACATCAGCCACCGGCATAAGTTACCACCGACCAGACAAAGTCTTGCCGCCAAGCGATTCGTCGTGTTCCAGCATGATGTCTGGTGAAGCCGTACGGTGGACGGGTCTGAGCAGTTGTGTTGCGATGTGTACCGGGTACGATGTGCTTAATGTTGTTGTGTCGGGAGTTTGGTCGTGGAGGGTCTCCAGATCATCCTCTGGCGCAGCATCGTTGGTCGTGTTGTTGGGTTAAACATTGCATCACCTCGCTCAACTGCCGCCTCCCTTCCTATTCACTCAGTTTTTTTGAGTGAATAGGCTTAATAAGCTAGTGCGCTTTACTATCAACGATTGCATCACTGCTTACCATCAGGCGGCATCGCAGTCAAGCACTAGTTTATAACTATTAAAAAAAAAAAAGAAGAAAAACATAATATATATTAGTTTGGGCTAGTTCAGTTTGTACCTTGGGGTTCGGAGTACGAATTCCAGAGTGGAGACTAGAGATATAGGAATTTAGATACAACATGGTATGTGTATATGTGTGATGTTTGTGTGCTCTGTATTGTGTGTCTGGTGAGGATGTGTGTAGGTGTGTGTTTGTTCTATTGAACTTCGTTTGATTTGGTTACAGGCAGGTTTTTTTATATGATTATAAATAAGTGCTTGACCGCAATCCCACCTGATGATAAGCAGTGATGCAATCGTTGATGAGCCTATTCACTAAGAAAAAAAACCTGAGTGAATAGAAAGGAACGCAGCAGTTGAACGAGGTGATACAATGTTAAACTCAACAACACGACCAACGATGCTGCGCCAGAGGTAGATTGATCTGGAGATCCACCACGACTAAACTCCTAACACAACAACATTTGGCGCATCGTACCAGGCACACATCACAACACAACTGCTCAGATCCTTCCTCCGTCCGAATTAGTCTGGTGGGTGGTAACTTCTGGCGGCCACCGATGTTATGGCCTATCAGCGAAAAATGTTTGTATTAATTGTTTCGAGTCATCGTGACCAGTGCTATGCGAAAATTATTTTCAATTTTTTTTTTGCAATAGAATGAAGTAGTATTTTTAATATCGCAGAGTTTGCAGACTTAATTGTATTGTAACTACCAGTAACTAGTGAGAGAATAAGCTGGGGAGCATCTTGCTAGCAATGGGGTGGTGTCGGGTATTGGGATCTCTGTAATTTCTTTTACTTATAATAGAAGTGTAGCTGGGCCTCCTTAAACATTATTCTGCGTTTTTTGTACGGACGACAGCAGGTCAAGCTACCCCAAACTGTCAGATATTCCTTATCAACCTTGAGCCTTAATGCTTTAGAGATAAAGTTGAAAATCTAATAAGGATATCTGACAGATTGTAGTAGCTTGATGTGCTCTAGTCTGTACAGACAGACCGAATGAAAAGCTGGTTGACGCTGAGGCCTCTCGTTTCTGGGTAGAGTAGATCAGAACCGGTAAGGTTTCTTAAAAGTGACTTTAAGAAGCGCCCTTTGTGCTCTTTCAGCTTTGATCAAATAGGACTGTCCAGCACACGCTGGTGCAATACTGAGTTATTGTTTGGCATTGGGTTAAGAAAACTTGTTGTAGTGTGTCTGTCCGTCTCGTAGGCTGCGCATGGTTGGGATGAGTTTTATTATTCTGCAAGAAATGAAATGAAATAAAACGAAATCGTTTATTAAGGTCGTACCCTCACCAAATGACCTCGACCATTTGCTCCCTCTTCACCGCGCCCCACCTCTACAATACTTCGCAAAATATTACTAGCGCCGTCTGGCGGAGGAAGTACTTACAAATACAAGTTAAATTCATAGACCACAGAAGTAACAGACATGGCACTTTTATTTTTGTTTATTGGTGCGCCCAAATACTTTTGGTTATTATAGACTGAAACAAATGTTGACGATACTTCATAATAAAAATTTTGCGTATTTTATTTTTTAACCGACTTCCCAAAAGTGTGGTTCTCAATTCGATGTATGTGTGCTCGCTGATAACTTTATCGTTAATGAACCGATTTTGACCATTCTTTTTTTTAAATATATGGAAGAGTATGCTGCCTATGTAATCTTATTGTTACCACGTCAGTGTCGATAATGGAAATTCTAAGAAATTTAGGCCAATTATCTAAAATTTTAGGCACGCATCGGGTGAAAACTTGATACTCGTATTTATATCGGATGATACTATAAAACCGTGAAGATTTGGGTCTGACCTGATGATGGAGATGACAGAGAATCAAGGGAATCCACATCGGAAGCAACTGTCATGTGTTTGGGCTTACTTAATTTGTATTGATTAGACCTTTACAACTAAATATGTTATGACTGTAACTTCAGGGTTGGAAGTTAGTTTTGTAGATTGAAAGTTAGCTAAGTCAGATGGTCAACGGGATAAAAAAATAATATAATAAAGGTTAATTTATCACTATTTATTATTTTAAGGGAAAACGTAATCAGGGTCAAATAAATTTCTGCAGACAGGAAACCTACATAAAAAAAAAAGATTTGATGTTTTTTTTTGGGCTCAGGCAATACTGAAATTATATTATTATTCTCGTTTAATAAAACAAATACGTAAATTGTAAAAAATAAAACTATCATATAAAAAAAACAAATACATATACTATAATATTATTTACACAAAGCTTCCTTTTGCAGAAAAATAATAAACATCTGACTAATATAATATCTGGTCAGACTGGACGCTGACGGCAGCATATTTGGAAAAGGCCTGCAAGCAAACGACGTATTTCGTTTGCTTTAATTCCTATAAGACCACAATGAAAGTATGAGCATTTCTAGAAATAACGCAATGAAATAACACAACTTAAATTCAGTCTCTTGATTTTAATTGATTTTTGCATAAGCATGACGAGTAGGTAGTGTTCGTACGTATGTTAAAGTACAGTGTTGTAAATTGTTGAGGAATTCCCTCGACTGTCTATGGTCTTCATCATCAGATCTATTGCAGACCTTCATTTAAACCTATATGGGTGTAAAGTTTTCATCAATATAAATGAATTAAGTCCATATACAAGGTAACTATTGTAAACCTTTGAGGAGTTCCCTTAACTGGCCTTTGTCTTTATCATCAGAGCTTTAATGACAATCACAACTCATTTAGGTGTAAAGTTCTTATAAATCAATATAAATTTATTAAGCACAAACACGAGGCAGCTGATGTGAATCGTTAAGGAGATCCCTCGGCTGTCTCCCGGCTCCATCATCAACTCCGAACTTTACTAAATTGTAGTGCGTTAAAACACTTAATGAAAAAACATAGAAATGCCCTAGGCGCCCCTATGATTGTTTTAATTTCTCCTAGGTTTCCTTAGTCTTCCATCATCAGACCCTAATTTCCTTAACATGAGACTACCTTGAAGATATAATCTTTCTAATAAAAAAAAAATAAAAAAATACGTGGCACTCGGGAACTGCCGCGGTAAAGCTATTGCATAGCATTTTTTATCAACTTATGCAATAGGGTATTTGACAAAAAAAACCTAATTAGTCCGTCAGTCAGATTTCCAAAAAATACTCATCATCATCATCATCATTTCAGCCGAAAGACGTCCACTGCTGGATATAGGCCTCCCCCAAGGTTCTCCACGACGACCGGTCCTGCGCCTCCCGCATCCAGCGGTTTCCCGCGACCTTCACCAGGTCGTTGGTCCACCTTGTCGGGGGCCTACCCAAAAAATACTAGACACATATTTTTTTCTTTTTTCGTATAAACAAAAAATGAAGACGACACAGTGCTTTGAAAACTCGTGTGACGTCACTGCACGCTCCTTTTTTTAGCGGCCAGTGACGTCACCAGCCATCACTCCTGATCTTTGATGCCTATCATATTTGTCAATTTTTATTGATTTGACAAAACAAAATATACGAAATGTAAAACGTATATAATAAACCTATCCAATATTTTTCTATAATCTGAATGACGGACTAGTTAGTTTTTTTTAGTCAAATACCCTATTATTTATATTATAGTAAAGCTATCCGCAAACAAACATAAAAAAAACATACAACCTCCTCCCTTTTGAAATCGGTTAAAAAAAACGAACACCAAAATGAACATCAATAACAGGGACACTTTATGATAGTAGTATACTCTATGCCACATGCGGTGCGTGAGCGAGCAAGCAGATGCTTTCTCGCTCACGCGCCGACCGCTATGCTAGCGGACCGCGCGATGACGAACGACACGGGTTCCCCCTTCGAGAGCTTGTGGCATACTGAATCTCAATAGCTCGGGCAAGAGAAATGATGGGGAATACGCTCAGATTGTTGAACAAAACTTTTGTTTTGGTCGTTTTAAAAAAATATTTCTACAATAATGTTCGTCATGAAATTGCCTATCTATTAGTGTAAGAACGCAATCTAAATAATGCTTACTTTTCGAGGAGATGCACGGTTTTGATAATTATTTCTCTTGGCAGAGGTTTCGTTGTGAAGGAATTATTTAAACATTATTCTTAGTAAAAAAAAAAAAAAATCTACAATTTTGGAGCCAAGATTATGGAGAAAATTTATGTATTTTTAATAAGTTGATATTTCTTTTGGATAAAGAGTAGATAGCTCCGAAAAACTACATAAAAACGGCCTGCGTTGTGTTTTTCCCCTGGAACCGCCTTAAGCAAGTAGGATCACTGATCACTTTTAGACGTCGTTTTTTCAAAAAAGAAATAGCCGAAACAAATTCAGGGATTATCATCTTTTTTCAAGTCCAGACATTAACAATGAAAATGTTTACAATAATAGACGTGATTTAAAAAAAACAGTGTTTAAAATGTTATAATTGTAGCATAATTACATACGCATATTGCTTAATAACAATGCTTAACAGAGCGAGCAGCTCAGTTCCAAGCTTTATTGTCTTCTAAGTAATCTGTAATTTTATAATACCCCAGAACCTAAACATATATCCAACCTAAGAAAGGTTGGATATATGTTGTTCAAATGTAAGGTGGTGATGTAAAAAAAAGATGCATGTTCTACGTTCAAGAGGTGCGCAGTTGCAAGAGGAAGTAGAAATGTTAGAAGTGATGACCAGTGAGGTGACTAGTGTAGGAAGGTGTTCCGGTGGGTTTGAAGCGATAGTTTTTGGGAGATGATTACATTAGTGGTAGTAGCTGGCGCAGAACTGCTCAGAATCGAGCTTGTTGGCGTGCCGTGGAAGAGGCCTATGTCCAGCAGTGGACGAGTAGAGGCTGATGATGATGATGATGAATACATTTAGTTTTACTGCCATTCAGCGTGATAAAGTAGTTTGTTTTGTTCTTTTTAGGCAATTAGTGCACAGCAAACTCACCCTAAAAGGTGAAGGAAAACATCTTGAGGAAAAGTCTGAAATCGCCAACCCACATTGAGCAAGCGTGGTGATTAAGCTCAATCCTTCTCTGTATGAGAGGAGACCTTTGCCCAACAGTGGGACGATAAAAAGGTTGATGATGATGATGCTGAAACTCACCCTTCCGTCCATCATAAATAACACTCATTATCGTCCGCATCGCTCAAATATCTTACTATACAGTCCGTGGTGTGATTCCAGGACAGCTGCAGCTGCCGCTCATGTACCTACATGAGCGGCAGCTCAGCCTCATTGGACTCGCGTAGACACAGATAAAGATCCGATAGCGAGGATGCCTGAGGTGCACCACTGCTTATACCACTGTGCAGCTACAGCTGCAGCTGCCGCTCATGTACCTACATCATACATGAGCGGCAGCTCAGCCTCATTGGACTCGCGTAGACACAGATAAAGATCCGATAGCGAGGATGCCTGAGGTGCACCACTGCTTATACCACTGTAGGGAGGACTACACCTCAGGCATCCTCGCTATCGGATCTTTATCTGTGTCTACGCGAGTCCAATGAGGGTTGAAAAGATACTATGTTTTGATCACTCCAACATAAACATTCAGATCCAGACACTTTCCATCGGCAAAGTTTGTATATACATATACCTATATACGAAGTGAAGAAGATTGATTCACCTAATTTGTAACAAAATTAAAGATGAACAACATTTGCTGATGGAATTTGTTCGAAATAAAGAAGAACGCGACTCATTGTTGAGTGGACTGGAATTAAATATATTAAAAGTGGGCTTGATCCAAAACTGAAAGCAGCCAATAAATTATGTCGTTATAAGATGTAGAAATTAATAGAGGACCAATAGAAAACCAACCGGCTTGGATAGGTCTTCTGCTTACCTGGAATACAAGTTTTGATTAAACTAATTTTGATATTATTCAAGTAATCAGTCTACAATGTAAAAATGAACACAATATAGATAATGTTGCCAGAATGCCAGAGGTGTTTACTGCCATCTATTGTGATATTAAAGTACTACTAATACAAAACCGCATAGGAGACGCCACACTGTACGTTGGCTCTATGAAGTCTCTCATTTTATTGCTAATTCTGATAATAGATGGCGCTTGCTTCAACTTTTTATAGTGCGTTTCTAATATGGTAGGTATGATGAAATACAGATGGCATGCCGTCGATGAAATCGCAGCCTAATCAACGAACACATTTTTGTCAAATGATTGCGACTAGTTGGGACCAGCTTTAGTTTAGTGTTTTCATTATAAAACTCCGTAAGTTTAAAATATACACCAAGATAAATGTCCTTTTTTATTATTTTAACTCGCCAAATTGTCCCGTCGTACGGCGAGTTTCCACCCACGCTTCGTCCGGATCCGGACGAAGCGTTTCGCCTCCTCTTTTATAACGCGTACATCGAGGGACTAGAACAATTTGCCAGCGGATCTGTTTCTGTCGGACTACAATTTCAGTGTCTTCAAAGCTGTCTCTAGCCTTGCCAATAGGCTCTTAATAAACTAGCGTGCTTTACCATCAAAGATTTCATCACTGCTCACCATCAGGCGGGATTGCGATGAAGCACTAGTTTATAATTTATAAAAAAAAAAGATATTAAAACTTTCATTTTTTTTACAAAAGAAACATTTATAAATATAAAAAAGAATAGTGATTTACCGAGGTCGGAAGCTGGTTCCAAGATACTGGTGGATAGGGCTACAGAGACAGGAACCTCCTCACAATGCAGGCCGTATCGAGAAGTACTGGCTTTTGACCAGGCCCTTGATCCAACTGCCTAACGAGAGCCTCAATAGATGTTGGTCGAGGCTCTTGGCTATAAGACCGTCGCGTTGGCCGATAAAAATATCGGTACAATGAAAGCTGACTTCACAATCAACAATCTCGTGTGCTAAGTCGAGATTGTTATTATTACATCTTATTCAAGTTTAGCTACCTACTGTCGTCACGTCAATCATAGGTATTTATTTATTTATCATTCTTACAACTATCCTTACAGGCCTTAACCTAATGCGACAGTGCAGAAAACAAAGACATAAAGAAGGCATAAAGAAAGATAATAATATCAGCAATTGTTTGTTCAACCTATAGAGGTTCAATGCTGGACAAAGACCTCCCCCAAGGCTTTCCAAGATGACCGGTCTTGTGTTGTCCGCATCCATCGGCCTCCCGCGACCTCCAGCATTCATCGGTCCACCTTGTTGAGGCCTCCCTACGCTGCGTGGTCGCCACTCCAGAACCTTACAGCCCCATCGGTTCTAACTAAGAGCAATGTGCCCCGTCCCCTGCTACTTATTTTAGCGACTCGAAGAGCTATGTCGGTGACTTCTTTTCTTCTGCATTTAATAAGAATAGACGGGAATAGATAACTAGGAGGCCTTTTTTTTTTTGTTGGGATGGGAAATCATCAAATGACTTCTCCCGCTCTGGACAGAGCGGAAGGGCGTGTCAGACTTTTACTGACTAAAACCCACCCGTGTTTCTTTACTTGCCTGTGCAACGGCCAGGGCCACGGTTTCTTGTTTAACCAACCCGCACCCCTGACCCAGGAGGCATCGGTCTTCGTGGACCCCGTCACGATGTGCTGACATCTCTTTGAGGCGCGCGTGAAACACGACGCGCCGTCGACTCGGGCCTGGTCCTTACCGAGCGGCGAGCTGCCCACTGCTCACCGCCCACAGGCCCGCGCCTACGGTGGCTGGGAGTTTGGTGTCATCTCCCGACCAGGGCGTCTCCTGCGGCGGCTAGTGGCGTGAGGGCGCTGGGATTCCCGTTGCCTCACGCGCTCCGCCTCCTCATTTGCCAGCATCACTGCTTCGCAGAAGGAGGTGACGGCCTGCCATGCACTCTCGCTCCGGACCATGGCCTGGACCAGGGTCGGACGCGAGAGATCGCCGCCGATCACCGCTACGAGGACACGGCGGTGCTCTACCCAAGCCGGGCAGACCTCCACCGTATGCTCCACCGTGTCCTCAGGGCGATCCACACAATGGTGACACCCTGGCGTTTCCTCCCGCCTTATACGGAACAAGAACCTCCAGAAACAACCGTGTCCGGTGAGGACCTGCGCCAGGCGGAAGGTGAGGGCGCCGTGGCGCCTCTCTAGCCACTCCTCAAAGAGGGGACTTACCGCCGCTATTGTGGCGTGCCCAGCACTGGGCTGCGACAATCGCATTCTCCATATCGCCATGAGATCCCGCCGGAGCTCTGTCCGCCGTACCGCGATTTCTCGCGGCAGCGGAGTTATACCCCGGCGTTTTGCCTCCTCTCGCCACTCCCACATGTGGGCGAGGACTTTGGCCTCCAGATCCCATGGCGGTAATCCGGCAAGGAGGCTCGCTGCCTCAGCGGAGACCGTGCGGTATCCCCGGATCAGCCGAATGGCCATGACCCTCTGGGACGCGGTTAGGCATCGGGCTGGTCGCTTCCTTAACGACCGCGCCCACACCGGTGCCCCGTAAAGGGCCACGGCCCCCGCGTAGAGCCTCCGGCAGGAGGCGTTTGGTCCCCCTAGATTGGGGAGGAGCCGCCTTAGGGCAGCCCCGGCCCGTTCCAGCCTGGGAGCCAAACGTCGGAAGTGCTCCTCGAAGTTCCACCGGCTGTCGAGGACAAGTAACTAGGAGTCCTATTCTTGTAATTTAAAGCGTTCAAAACCTAGTCGCAGTCTCATTTCGGAGACAAAAATTTGTCAAAAAGGAGGGTGAGAGGTGTTTTTGACAGATTGAGGCTACAATCAGTCCGTACCTAAACGTTCTCAAAATTATGGGAATTTCCCCGCTGGTCAACAATTATCAAACATATTTAACCACAGAATTATTTTCCAACCAATTATAATTTATTCATCATCATCTCAGCGTTAATCCCAGTCGCATCCGAAGCTTTTTCAGCTTTGGAGTCTGCGGTCCGCTTTACTAACCTTGCTGCTGATTTTTGTTAAACTTCGATATTTTCCACGAAGCGACTGCCGTCTGACCTCAAAAACCCGAAGGCGATATCGAAGCATTGTAGTTAGACCAATTGTTGGACTTCAGGCTTCTTTGAGGGCTTCAAGAAGCCGTAACGACTGCCATTAGATGTTCGTTCGTTCGAACGGCTTAACGTGCATTCCGAGGCACGACTAGACTAGTGCAAATATTCATATTCATGCATACAAAAATTTGCACTGTGCGGGGATCGGAACCGCGCCTCCTTGCGCAGCGGCCGCGTTCGCTACCGCTAGGCCACGGAGGCTGTCATTTAACCAATTATAATTTACTATCATGCAAAGAAAGCAATAAAATAAATACTCATCATTTGGGGAGGAGGATGTGACGTTTTAACAGCAGAGGTAAAGCTGTGTTATAAAGGCTTTTTTAACACCCTTGCTCGTAAAGCTGATGTAATTCCACCGGTTTTAAATATGTAAAGCGGGCCATAACAAATGCGTGTGTTATCAAAGCAAATAGTTAAGTTATAGTCCATACAAATTCCATAACAGCATTATTTTCCATTTCAAGTAAATATGGAACTGATCGCCGCCGCACGGCTCGCGCTGCGCGCTGTTCCATATTTGAAATGGCAAATAATAATACTAATGGCGGGAAAGCAACAGTGTGCATTCACAGATTGAGTTTATTTAAAATGAACAAAATATAAAATACTTTTTTTTCTGTTTCCTCGCAAGTGTGTTAAAAAACGTCGTACGATATACGTTCGTATTGGTTATAACATGCTCGGCTCAATTACACCCTCGCCTTCGGCTCGGGCTGAAATTCCGCCTCGCATGTTATAACCACCATTACGCACTAATATCGTAATGTACTATTTTAACACCCTTGCTCGTAAAGCTGATGTAATCCCACCGGTTTTAAATATGTAAAGCGGGCCTTAACAAACGCGTGTGTTATCAAAGCAAATAGTTAAGTTATAGTCCATACAAATTCCATAACAGCATTATTTGTCATTTCAAATAATTATGGAACTGATCGCCGCCACGTGGCTCTAGCCAGTGAGCAGCGCGCTGTTCCATATTTGAAATGGCAAATAGTAATACTAATGGCGGGAAAGCAACAGTGTGCATTCACAGATTGAGTTTATTTAAAATAACTGATGTCCTATTTGAAATAAACAAATTTGTATTTGTTTGTATTTAAATGAGTATTTGTAAAAAAAAACAGTTTATTCGGTAATTTAAAAACTTGACTGCATGCTCTAGCATCTTTGCCAACATTTTCACGCAGCTACGGCAGAAAATAAACCTAGCGCTATTTTTCTCAAATTTTCTTTTCTTTGTACTTGTATTCTGAATATCTTTTTTTCTGTTTCCTCGCAAGTGTGTTAAAAAATGTCATACAATATACGTGCGTATTGGTTATAACATGCTCGGCTCAATTACATCCTCGCCTTCGGCTCGGGCTGAAATTTCGCCTCGCATGTTATAACCATCATTACGCACTAATATCGTAATGTACTATAGAGCACAGCCATGTTCAGTCAGTTATGTGTTACTCCCATTTGTAATACGAGAACGAGATAAGTACTACGTTTCTACGAAACAATAAAAAGCGTCCAAGTAGTCCAGCAAACAAGTCGGACTCGCTTACGACGGGTTCCGTAGATCTAAAAAACATTAAAAAACATGTTTCTTGTATGGAACCCTTTCATTTGCAACTATATCTTACATACTTACTTATGTACATTAATAATTCTAAACTTTTACTAAACTAAATTACAGAAGATGAAATTTACTGAACTAAACATATTCAGAAAGAAAAAGATGCAGCGAACTTTTTAGTTTAATGGCCATTATTTAAATAAAATATTTTACCACATTTTTATTATTTAAAGCACTCTGTCACCTAATCTCGCACTTGAATCACACGTTGTCAGTACGTATTATTATTACACAAGTATAACCTATAATTATTTTGCAGCTTCTCCAGCAATTTCGCGACTTCATTTGCGTGAAATTTCCTTCTTCCCACGACTCATCCTTTAGCCTCGTGTGGTGTTCACTATAATCACTTATAGGGGCTTTGAGGTTTGAAGTAAAACCACCAAATTATCAGTAAGTACACACAGCTTAAGGGGCACGTCTAGTCGCCACTCGGGATAGAGTGGGAATGCCTTCAGCCTTGAGGTGCTACATTAAGCTGTGTGTCACATTTAATTGTATATACATCACACCTCGCATCACCTGTCCGTACTATTACTTCGTTTTTGCTAAGCATTATTTTTGACTTTTTTTGTTCCCTAACATGATGTACAGTCGCCTTTCTCAAGAATTAGGCTATCAAATGCGATAATAATTCTTCATAACCAAATTTGTTTGTTTTGTTTTAGCTGTACCATTCTGCTTCTTCTTCTTCTTTAGCCTATAGAGGTCCACTGTTTGACAAAGGCCTCCCCCAAGTTGGAGGACCCATTTGCCATAATCCCCATGCTTGGGTATAGGATCCCCAGGTTGGGGATCTTATATTCCACAGGAGATGCGCTGCTGCCGCTTGCCTGGTGAGAGTTCCCTTAGTGGCCTCTTACGACATCCACGGGAGGATATGGGATGGTACTATTCTAATTCTGGTACCACACAGGTCAACTCTATAATTATATTAAGATAAATATAGACAGAAGCCATAGTTGTACACATTGTGTGCAATTTTAACAGATATGATGTAGCAACGCCTTACCAATAAGGTCCCGTTGGTACTCTCATCATCATCATCATCAACCTTTTTACCGTCCCACTGTTGGGCACAGGTCTCCTCTCATATAGTGAAGGATTGAGCGTAAAGACCAGGCTTTCTCAATGCGGGTTGGCGATTTCAGACTTAAAGTCCAGGTTTCCTCAAGATGTCTTCCTTCACCTTTTTAAACAGTCATTAGTGTCCAAGATATACTTAGAAAGTACATATAACTTAGAAAGGTTAAATTGGTACTTATCTAACCTGGAATCGAACCCGGACACTCATACTTGAGATGCTGGTGTTTTAACCACTAGGCCACCACGACTTCTTTTGTTTCTCTGTTGGTGCGGAACCCTAAAAAGATGAGATGTTTGCATACTTTGATAGTCGATATGCATTAACGACCTACATAATAATTATTATGTAGTATATAAATAACTATTTGTCAGCAACAATAACAGTGTTGTACCTATGTGCAAGGATAGTTACCAACCAACCTCTGACTTTCAGCGATAAAAAAGTATATCACATACAGCATGTTTCATTTTTGCTTGTGATCTTTTAGCTTCAAGGAAAATATCGAAGTTTAGCCAAAATCAGCAGTTAGACTGGTAAAGCGGACCCCAGACTCCAAAGCTGAAAGGCTATGGATGCGACTGGGATTAACGCTGAGCAGATGATGATGATGATGTTTTTTTAGCTATTATGGACTTGTGGCTCAGTAACAACAAGCGCTCGAGTCTATCGTCGAGGTTAAGCTACGCTGACCGCGGTTAGTCTGCAGATGGGTTTTTTTTTTTTTTATAAGTTATAAACAAGCGCTTGACCGCAATCCTGCCTGATGGTAAGCAGTGATGCGATCATTGTTGGTAAAGCGCGCTAGTTTAATAAGAACCTATTCACTCTAGCCTTGAAGACACTCAAATTGTAATGTGACGGAAACACCATCGCTGGCAAATTGTTCCAGTCCCTCGATGTACGCGGTATAAAAGAGGAAGCGAAACGCTTCGTCCGGGTCGCAGTGGTATCAACAACGTAAGGGTGGAAACTCGCCGTACGACGGGTAGTCCGATGGTGGAACGGTGATGGGGGAATTAAATCATGCAATTCCCTTGCACACTCACCAGAATGCAACCTATAGAAGACCGAAAGGCTGGCTGCTCTACGCCTGTGCTCCAGGCTTTGGAGACCGTTTCGAGTTAAGTCTGGGTCGCCAATCAGCCTCTTCGCACGCCTCTCCACTGAATCCAAAGTATCCAGGTGACATTTCGCAGCACCAGCCCAAATGTGGCTGCAGTACTCCACACACGAGCGGACCTGTGCTTTGTACAACATTAGAAGCTGCCCCGGTGTGAAGTACCGCCGGACCTTTGCAATAACGCCAAGTTTTCTAGCAGCCACCCTGGCCTTGGACTCAATGAACCGCCAAAAGTTAAGGTTCGAGGAAATCTCTACTCCCAAAAGCTGAAGGCGGTTGGTGCACTCCAAGGATACATTCTGAAAAGTAGGAGCCAAGGTGAACGGGCTCCTTTTGGCGGTGAACAGACACGCCTGTGTTTTGGCGGCATTGAATGCTACAAGATTGGCTTTACCCCATTCGGAGACTGCCTGTAGTGCAGCACTCGTACGCTCTACCATAGCCTCTCTTTTGGACCAGATTGCTTCCTTACTAGCCCGAGCTTCCGGCAGATATCTCTCCACAACTGTGCTGTCATCTGCATACCCATAGATACCGGGCATCAGCAGATCATTAATATGCAGCAGGAACAGAGTTGCAGAGAGAACAGGCCCCTGAGGAACACCGGCATTGGTCGACATGGGCTCCGATGAGCATCCGTCGACAACAACTCGGAGGGACCGTTCAGTCAGGAAGTCTTTAACCCAGCCAGTCAGGCCAGCGGAAACGCCGTACGCTGGAAGCTTACTCAAAGGGCCAGCGTGCCATACCCGGTCGAAGGCCTTCGAGACATCAAGGGAGACGGCAATCGCTTCCCCATTTCTCTCGAGGGCCTCGCCCCACAAGTGAGTGGCATACACTAGTAGGTCCCCAGTTGACCGATTGCGCCGAAAACCGTACTGTCGGTCACTGGGGAGATCGTTACCTTCCAGGTAAGCCAAGAGGCGCGAATTCAATACACGCTCCATAATCTTGCAGAGTATGGAGGTTACCGAAATCGGCCGATAGTTGGTAGGATCGGCACGACTACCCTTTTTGGGCTCGGGCTGCACGTTGGCAAGCTTCCAGGACTTGGGCACTATACCAGTCCCAAATGAGAGGCGATACAGGCGCGTCAATACAGGAGACAACTCGGGCGCACATGCCTTAAGAACAATCGCTGGTATACCATCTGGGCCACTAGCCTTATTCACGTCCAGACGACACAGTGCTCTCAGGACCTCCTTGTTCCTAATGCGAACCTCCGGCATTGAAGCTCCGCAATGAGGTAAATTAGGTGGAGAAGCACTGCCAGTATCAAGACGCGAACTATGGGCAAAGAGAGATGCAAAGAGACCTGCTTTCTCTCTCGCCGTATGGGCCAGTGTTCCATCAGGCCTCACCAGCGGAGGCAGTGTGGGTCGACAGAAGTTCGCCTCGACCGATTTGGCAAGGGACAAAAAAGATCTGCTACCGGATGGCTGCGCAGATAGCTTGTTGCCAATATGGGTAATACGGTCGAAGCGAGCCCTCTTAAGCGCCTTTTTGTAGGACTTGGCAGCACGGTTAAAGGCTCTCTTCTTTGAGCTTAGATCCGGAGCTCTGCAGTCACGAGCGTCAACCCAGGTGAGAAATGCCGCGTGCTTATGCTGTTCAGCTTGGACACAATCGGCATTGAACCATGGGCGAGCTGAGCCACCGACGGGCACGTCGCTGAAGGGGATAAAATACTCCATAGCTTGACGCACCACATCGGTTATAGCGTCCGCACAGCTCGACGGGTTGTCAGAAGAGAAGCAGACCTGCTGCCAAGGATAAGACGCAAAGAAGTGGCGCATCTCATCCCAATCTGCTGACTTGTATCGCCACAATCTCCGTTCACCACGAGAGTCGTGATCTGGAGGGGAGAAGGATGACACAGACTTCACCAGACAGTGGTCTGAAGTTCCCAACGGTGAGGAAACTGTTACAACACATCTGTCCGGATCAGCAGAAGGTCCAAACAGTTGGCTGTCTGGCCAACTACATCAGGCACCCTAGTCGCTTGCTCTACCAGCTGGGAAAGGCCCATAGAAAGCGCGAAGTTTCGCGCTTCTCTCCCAGCGTGGTCGGTCCTCTGGTATGGGAAGAGCCAGTCCTGGTGGCAGGCGTTGAAGTCCCCCAGAGCGACGAACTGAGCGTCCGGGTGCCGATGCAGCGCATTGTCAGCAGCCTCACTGAGGTGGTCGAATAACCGAGTTGTCTCCTGATCACCGCTGTGCGATCGGTAGACACAGGTGTAGACAATTTTGTCTACACCAGTGTCAACCAACAGCCATAAGGTCGATAGATGAGGGTCTTCGAGGTGACGGAGACGCCGGCAACAGATATCATTGCGGACATACACACAGACCCCAGCACGCTGCAGGAAATGATGCTCCAAAGAGTATCCCGGGTAGTTGAGGTATGCCGCATCAGACGGACATCTGATCTGGGTCTCCGTCAAGAAAAGTAGGTGAGGCTTTTCAGTCTCAAGGTGGTGGTGGACTGCATCGATATTGGAGTGCAGACCTCGAATGTTTGAGAGGTGCACTTTAAACGAGAGGACGTGCGCCCGCTGTGCACACCTACTTTTCTTATTTGTACTTTTCATGTTTGATTTTAAATTGAGTGAATAGGAAGGAAGACGGCAGTTGAGCGAGGTGAAGCAATGTTAAACCCAACAACACTACCAACGATGCCGCGCCAAAGGGAGGTTGATCTGGAGACTGCGGGGACGCCCGAACCCCCCCAGGGATCGCCATCGGGTCCTCTCGTCCGGTCGCCAACCGGCACGCTGGGGCCACCCTGGGATTTTTCGCAGTTGGCGGGGCAGCCTTTCGTGTGTGGCTGGCACACTACTTGGGCCCCCAACTACCTGCGGTCGGCCAGCGGAGCACCGTGCTTCGGATCCCGCTACCCTCCAGGACCAAACTCCCGACACAACAACATTTGGCAAATCGTACCCAGCACACATCGCAACACAACTGCTCAGACCCGTCCTCCGTACGGCTTCACCAGACATCATGCCGGAACACGACGAATCGCTTGGCGACATGACTTTGTCTGGTGGGTGGTAACTTATGCCGGCGGCTGATGTTGTGGCCTCCCACCTTAAACCAAGTGACCAAGTGACCAAGTGTTCATTTTAAAATCCATCCCGGCTTCGGAGCGCGCGTTAAGCTGGTCCCGGCTGCCCGTTCGGATATTTGGCAAGTAGTTGCTGGTCGTTAGAAGCTCGAAAGTCGGACAACTAGTTTTAATAAAGGTACTTAGGTGCTTCCGGTCACACCGGAAGCGACCCTAAAATATTATTTATTTTTTATTATATTATTATTTTTTATTATATTATATATTATTTATTTTAAACGGGCGATTTGTCCATTAAAAATAATAATAACACAGACTGATCTAGCCCCAAAGTAAGTTCGAGACTTGTGATATGGGATACTAACTCAACGATACTAGATTTATAATAGATACATATATACTCGTAGATAAACATCCAAGACCCAGGACAATCAGGAAAATATCGTTTTCCATCATGACCTGGCCGGGGATCGAACCCGGGGCCACCACGTCACAGTCGTGTTGACCGCTGCGCCACGGAGGACGACGAAAAAGTTGAGAAAAGCACAAAAGTGTGCGCAAGGACCTATTCACTCTATTTTTTAATGAAATGAAGCACTGGAGACGAGTATCCAACCATTTTATTTTTGGGGTGGAAAATCCTGTCCGACTCTGGCTAAAAACCGCACTGGAGTTCTATCTTACACGCATGGGGGTCGCGTGAAAGTACGATACTTCCGCAACCCCTGACTAGTGCTGGTGAGTGCTGACCACCTCGGGTCAGGTCCGTTCTCGCGCGTGGAACACTTTTCGCTTCTACCTCGAGTCTTGATAACAATATTAGACCGATTTAGGGTGCTGGATGAGGGCATTATCCACCCACCGCTGGGGCCTGCTGCGTTTGCATCGAGTCGAGTAGGCGGACGAGATCCCTCTCCCTTTCTGCAGCCAACCGCATAAGGAAACCACCGTTCCCAGGACTCTTAACAGTCGACCTTCGATTTGGTTACGGCAACGACAGGTCACTCTTTACTTCTATGCAAGCACCCATGGTTGACCTTTTATAGGTATGGTTTAGGAAACACACTCATTCAATGGTTAGAATTGGCTCTTATTGAAAGCGTTATTCCATGATAGTTCAAAAGTGCATATATGTCGCAATAATTGATTTAATTTAAATAAATGCATTGAGTGTTTGTGATTATATATCACCTCGTCTTTTATACCGCGCATATCGAGGGACTGGAACAATTTGCCTTCAGCCGTCTTGTTGTCTGATTACAATTTAAATGTCGTCAAGGCTTCATTGAATAGGCTTTTAATAAACTAGTACGCCTTACCACCAATGAGTGCATCATTGTTTACCATCAGGCGGGATCGCAGTCAAGCACTAGTTTATAACGTTTAAAAAAAAAAGAAAATATGTGCATTTAATACATGGGTGTGTGTCAAAGCAAGCTTCAGCAAGCTTGCCAGCTTGAGGACTTGAGTATCACCCTCAACGAACTCAATGGGGTTTCCCAATAGGAGGGCCTTAAAATGAACATGGACAAAACGAAGGTCATGTCGAATGTCCATGTTGCGCCATCACCGGTTTATGTTGGGAGCTCCAATCCTTGAAGCTGTAGATCAGTATGTATATCTGGGACAGCTAACTCAGATCGACGGTTCTGGCTTCAAGGACGAGGTGTTTCGACGGATCCGACTCGGCTGGGCATGGTTCGGGAGGCTCTGTAGTCTCTTCTCGTGAAACGTTTTCTCTCACTATGGGCCTCATAAGAAAGCTCAAGGCCGCACAGAGAGCTATGGAGAGGGCTATGCTAGGTGTTTCTCTACGTGATCGAATCAGGAATGAGGAGATTCGTAGAAGAACTAAAGTCGTCGACATAGCCCAGCGGATTAGAAGCGCTGGGAACAGGCCGCGTCCAACCGTTCTTTTTGGAAATCTTTGGGGGAGGCCTATGTCCAGCAGTGGACTTCATGTGGCTGAGCTGATGATGAAAGCAAGCTTGCAACTTAACATTACATCAGCCTGTATAACAAAAGTGTTTATGTACGCTTTAAGCGTAGGTCTTACCCGACCATAAACAAGTGATACTTTATTATGAGTCTATAAAGGTTATGTTTGCTACCTCAACTTATTTAGTATAGTGTGACATCTCCTGCAATGATGAAGTGTGTATTTTTCACCGCAGTTGTACTAGGTGAGTATTTCTCTTGAAACCTTTGTAAACCTTAGGTATTTATTTAACACGCCAAGGCGGTACCTAATACGCCTTAGGCGGACCAGGTAAGTGAACCTTTCGGGTCGCGAGCGCATAGAGTGGGGAATTTGTGCACTCATCAAATGACCCCAGGAAAGATGGTGGCACAGTGGTCACTTGCTGCCGTACACAGCGAAGCCTAGGGGAGGCCCATTTACAGTCTCCCCAGAGATTTGCCTTTACAGGGGTTGCGTAGGGGCGGTTCCGGTTCTTTTAAGAGGTCTAAATTGGTCTTTT